>OX638092.1:9457500-10036884 GCA_951804965.1 Horisme vitalbata
CTGATTGTCGGCCGAATAAAAGTCCGTTTTGCTGCCCGATCCTCCTTGATTCGTAGCACGTGGCCGAGCCGACGCAACGTATGAGATTCTATTTTGTCAATGATCTTGGACTCGGCCACATCCATTTTGTACCTACACATCTTATTTTTCTTTGAATCCACCATTCATGTCAAAAGTCGAAAACTAACACTAGATTCCGCCCGCGGACCTCGCTCGCGTGGTACCTAGACAAAAAGTAGTCTACATTTTATTCCTTGTCTAGAACTACATTATGTGCGAAATTTCAGACCAATATGTTCAGGAGTTTTGGCGTGAAGGAAGAAGAAACATTTCACATGTTCACATTTTAGAAACTCGTCTATAAAATATGATTACGAAGGAAGTAGGAAGATTCAAGGATCATTTTGAATCGTCTTCGTTATGTAATGCTACAATAATAATGCTTTGTCGCCTAAAATAATGGTTAATGATTACCACGTTTTTCAATAAATTTATCTCTCTGTAATATCAGGCTTGTTTTGTTGTTTGTAATTGATTGCATGATAATTGATAACCAAACAGACAGACAGACAGAGTTTTTTTCGCATTTATAATATTAGTTTGTATTGTTAGGTTTGTTTGTTAGGCTGCTGGTAGAAGCTGGATGCGTCGAGCTCAGGACAGGGCGCAATGGCGCTCATTAGGGGAGGCCTATGTCCAAGTGGACTGCTATAGCCTTATGATGATGATGATGATGATTGTTTGGTTTGTAAACGTTATTTGTATAAAATTATTAATTTGTTCACATCAAGGTTTTTTACAAACAATAATTATCCCTCTGCAATAATCCTAAATTCCAAACATTAAGTCATATTTTCAGTTAGTTTCTTATAAAAAGCATATTTTGTTAGATGAAAATCTTTTTTAAGATTATCACCTAACAATGTTATCATTAAACGAAATTAGACATCTAATAAAATAATCTTCTGCGCATTTTTCTTCTTTGATTAAAATATCTATTTATTTTTAGCTTTTTGATGCAGTAAGTAGTGTTTTTTGTCTCTGGACTTCTTCAATGTTGTTTTCGTATTACAGCTATCGGGCATAGCACTGGACGCGGACTGTCCGTCGGGCATGCACGCAGTGTTTGAGCGGCTGAAGCGGCGCGCTCACTTGCCTTGCGTGCACGCTGTCGTGAACCTGCGAGCCACGCGCTGGGGGCTCGGCGACGCTGAGCCGCAGCCGCCACCCAGCCAGGACCCGCGCCGCAGATACAGTGAGTCATAGCCCTAAGCCTGATCAGGACATTACAGCCTGAAACAGATTCAAGTGGATTCCTATCTGTCTGTAACCAATGAAGTTTCGTTTCTCCTTGGAAAATGGTCAAACATTTGATAGCCAATCCATCTTGTTGGCGAGAAGGTTCGCGAGACTTGTCGCAGGAGCACAGCTGTCCAATTCACACTCACATTTTGATCCCAAGCGATGGTATATGGCCCAAATTCATAGGTAATTCGGAAAAGATTATAGATGCGTTCTCGTTTTCTAGCCCGAGAACCCCTTTTGATTCGGGGCTAAAAACCGCCACCAAGTTGAGAACAGGCCAACCCGAGAAGACGAGAAACCATACACATTCACGCTTCTCGGGTTTTCTCGTGGGCTCTTTAAAACAAACGTGGGTTCGTAAAATTTTACACTTTCTCAGGCAAATCGAAGGGTCATCGGTTAAAAACTTTTAGGAATACCACCATAAGTCGTTTCGTGGCTGTAAATCGCGTCCGTTATTATGTTTTGGGCTTTTATCGAGACTCGGAAGCGGCGCTGTACCGTTTTGTCGTTACGTTGCAACTCACAACACAGTATCATGGTCATTGAAATTAAATTAATCGAGAGAATGTCTTAATTTTCATCTATTCTCTTTTGTAATACAATGCTTTTGATAAAATTTGTTTTGTTGTTGTATATTATATTTAAGTTCTTGTGCTTGTGGGATAACACTTCCGTTAAGTTTAGATAGAGCATGAGGGATTACACTTCTGTAAAATTTTCAATTTCTTCTTAGTGACCTTGAAAAGTCGTGAACGGGTTTAAAAGTTGTAATTTTTATTTCGTCCTCATAGCAACGATAAAGTCTTATTAGTTACATTATCTTTGCAACAAAAAAAAAAACTTATTCACGATAAAACTTGTATAAAAATCCGTTTATACTTAGTTATTATTATTATAAATATTCAAGTTCTTATGAATGAATAAGCATTTTATATTAGTGCGCATGTTTTTTACATAACATAAAGTAGGATTATTACATTAAAGGATTGTGCCAATATCAACGTAATATTCATTTCTTCTCATTTTTTGTGTACAGTTATGTATGGTTAATAACTCTATAATCGTCACTTGATTCAATGATTAATTTTTATTTCAAATACAGTTATAATTTTACAAGAAATTGAATTTTTCACTGACTAATTTATTTAATAGTCAATATATGATGGAATGACTGTGACTGTAACAACATTTTGCCATATTGATCATTTTAAAATAGCTTTGCTTCAGTCTGCTTTGCGTAATTTATATTTATTTATAATATTGTGTATGTGCCTTATAATTATTAAATATATATATATTTATAATATTTAAATATTAAAATATAACTTAATTTTTACATCAGGGCCTTAGAAAATTACGTTAGATGTTAATTTAGTGTGTAATAAATTGATGGTGGCAGTACAGCTTTGTTATTATCGGTTATCAAATACGCCACACCAACGAGTGTGTTGACTGTTGTTTTCGTGTTTTCCAAAAGCATGTTATTGTTTATCTAAAGTGCTACTCAGAGAAGCGTGTGTATATTATACTATGATTTAATCCAAGTATGAGCGCAGTAAGTACGCACAGAACTACCTTAGTACGATATTGTTTGATTGGAATTGAATTCATAAAATTTTATAACTGGCTCCCTAAATTGATACAGAAAGACACGTCTTGACTTGATGAAAAACCACTTGCCTTCCCTACTGTGTTTTGGAATCCATTTGGAAGTCATGTCGAATATTCTTGCTTGAAGACTTTTAATATGAAGATGTCTGTTTGTTACTCCATCACGACAAAACTACTGAACGCATTGAGCTGATGCATACATTTAATTTTGTTATGGAATACACCAGGAATAAGACTTACCTTTATTCTTCTACCACGAGCGAAGTTGCGGGTGGAAGCTTAGTCCCTCACTTCGAATTATCTGAACTCTGGAGTCTAACGAAAGATGACATGAGTCTGAAAGTAGTTAAGTTCCATGTTGGAAGCCTTCGGACGGCCTTAAAACTCCGACACCAGACCACTAGCTCATATGAAGAAGGAAGGAAGTGTTGGTATGACAATTTGACAATAGGAAGGTAGAGGGAAGTGGAAGAAAAAAACTGTTGTACTGACTCTACATAAGGGCGGGAAATGATTATGATGATAGTCTCCTGACAGCGCCGTTATGAAATCGATTCCGCTTATTAACAACTTCAGAACTTGGTCCCGACGTAGCAAGTTTTCCATGCTTTGCCTGCTTAATATCCTCTGATTTCTTGTCTTGCATAACCATTATATATTTCCAGATGACTTATTTTGGTTCCTTTGATGAGTGTGTTTCTCATAGATATGTTCGTGTTCCTTGTTTATCTTGGTTATGTTAGTAGTCGTTCTGAAAGAGACTGACTTCTTTATAGAACTATTATGGCGTGTGAATTGTGTTGGTAGTTGGTACGAAATAGTTTGAACATTGTATAGGATTTGTGGTGAAAGGATTTGGATAAATGAAATTGTCTGTGTAGTGAACGGCGAGTCTGAAGGCGGTGAAGGCTACCTGGCGGACGGGCACGCATTGACCGCCGAGGAACATGCCTTTCTGCAGAGTAACCTCGACGGACCTAAGAACATAGCGCTTGAGGAAGACATCCTGTGAGTATTTCCGCTAGCAGGGTTGCTCTTCATTAGACCCCAGGTTAAGAAACCCTGCTCTAATGTGAGGGAATAAAAACTTTAGGTAACTTGCTTTAACACGTTGCATGCTGGCCTCGACGAAGGCGACCTGTTGGATATCGACAGTTGTTTTGAGCAGTCAATGAGTTATGTCAAAGTATTATGCTTGTGCAGAAAAAAACAGACCAAGACTGGTATCTATCTAGTTGCGTTGTGAAACAATCTACGATATAAAATTGATTCCATTGCTTGATACATAACTGCTAAGTAAGGTGTATTCTCGGATAGTGCTCTCGCAAAAATTACCAGCTGCTAATATGCCGCGTATCTATTTATGTATTGTAAAATTAAACTTCATCAATTTTGCTTCTCATCTCATCTTCCAGGACGACATTGACCATTTTATCAAAATGATTTATATTGATGTATTTAATATTCGGACAACCTTTAGTAAATTCTGAGACTTTAAGCAACAGTTCAAATCCAAGTTCCCTATGTTTGGTATAATCAATGAGAACCACAAGATTATTTCAGATTTTTTAAATTTGTGATGCTCCTTAATATAAGTGCTGAATTTTGACGGCATGTGTTTGTTTGTTTCAGCGAAGAGCTAGAGAACGATGCCTGGGACACGGGAATGGACGCCGAGATGCAGGCTGGCTATCTCGAGTTCCTAAAAATATCCAACCAGATTAAGCGATAGCCGCGCGCTCGCTACCTCACGGAGACAGACCTACCTGTGTCTACTTTATGATGAAATTAGAAAAAAAAATATATAAAAACTATAAAACTAAAAAAATAGGAGGAAAGAACAAACATAAATCTCCCTCAAATTGTAAGCGTGAGTTTGACAGTAGTGACTAATACAAATGTCGGCAACAACAGCCTACCGACCGAGCCGTTCACAAAACTCTAGTAATGGATGACTCATTGTTAGGGCATGATTTTTCATAACTTAGGTGCTCTACTAGTGATTAAGCATTTAATTATCAACACCGAAAGGCTTGTTAATTTTACATTGAATGCTTTTTTTTGTAATGAGCGAAATAGCATAAATAAATACTTATTTTATTGTTTACTTTTTATATTAATGTATTGGTCTGTTTTTCCGGGAGGATGTACGTGTTTACGTATAAGCAATACGAATTCTGCAATATGAACGTTTCCATTAAAAAGGAAACTCATTCGTCATTGATTCTTTCAGTTTATTTATACGTAAACACACCAGTGTTATGATTAAGTCCTAGACTAAGTGTAAACAAGCTTCCAGAATATTAGTAAAATGAATTTTATGTTTAAATTTGTTGTATTTCAATTGTTAACTTCCCACCTCTAAATTTAAAGGCCATACATGAGAGCCATTATTTCTTACTTGTTTACATTTCGTCTACATGTTATATTTAGTGATCTCATAATTTCTCCATTTATTCGTCTTCTCCAAGATGTTAGAATACAAAAGAAAGGGTAGTCTCACTTTTCTGTAAAACAGCAGAATTAGATGATATAACCCCGGAATGAATGGCGACCTTAGTCACTTGTAGCGAGGATTCTTTCATTCCATTCGAACGAAATGTTACATAATAATTTGTAATTTGAAGGCTGACAACTACCTAAGTAATTGTTTTAATTTATTCTATGAATTTGACGTGTTGTTTTTATGAATATCATGACTATTTTCATTATTTTTACTTGTTTTCTATGATCTGAAGATCATAATTTCAGTTGTGAAGTACAATATTTTGTGGCAAATTATTAAGTTATGTGTCAGTGTCTTATTAGCACAAATACTTACTTATGAGCTCATATTGTCAGTTCTAATGGTATAAATAATTGTTGGAAGAATACTATCTGGATATTGTTTGCCAAATTGTCATGGACCTTGAAGTGAACCATCTATTGAGCCAAGATGACGGTTGCCTTGCGTGAGGGAAATCAATATTAGTAAATGCCTAATTGATATTTTAAATCCTTCCATAATATAAGAGCTACTTATATCACAATATATGTTTCCCACAGCTCCCGTTCAGATAAAATGCTCGATAATTAAATATTTTTTCGAATATATTTATAAATACCGATCTATTTATTTGCTGCAATTAGGAGAATGTTTGTAATATTCCATTGTATTTTTGTTGCAGTGATATTATGAATGTTATAAGAATAAATGGATATTTTAATAAAAGTCATTTAAATGAATTTGTGTTTTATTTACTATTTACACAAAATATTTACAACATGTAGTTATGATCAACTAAATTAATGGGCTCATTGAATAGGTACATACGTATTATTATTGGACGAATTATACAAAATATATTGCCTTATCTTATAAATGTGTTCTTATGTAATTGAAGGACATACACTTTTCTTATCACATATTTATGATAGGTAGGTATAAAACGTCTCGTATAGAGACTACTATTTTGTTTTGATAAATGTATAACAGATGTTACTGAAAATAAATAAATAATGCTGGACACGTTCATCCAGCATCATATACCTCTAAACTAAGCAAAGGGAACACGACTGATATACTACCTAAATATAGTTTTTTTGTAAATACATACATATACTAGAAAACACCTAGCCCCAGACAAATTTTGCAGATCATACAAACATTTGCCTTGTGGCGGGAATCGAACCTGAAACCTGCGTCTCATTCGGGCTTTCGCCTACTGCGGTCTTCAAATCTTCTAATTTAATTTACATAAATGCATTTTATTTGCTCATTTATTTATATAATAATATTAACACTACCACTCTGTTATTTATCACATAAACTGTGTGAACTAGTACCTAACTAGTATTACGTTATCTGTGAATGTACACATACACATCTCAAAATACAAATATAAAACTTGCGTAAACTGAACTGAGGAAGTTAGTACGAACTTATCTAAATTATCTACAACCAAATTATTAATTCAATGTCAATATCAAAGTCGCAATAGTACTTAGCAATAAAAACTGTGGCTGGTGATGACTGTCCTTAATTTTCGATCGGGTTGTTTACGAATAAATGAGTATAAACTTATGGCACAATTATTATATATATAAAAGCATTGGTGTCGATTCTGTTGTGCATTTTCCTAAACTAAATTTAATTTGACTGTCCTAAAAGTGATGCTGTCCTTTACTAATAGCTAAAAATATAGATAGCTATAACTTTAAAGCTGTCAAATTAAGATAAATTTAGAAAAGTGAACAACAGAATCGACACCATTAGCAGCCTACACAGCGAGCTTAAATAACTTACCACTTGGCATTTCATACTTCAACTCCGCTAGTTCAAAGAGTATTTCTTAGTTTACATCCCCTGGCCGGTAGGCAGTGCCCTGCGATCCCCAAACTACATGCCCAGCGCGGGGATTATGGGGGTATCCCCTTTCTTATTTAGGGGAGGCCAACAGTGGACTGGATAGGCTGGTATTGTTGTTGTTATTAGCTTAGCTTGCAGTGTGGCCTGCGATTTAGAACTAACATAAAATAGCCTTTAAACAAAAATAAGTACTAAATAGGTACATACTATTTGTAGACAAAACAACAAAAGACGCACTTACCACCATAATGCCCTCTTGGCCTCAGTCACAATCACAACATCACAGACCCTTTACCCTAAAGCACGAGCTGCGCCCTAATTTTATCAGGAATATATATTATTGTTAAATTAGACATTGAAATCAAGAGAACTGTATGGAAATTGATCAATTTTCGCTTCATGTGATAATAATATCTATTCCTGATAATCAGGGCCCAGGCACTTACAGATAAACCCCCAAAATTCTTAAACTTGTACTTGAGGCAGCACCTTATAAGGGTTCAGAATGCCGCGGGGGTCCATCAAAGTTTTAAGTCCGTGCATGAGTTCTAATGCTGATTCGTCTTTGCTGTAATGTATGAACTGTGGTTTCCTAAATCCCACACCGTGCTCTGCGCTGATAGAGCCTTTCAATTTCTTCACCACCTCGAATATGTACGGCTCTAGTTGGGAGCATATTTCTTGTGTGTATTCTGGTACTGTTACGTTGATGTGAATGTTACCGTCACCTATAAAAGGAAATAATATTACGACATTATCAGATATATACTACCTACAGTGTACAGATCTTCTCAGAAATATCATTGCGTGACCCTTTATTGTCATTTGAGACGTTAGTACCTACGTATTAAAAAATCGAAATTACAGAGTTACAAAGAATTCAAATGATCATAATCAATCTTAACATGACATAACATAGGTACTTGGTAGGTACCTTACCGCTTTTGGACGAATTTAGATTTCTTTTAAAGTAAAATAATTCTTCTCAAGAATCGAATTCAAAATGTGATCATGACCTAAAGGTATATATTAACCTAGGTTAAAGTAAAATATAGATTTTACCTTTATATTTAATGTAAGAATGCTTCTCAAGAATCGAATTTAAATGTGATCATTATTTACTTGACTGTAGATCACCTTAGGTACGGTGCTTTTGGACGAATTGAAGTGCTTTTATTAAAGTAAAATCAAGAAAATCAATCAAAGAAGAAGAAGATTACGAATTCTGCTTTCACCATTTTCTGATGATATCTGACAACTTACCGACGTGACCGTAGCCAGCAACGATCAGCGCTTGGGAGCCGAGTTTCTCCCTCAGCAATGGTATCAAATCGTAATAGTTCTCAATAGGCAAAGAGACGTCGTATTTGAACACGTAACCCTGCACCAAACCTGCACCCGCTATACTTTCACGCAGGTTCCAGATTGTCTGCAAAGATAACATCATAAATACATTAGGTAAAAGATTGTGGGAATTGTGCAAAAACACAAAAACAATGCTTCCAGGAAGAAACAACAAAATAACTAACACTCTGTTAAAAATGAAGCGTGAAGACCTACGCATACTGGTTGGTTATTACAGGCCACTGTGACCTGAACCACCACCTAGTAAAGACAGGAGCTACGTACAGCGGCACCTGTCGTAGTTGCTTTCAAGATGAAGAAACAGTGGAGCATGTCATCTTACACTGCACTGCCACAAACGAAGCCAGAGCAAAATCAGAACTCACAGACTCAGGCAGCATCAGGAATTCTAGAGCAATGTTGCAATCAACCCAGAGTCCTTCTCCGTTACTTTAAGGAGTTGGGCTGGCTGGGGTCGGGTTAGTAGGGGGGCAATACACAATACACCCCAATGCGGGACGTCAGTGCAGAACTTTCTGCCCCCACCTCAAATTAGAATTAGAATATAGTTAAAACTAGCTTCCGCCCACGGCTTGGCTCGCCTGGTAACCGGATAAAAAGTAGACTATGTGTTAATCCAGGTCATCAACTATGTATATTCTAAATTTCATTCAAATCCGTTCTGTAGTTTATGCGTGAAAGAGTAACAAACATCCATACTCGCAAACTGTCGCATTTATAATTAAGATTAGGAGAATATAATATTAGTAGGATAGTAGGACGATACCCAACAGTCAAATCATCATTTTATATTTTGTATTTTATACCCTATTCACCTTCTTCCTCTTCGTAAGAGTTAGTGGCCAACTCTGATGTCGGAGTTTTTAAGCCTGCTGAAGGCATCCGACATGGCTTAACGACTGTAAAAACCAGGAGCAACATCTTAACGTGCCATCCTAAGCACGGATGCGCTCCACTAAATGGTCACCCATCCAAGTAGTGACCGGGCAGTCTGTTGCTTAACCAAGACAATCTGCTAATGAAGTTAGCCATGCCACATTCGCTTACACCAACACCCAGACATGCAAAAAATAAGTGATCAGCAAATCGATGACATTTGCCCGCAGTTGTATAAGCAGATCCTTTTAAGTATTAGGTGATAACTATGTAAAAGTAGGTACCTGCATCTTAGCTGGTTCAGAAGTGACAGTTCCGTCCACAATTAGCCCACTCTCCATCTCCTTAGTTAGGAATCTGTTAAGTTTTTCCGCGTCATGGTTCTCATCACTTCCGTGTGTTTCCACTAGCACGTAGAATGGATATTCTGCTATTGGATTGCTGAAAATTTTAATAAGATTTCTTTAAATACTAGCACGTTGACTTCGGGTCTTGGGCATGGCGGGTAGCGTCAACAGCAGCCTGGCCAGTGTGTTTTCAGCACTCAAAGCGTTAAACTTTATTTCTTGGAGAATTTCTTTTACGAGAGACTTTTGTAAATTTCTTTGACTCCTTAGGTGTCAAAGAAATTTACAAAAGTCAAAGAGTTAACGCCTATCAAAAATAGGGTTTGGCCAGTGTGGGTTGTTTAAACTGAGCTCGACCAACTTGACCAAGTAAAATTTTTTTTGCTGAGTTTTAAGAAAAATGTCAGCAATTTTATGGGTTTTTAGTTTAATGCCAAAGATTCCAAATCTGATTGACCGACAAAACAAAATACATACGGTAATTTGAGATTCTTGACTGTAGAGTTAATGGAATCGAAGTCAGCCATTTCAAAGGCTGACAATATTTCACCCAGTGAAGATTTTGCGCTCTTGAACAAATCCAGAATATTTTGGAAGCTGTTTACACCTGATAAAAAAACATTCATAATATTTAATTAAATAGCTAGGTAACCTACCTACTTCACCATCAATGACAATTCACAATTGCAGAACAGTAAACTCTTTAGTAAATGTTATTGGGCAGTGTGTGACTTTGCCATTAGGTACCAGCCGTTAACAAAATATTTATTTATTAAGTTTAAAAATACTTCGGTCTTAGAGTAGTTATACTTTTAAATTAGAACATCTTACCAAAGAAACCCACAGTGACTGCTTTAGGTAGTACAGGACAGTGTATGGCTACTTTGGTGACCACACCCAAAGTGCCTTCGGATCCGATGAACAAATGTTTAAGGTGGTAGCCCGTGTTGTCCTTTTTCATGGTCCTTAGGCAGTCTATGATTGTGCCATCTGCTTTCACCTAGAATAAAAACCTACAGGTTTAGGTCTGGGAGTTTTCTTTCTATGTATGATAATTGATAAGTATGTATTTACAAAAAAAAGTATGTTATGTAGTATATCAATAATGTGGTTCCCATAACACGAGCTCTGCTTCGTTTGGGGTTACATGATGCTGTGTGGTAATGTCCAGCATTATTTATTATAATTATTTTATTTGTTAGTGAAAATCATTAGACGTGCTTCATCCACATCCAAGCACCTCGCATATCAAGGTACCAACTGAGAAGGTTATGATCGCTGAGGTCTTATGCAAAACGACTTGTCAATAACAATACTATGACTGCTGGCTGGCCGCACTATGTTGACAACCGTCATCTACTGGGCTACCACCAACATCCAAACCCATTGTTCTTGGAACAGAAAACTTTCATACATTAGTTTCTCACATCCGTGCATAAGTTAAGGTAGGGTTTAAGGTAGAGTCAGCACAGAATCTTCTGTAAACAACATGTACGCAATAAACGATTTGATAGTTTATAGTTAAATAGGTACTCAGGTAAGGTACGAATACTAAAAATATTGGCTACTTTTCATTACTGTAGGTACACACACTGTACCTACTCCGTGGAGTTTTTTTTTCGCACTAAAAAGAGCACCACAATACTACCTACTTAATTCACGTTCGCTTTGGCGAAAAACTGCGGATCATCGTAAATTTTGTCTCGCGTCGCATCGTGATATTACCTAGTTCACGTTATCTTTATCACAATGACGCCGCAATTTGGCGGACTCCGGACAACAATCACATCAACTAATTCAACTATTCAATTTATTGTGATTTTGTAATTTTTCTATGCAAACTCTCCACTATCTGATACTTACTGATAGGTAGTAATGCTATCCATCAACATTTCCTGGTTCAAAATCCATTAAATAGATTATTAATCTATATAAAAATGAAACCCGTTTTCCTTGGTCACGGCATCACGCGTGAATGGCTGGACCGATTTCACTAATTCTTTTTTTGTTGTATTTGTTATTATTAGGAGAAGGTTCTTACAGAAAAAAATATTAAGAAAATATTGACAAAATAAAGTAGTGCATCATTGCTACGCTAAGGCGGTACGAAGTTCGCCGGGTCAGCTAGTTTAAAATGAAATTCATATTAGTGCCTTGTCGTAACTAAATACCAGCATCTAGGTAAACAGAAACCACATTACCATCATCATCAATGGTACACTGAACATGGGACACGAACATTCCTTCAATATTAGGTACAGTACCACAATACGAATAGCGCCTTTCCATCCACCGCCTTCGAAACTGAAACACAGCTGAACAAAACACTTACAGCTTCGATACCCAGCACTGATCCATGCAGGTTACCATACCGCAGCAGCCTCACTCCACCTGCGTTTGTACTCGCATTACCGCCGATGTGGCAGGTTCCTTTAGCGCCCAGGTCTAGTGGCATGATGAGGTTCTTTTCTCGTACGTAATTGTCAAGAGTCTCTAGGATGCAGCCAGCTTCGCAAACCAACGCTCCTGCAAAACATAACCAGGTTTCACTAGAAATCGCAGGTATAAGTTTTACTGCTGAAGTGCCACTCCAACGGCCGGGCGATCATCCTTTTAAGCGTTTTTTTTTATCCATGACAAGTATAAATAGTTCTTCTGCACCTAGGACTTCCGTAATTAAAAAGGGTGAGTTGGTACGACCGTAGTACCTATTGATAGACTCTTCCCTTTAGCAAAGAATAAAGAAACCCATATTGTAATTCTATAGTGTCTACCTCCTTCGACTTAAGTAGGTACGGAAGAAATATCGGTGGCCTATCAGGATTTATCTATGGTCATGTCGATTAGAACACACTTATCTACTTTGTAAACCATCAATGTATGTTAATAGTATGTAGTGGTCTAAGAATGAGATTTGCTATTTGCAATAGCCATCGTCATCTCCGAGGCCTGCAATCAACGTGCTAGAACAACTTAGATAGGAGCTGTTACAAATTAAGTCAAGTCAGGCTAACCTGATATCTCATCCAAGCTAATAATCTTGTTCATCAGTCCAAAGTTCAGTACGATCTCGTCGAAAACGGGGACTGAGCCGCCGACCAAGCCAGTGTTGCCGCCCTGAGGACACACTGCGAGGCGCCTCTCATTGCAGTACTTGAGGATCTCGGATACCTCCTGTGTGGTCTTTGGTTTCAGCACTACCTTTGACTGGCCTGAAATCAAGTGAAATATTATTAACTGGCTGACTCACCAGCAACTTCGTTTGCGTGTACTTGCTTTACCATTTTAAAGCTTACAAGTATTTTATCCCGTATTACATACATATTTCCTATTTATTCTTTTTTATTATATATTCCCGTTGATTAAATTAATGAATAGGGTAGTATTGATACTTTCAAGTAAGACCATACTTCGGTAGCAGGACTACTAAAGCAGTCATTAACTGTCTCAGACCGATGCACCGGAGTTGACGAAACGTCCTTGTTGGCGAAGGTCCGCCTGAGACGCAGAAGTAAGTAAGTAAGGAGAGTAGTAGTAGAGTTCTTTGTGGGGGGCTCGTCCGGGGAAGTACTGCCACCATGCCTATTTCAGCCGTGAAGCAGCATTGCTGTGTTTCGGTTTGAAGGGTGTGGGTGCCGGTGAAATTACAGGCACAAGAGGCTTATCATCATCATGCCTCAAGTTGATGGACGCAGGGCGTTGCATCGTAGAGCACGTTTCAAAAAACGTGATCTATGTTGCAATGCTTTGTGATAGGTAATGGTTACCACTCAACATCAGGTGGACCATGTGCTTGTTCCATCTTCAAGTAACATAAAAAAAAAGGTTGTGAAAAAAAAGAAGGTTGTGGGTTCGATTCCCGCCGTAGGACAAATGTTTGAATGTTCTGCAGATATTTGTCTCGGGTCTGGGTGTTTTAGGTATATGCATTATATGTATGTATTTACAAAAAAAATATAAGTAATATATTAGATCAATAATGTGGTTCCCATAATAAAGTTCTAACACGAGCTCTGCTTAGTTTAGGGCACATGATGCTGTGTAAAAGTCCAGCATTATTTATCTATTATGTTTGCCTTGAGAATTTGGGATCAACTCATGTTTATGTTTTACGGGCCTACCAAGGTGGGTAGCTACGCAGATAAATTACTTAGTACTATTGAACTGTTATTAAAATGTGCATTGGACTTTGGCCACAGATAGTAAGGTAGTAGGTACCTAAGCATTTATTACCTCTACAGTTTTTTATCCAGTCGATGTTAAAGGGTAAAACATCGCTATCTTCGGTCAGTACCCTGTCTTCGCTGAGCAGAGATTTGAAATAATTAACATCTGTTGACTGCACTATGCCAAATTCTTTTCTTTTAATGTTATATTTTTCCTGAAAACAAAGTTTAAACTAGTTCATAAAAAAAAACTATTTAAGTCACGCCACGAGAATGCTATGTTTTACCCGTTATGTAGGTAGACGTGCTGTTTTAACCGACTGCTTAATAATAATTAGGTACCTGAGAAGTTCCTAACATGCTTGACTTACGAAGCAATACTTTGTTATAAGTAGTGGTTACCACTTAACATCAGGTAGGCAATGTGTTAGTTCTATCTTCAGGTATCATAAAACCAGTAGGACTTTAAAAAAAAATAAACCGATTTCAAATAGATCACTTCTTACTTCTTGCGCTAAAAAATTTTGAAAATCGGTTCACAATTGACGGAGATATTGATCATAGGGCGAAAATTACAAGTGAGGATGAGGTTTTTATAGTTTTCCGGGAAAAGTACCAATCCCTCAGGAATAAAATTTATATGGGACCACCTGTGAAATATACTCTTTTAAACAAAAAAGAATTTTGAAAATCGGTCCACAATTGACGGAGTTATCAGTGAACATACATAAAAAAAAGGTTCCGACGAATTGAGAACCTCCTCCTTTTTGAAGTCGGTTAAAAAACATTATATTTCTATGTAGGACATAGCTAATCACTAGGTACATTATCATCATCATCATCAGCCTATAGCAGTCCACTGCCGGACATAGGCCTTTCAAAATGAGCTCCATTGCGCCCTATCCTCAGCTCGACGCATCCAGCTTCTACCAACAGCCTTTCGCAGATCGTCACTCCACCTGACCGGAGGGCGTCCTACACTACGTTTGCCGAGCCGCGGTCTCCTCTCAAAACCTCGTTAGCCGCAACGGTTATCGGTCCTTGGCCTGGGCAGATATGGCCAGCCCACTGTCACTTCAACTTGCTAATTCTCTGACATTATGTCAGCAACTTTACTTCTAATTCGTCTTCTTATCACTTGGTAGGTACATAATTTATTAAAGTATTTATTTTAGTTTATTCAGATTGGTAAATCCTGCCTCAAAAATAATATTTGATGTTTATATTATTTTATCATGCATGACCTTGGTCGTAGCGACCTAAGTATTCGGTGTAACGTGTTACTAAAAAATAGTATTCTCAAAATTATGTTTAAAACCTATGAAACATCAAATCTTACCGATGACAACTGTGGTAGTCCTTGAGATGCAAATCTAACTTGATCCCAGACGTTGTTTTTACCAACTTTTACTAAAAACGAAAGAGATTTTAACATTTTTGTATTTATTATTTAGTACAAACTGAAAATTGTACAAACGTTCGGCCGCTAGAGACTCAATTAGCATACTGACTGACTGAATGAATGGCATTTTGTTTGTTGGCTGGCTCTGTCTGTTCCGGCTGACTTGAGTGAGCTAGATATGTATTTTATTTATGCTATGATGTAAGTACCTTCCCGACGAATATGTTGTGTTGATGCTGCATGCGCCGTTGATGGCCGCCCGACCCGCGCGGTAGCTACAAGTAGCGGCACGAAAGTCTAGCGCTGACCGTTATTGCGCAGAATGCAAAAGTAAGGGCTAGACGCGGGAGAGAGTGAGAGACTCATGCTCAGACGTTTCGTTCAGCGCTAGACATACGTGCCGCTAGCTGTAATAGAAATAGAACCATTGAATGGTGAGGTTATTAAAATCATACGAGCTGTGTTGGTGCTATATAAAATAATATGACCTAATCCCTACGTATAGATAGTAGTACCTAGCTCAGACAGACTTACCTACTTACTCTATGGTACCTACATGGAAGCACTCAGTAGAAAATGACGCTTTGGTCACCCATCCAAGAGTAGACCGTATTAGGGCCGACTGCGCGCTGCTTTAAGTTTTTCTTTACCTTTAGAACTTCTGTCCGAGTGAAAAAGCTATGATGATACTATTGCAGCGTTAACAGTTCTAAGTCGGATAAACTCGTTTCGGATTCTATCCTTTAGAGAAACTCCGAGCATAGCTCGTTCCTTATCGAGCGACTTTAAACTGGTGGACTAGCCGTACTGTGAGTGTCCACGTTTCGGCTCCGTATGTAATGACGGGTAGGACGCACTGATTGAAAACTTTCGTTTTCAAACATTGCGGTATGGGTGACGAGAAAACTTGACGTAGTTTTCCAAATACATACATAATGTAGGTACTAAAAAGAGATATTGCAACAACGAGACGCGATATTATCGGCGATAATAACGCACCTGTGTGGGGGAGGCTTTACAAGTGCCAATGACTTAATGTCATTTCACACATTTTGTCAAGTGAAGCCAGATAATGTCACTTTATCACTGCACTGTGTCTGTCAATGTCATCTCACATGGCAGTCTGTTTCTCTTTTTTTCTTTTCTCAATCAATCAATCTCTGTCACTCAGTCGGGTCCCTATATTGTACGGCCTGTTATTGCACGCACTGATAATGTACACCCTGATAATCCGTGTCCCAACAAAGCAAATTAGGCTTCCAATTATCAGGCCGCGCTTTATAAGGGCGTGCAATATCTGGTCGTGCATTATCAACAAGTGCTGCTAATGTACGACCGGATATTGTACAACCTAATAATGCACAGCCGATAAACCATGTCATGGTTTGAAATAGCAGGGTCCCAATTATCAGGCTGTACATTATCGGGTCGTCAATTATTAGCACGTGCTGATAATGTACGCCCGATAATCCATGTCCTAGTCTAATATTGGTCGAGAGGTCTTGTCCTCTATTGGTTGTTGTAAACTACTTTCTGGAGTCTCGTTTGCATTCATTTAGTTCAAACAAATAAACTTGTTACACTTGCTTGCTTTGCTTATTTTCGGAAAGTTAGCGGTATTAGGTAAAGTGTTTTTTCATCTATTTTAGATCGGAATCCCTTTTTTGTCGAGTGATGTGTCGTGTCGTGCTAGAAGCCGTTTCATATCACACTCATAAATAATCAATTTTGTAGGTAGGCGTTTTCGGCTATAACCAATATATACCAAATTCATTATTTATGAGTGTGATATGAAACTAAATAAATTTATATCCGGCTACGGTTACGACTTTAGCCAATGGCCGAAATGGACTAACTGTTGTGTCTATCATACCTACCTACTACCTTGTAGGTACCTTATCTACCATCAAGTACCAACCTGGTACTTAACAGCTAACAGCTATACGCCCCTCCCCCCAATTAGACGTCTTCTGATTCTGAATAGCAGCAATAGGTAGGCACTTAGGTTAGGTAGGTCGGTAGGTACCTATGCAAATCATGACCTGAAAATCGGTCTGTGAGGGGAAGTAAGCACCAGGTAGGTACCTAAGTACTATCTAATTATATTCCGAGAGAAATTCCCAGTTGCAAGTATACATATACTTAAGGCCAGCTTAATCGCCACCACCATACCAGCCTATATAAGTACACTGCTGGACATAGGCCATATCATTCCATTGCTGGACATAGGGCCCTCCCCTAATAAAGAAGGATATGCCCATAATCACCACGCTGAGCATGCGGGTTGGGGATCACAGAACAAAACTTTTCGCACTGCCGACGCTGCTGCCCGTCTGCGGCCTGGGGATTTAGTTGTGCTGCCGTTAGGCTGCGCTATGCCGCAATTCCATTTTTCTTACATGCACTAGAATTTGACCAAGGTTTTGAGAGATTTTCCCTTTGACACCGCGCCTGTAGCTCCTGGCGGTCATACTTAATGATACGTATTTAGTCCATATCTTGAAAACTGCTGAACCGATTTTAATGAAACTTGCACTGTTCCCTAAGTTGAAATAAATGTAAGCTAATAAAAAAAGAATGGTCGAAATAGGATAAGTAGTTTCGGAGATAAGCGTGAACAAACATAAATACATACATATAAGGTCTGCAAAAATAGGATTCGCTATGACTTTAAAAAGTAAACAAATGTTTATTAGATTTTAATTTCCATTTATTGTTTTCAACATTATAATAAACATAGGTACACTAAAATATACGCATTCCAGCAGCGATGTGCAAACTTAGCTTGGTCAAGTTGTACCTTCTTACATAATCTTTGTAACCTATGCACCGAATAATTCAAAGGGGCTGAGTTGAAGGTAGGCAGGAGATCAAGTCACGTTCTAATACTAATATGGTCAACTGTATTCATACACTAAACACTAGAACTTGAAACCCTACACTGTATGTTATTACATTTTGCTATGTAAGAAATATAAAAGGAAATGGTATAGTAGTACTTGCCTACCTACCACGTCAACCGATAGGTGTACCTACGTAGGTCGTGGGAATCTATATATTTATAAAGTATATACGTTTATTTTTACAAAGTAGACAACTCCTAATTTACATTGACGTCGCCATGGTGACACGTAGATAATGTAATAAACATAAAACTAATTATTATTATTAGGTACCTATTAGGTAAATTAGAATCTCAACTACACACAAAATTTTCACCAAAAATATTTAGTACAAACTCTCTGTAAATCCGAAAGCTTTCTGGAGATAAGTAAAAAAATTACGCTCAAAAGGCGGATTCGATCCATGCATCCTTTCAAGGACAGAAACATCATTATTATTATGACACTTTATTCATTTTAAAACTCATTAAAAATACATTTTTTACTATAAAATTTAAAAATGGTGGACCACCGACCGCGGGGCAAGGCTCAAACGATCGGTGGCTATGGCTGCAGAGAGAGGTACCTCCGCGCAATGCGTGCCGAGTCCAGGAGAGCCGCCTTCTGTATCTGACCCTTGATCCAGCTGCCTAGCGAGAGCCTCTTATGATATTGGTCAAGGCTCTTCGCTATCAGACCGTTCACTGAAACGACTATCGGAACGCTAATTGTTGAGTCGACATCCCACATAGCGGTTATCTCGTGGGCCAAGTCAAGGTACTTGCTAAGCTTGGCCTTCTCAGCCTTCACGAGATTAGCGTCGTGAGGGATGGCTCTTATTAATTTTTCTGTGACATACATAATCTTAACAAAATAAATCGAAGAAATATGCAGGCATGGCATGGGCACTGCATGTATGTACCGATTTTATTTGATATCTGAAATTTAAAAAAAACCAAAAAGAAACGTAACCAAACGTAACTTCCTGTGGCGGTTGCACAATTCGCGGGTATTTTGGTGTTGCTGTATAAAATAACCCTGCTCGCTAAAAGTAGCGCATTGTGTGTGCGAATTGGGAGTTGTATTCGTGGAATTTATAATATTGGCCCCTGAGAATCAGTTCGAACTAATTTTGTAGGAATAAATACTATGACTTAATATTAAATTTATAATTCTATGACTACCGTAGTAACTGTTTGTCTGTCTGTTACCTGTTACGTTGTACGTTAAATCGATTTTGATGAATTTTGGTATGAAGATAGATGGCATTTTGGGAAGTGACCTACTTTTCTCAAGTTATATAAAATTAACTAGAGGTTAGTTAGCTCTAGTTACTAGAGTTTATACTAGGGGGGACCAGCAGTCTAAGCCCATCCAACTGCGCCGCGGAGTGAGATAGGGAGATGTCATATCTCCTTAAACGTTCAAAAGCGCGTTGTAGGATATATTTAAGACTCTGGACTTGAAAGGTAAACATAAACGGCGAACACATCTCACACTTGTGATTCGCTGATGACATAGTCCTAATGGCAGAGTCGCTGGAAGCGCTGCAACAGATGCTGGACGGCCTAGCATCAGCCTCGCGAAAGATAGGTCTTGGCATGTTTTCTTGTCACCCATACCACAATGTTTGAATTGAACAATTGAAAACGAAAGATTTTAATCAGTGCATCCTACACGTCATGACATACGGAGCCGAAACGTGGACACTCACAGTACGGCTAGTCCACCAGTTTAAAGTCGCTCAGCGAGCTATGGACCGAGCCATACTTGGAGTTTCTCTGAAGGACAGAATCCGCAACGAGACTATCCGACACAGAACTAAAGTTGTCGACATAGCTGAGAGAATTAGCAAGCTGAAGTGGCAGTGGGCTGGCCATATCTGCCGAAGAAACGACAACCGTTGGTAAACGAGTTCTTGAGTGGAGACTGCGGTTCGGCAAGCGGAGTGACGAATTGCGAAAGGCTGCTGGTAGAAGCTGAACTGAGCTCAGGATAGGGCGCAATAGCGCTCATTAGGGGAGGGCCTATGTCCAGTAGTGGACTGCTATAGGCTGATGATGATGATGATGATGATGATAATGAACTAGAGGTTGGGTGGTGCGCGAGCTGCTTGCAGCTCGTGGGTAATATGTTGGTAATATGTTGTCTATCAGAGAGGATTTCAAAGAGGGAGAAACAATTAAAGAGGATATCGAAGTGGAAGAAATAATAATCAGAGGATATCAAAGTGAAAGCGAAGAACATTATCATACCTAATAATTAATAACTAATAGCCACTGACCTAAAAACTGCGATATCAGCTTATTACGCTTATGCATATGCCTGGCTAAAAAATGGAATCATACTCTGGAGTAATAGTGTAGACATTCCAGATCTATTTATTTTACAAATAAAATGCGTCCGTATTTTAGTAAACATTAAAGAGCCAAATAGCTGCAGACCACACTTTTGTCATCAAAAAATACTAACACTCACAGGTATTTCACATAAAACAAAGTACTAACACAGAAACAGCACTATCAGCCTATTACGCATATGCTTACTCATGGTTTCGATATGGGATCATGCTTTGGGGAAATAGTGTTAATGCAAATGACCTATTCATTACACAAAAAAAAATGTATTAGAATTATAGCCCAAATAGATAACATGCAAAGCTGTAAACCCTTTTTCATTAAACTAAAACTTTTAACTCTACCATCAATTTATATATTAGATATTTGCACATTTGTTCATAAAAATAGTAAAAAATTCACTAAAATAAGAGAAACACATAATGTAAATACCCGTCACAAAGATAAACTTTACCTACCATACTCTAGAATAAAAATGCTTAATAAAAGCCCATATTATATGGCTGTAAGAATTTTCAACAAACTTCCCACTGAAATAAAAAACGAAAGCAGAACTCATATATTTGTTAAAAAACTCAAAACATTTCTTACAGAAAAGTGTTTTTATACAGTACAGGAATATTTGGAGTAACTTTATGTACTCAAAAGTTGCAATTTATGTATTCATATTAAGTAAATTTTGTTATTAGTCATTATTTTCATAAGTATTTGTTGCTTTGTCCCCCTTTGTTTTAAGCGCCCTCTACCCAACCTAATTTGCGATGCCTGAAAAGGGTAAATAAGTCGTGTACTTTTAAAACTAGTCCTAAGACCTAATGTTACCTACACTTATTTGTGCAAATAAATATCTTGTATCTTGTATCTATTTATATATTAGAAATAAGTAAATTCGTAAGAAAATATCCTAACTTTTTCCAGAAAACCAACGACTGGTCGCGACGTTACCCTAGTAGACAAAAACATAAATCAGAACTACCTAGTTCAAAATTGAAGATACACAGTTCTGGCCCAAATACAATGGCTGTAAAAATGTATAATAAACTCCCGGAAAATCTAAAAGACGAGGAAAATGACAAAACTTTTGAACGACATCTAAAAGAAACGTTAATAAATAAATGTTATTATATGTAGCTTAAAAGATTTTTTCAGTGACTCACTTAAAATTCCAGAAATTAACAATCAAATTGAGTTTAATCTATAATTCAAATTACATACTTTTTAACGGGCTGACTCCTTCCTACTCCATACCATTGCTGTGCCCAAAATTGGGCTCATAGTGTTATACTAATCATCCATGTTTCGTACCTAACATTATGACTGCATAAATAAATTTTCACTTCTCTTGCTCAAAAAGTGTATCATAATAGTGTAGCTTAGCGGGCCTAAAACTCGAGTTTAATACCTAGGGCTAAAAAGTATTTTTTCTTTTTAATTTTTGTCTAAAATCATCAGCCCGTACAAAGCATTCGTTCTCTTATATAAAAACTCGACTTCTTGGTGCTCCGTCAATCTTTTTTTTTGAAAATAGAACCGTCTTGGTGATGTTTTATGAAGGTTGATTCTTCCCTTCACGGTAGAATGCGAACTGTTTCGTTGAGGGTTATTGAAGGTATAGAGATTTAAAAAAAAAAGATGGTATTGGCGCTAAATCTCTAGAATTTTCTTCATTCCAAATCACAAACTTTTACGTTTAACTTCCTGACTTTAACTTTCAAATTGTGAACGTGAAAAATGTCATCAAGTGATAGTGAAGATGCTAATATGCAAATGGAAGAAAAGGGCAAAGAAATAATTATGAATCTGTTGCCGACAAAATCACGTGAAATATATTTAAAGAGTTACGAAAATTTTATGAAATGGAGTGATGAGAAACGTGTGGATTCTTTTACAGAAGGGGTTTTTCTCACTTATTTTGATGAATTATCGAAAAAATTCAAATCGTCGACTCTTTGGAGCACATATTCAATGTTAAGAATGACCTTAAAAACGAGACACGACGTCGATATTAAAAAATATGTAAATTTAACGGCTTTACTGAAGAAATTGTCCACTGGATACAAGGCAAAAAAATCTAAAGTCTTGACGACACAAGAAATCGAAACATTTTTAAATAACGCTCCAAATAAACAATACTTGGCAACAAAGGTAACCTACTTATGTACTCTACTCAAACTAAATAAATAGATACCTACCTACATACCTAAATTATGTACCTAGGTTATTACGATTATTAACACACTTATTTTTTTGTTCAACAGGTTGCTTTAATTTATGGAATCAGCGGTGCATGCAGAGGAATAGAGCTTGCCAATATAACGCTAGAAGACGTAGAAACGGATACAAACCTACAAGCTGTGAGTCTGCCGAACACGAAAACAAACAAAGAGCGTAAATTTGTCATCAGTGGAGAATACCTTAATATAGTTAAAGCCTATCAGGAGTTACGTCCCACTAATGTTTCAACGAGAAGATTTTTTCTAAATTATCAAAATGGTAAATGCACAAGGCAAGTCATAGGCAAAAATAAATTTGGTAACATGCCTAAAGATATTGCCACTTATCTAAATTTACCAAATCCGGAACTCTACACGGGCCATTGTTTCCGCAGAACATCCGCGATTCTGTTGGCGGACTCTGGTGCGAATATAACGACACTAAAACGCCACGGTGGATGGAGGTCCGATCAAGTGGCTGAAGGTTATATAGAGGACTCTATACAAAACAAGTATCACGTCACGCAGCGGATTATGGAAGGAATCAATATTCTACCAAACATTACAGAACCCCAAGCATCTACATCGCGGGATTGGATGAATATGTCAACTCAGCTGAAGCCGCACTCAGATCTTAATAATGCAGGAAACTCAAGCATGATTCGAGTCTCTCCAACTTTTACTCCACAACAATCAACTCAAAATATTATCACATCCCAATCACATAGAACCGAAATAAAATTGCCCGGGAAAAACATATCACTAAACATTCAAAATTGCTCTAACTGCACATTTAATTTTTAATAAAATTTCTGAAAATTGACTAATTTGGAATTGTTTTATTTTCTCGCAATCGAAGTGAAAAGTAGAGTGTTTTACTCGGGCCAAAACCACCCATTATAACTCGGTCTTGTCATCCTCCCTCGCTAAGCTCGGGAGTATAACAACCTCGTATATAATGGGATGGTTTAGTCCCTTGTAAAACAATCTACTATAATATGAATATGAATAATATAATCAATGTGAGGGTCTGTGTGAATGTTAGTTACCAGCCACGTATTTCCGTAGGTAACTACTAAACTTATTTAGATGAAATTTGGGACAGTTTAGGTTCTAGAATAACACATTTATTAGTCTAATTTTGAAAAATTAACCACTGAGGGGTAAACAGCGGTGGCAATGTTTGTATGGGGGACGAAAAAATACATAATATTTTTTTTTTTTTTGTAAATACATACATATCATACATAGAAAACACCCAGACACGAGACAAATATCTGCAGAACATGCAAACATTTGTCCCGCAGCGGGAATCGAACCCGCAACCTTCTGCGTCACAGGCGGACCTTCGCCCACTGCGCCACAGAGGTCGTCAATTTTTGCACAGAGACTGTAATAAATATAAATAAATACATATTTCAGCTCTTTTTGCAAATCAACCCCTAAGGGGTTTAACAGGGGTGAGTGGCAAACTTTGTATAGGGAACAAAAAATCTTAACGTATTGACTTGAAATTTTACACAGAGACTCTCTACATACTGAAAATAATAAAAAACAACTATTTCATCATTTATTACAATTCAACCCCTAAGGAGAAAAACGGGAATGGCAAAGTTGACGTGAAATTTTTCATAGAGACTGTAATCCAAATAAATACACCTGTTTATTTTTTTTTGTCGGCTCTTTAATTTTCGTAGAACGGCAACACCGCTAAAATTTTCTGCTTTTTCCCGCCAACGCGCCAAAATTTGAAGCGTGTGTGCTGGAGTTTGATTAAATTATTTTTGTGCTTAAAAAAGGTAGTTTTGTGATGGAGTTTGAAGAAATTTCCTCTTATAAAGGGGATAGTAAATGGTTCACCAGGAACGGCCACTATTATGTCGTGAGCCGCACAAAGGGACCGCAGCATTTTATATTGCGGTGCAGTTCGGACAAATGCCCGGTCCGATGGACGATGAAGGAAGGAGCGGCTGGAGCCGATAGGGGAGAACATAATCATCCCCCCACGCCGTGGGTTCCAAATCGGTAAAATAATTGTTATAAAATCTAGTAGGTAACTAAGTAATCCACCTAATCAGTACCACTCAGTACCTACCTAGTTGTGTTTTACACATGGGTATACGGCGGCGTTGCAATTTGTATCTAGGTAGTCTATTTAGATGATATACATAGTGTCAAGTGCTTGGGGTGTAAGGGGTTTCAATGTTGCATCTTCGGAACCCAAGCTGGGTTCCAAAGATGCGAAGTTGGATTATCTAGAGTCTAGAAGGTGAAGGCTTTGGTTGGTGAGGTTTCACCTGCCCGTGGTACACCCCGCTAACTAACAAACGAGGCCCTGGCAGCACATAGCGTACCTGGGGCATATGATAGCGCCCTAACACTACACTGACTCCGGCACAGCTCCATCCCGCCACTCGCGCCGTGAGTTCCCACGCGTGGGCTGAACATGCGACGGGCAGCAGATCCTTGCCTTGCGATCCTCAACCCGCAGGATAGCCGAATCTGTAAGAAAAATAGAATAGCGAACGAATTATCTATACTTATAAATATAAACTATTGAACGGTGAATTTTGGAAAGGAAGGTAGAGGTAGTCTGCGGTAAAAAATGTAATGTAGTCCTTAAAAGCATATAACCAAATAAAGGTACCGAGTTACATTCGTGCCTCTGCCGTTTTATTTCGATGTGACTGAATTTTGGAGCAACAACTTTTATAAGGAGCAAACTGTCAGCGGAATAACTATCGTGTCGCGATGAGAACGCACCGGGGGGCGAGCGGTGCCGATCACTTTTGCGTCACGCGGCTACCACAATCTTGGTTGTCGTAGCCAGAAGAAGGCAACTACTATAACATGTTGGAACCTACTACTACGTTGGTACTTTGTACTACGCCACCCACTATCGTGAGTGCAGTATTCAACTGTAAGGGTGTGCCCAATGAGGTAAAATTTTACCCCACGCTGTATATTTCCATAATAAATATGTTGAATCAATACTTGTTGGTACTTAATATTAACAGGGCATCTATACAAGATAAGCCAGTAATAAAAAACGAAGTAAAAGAAAAACATTTATTACAAAACTAAAAATGCAAATAGTTTAAAGTATTTTTGAAGACTAACTTGAGTGACAAAATATTCTAAATAAAAATAATTATGTAAATAATATTTTAAACCTAATATATTAATGTCGTTTAGGTTCATACACAATTTTACAACCATATTTGAATATTAGCTAAATCTTAAACTTAAGCTAATACATAAATTATAAAAAAAAAAACCAAACAAATAGGTATAATTTTTAAACACACTAGGAAAGTTCCTATTTAAGATAAAACCTGTGATTACTTTTATGTTAACAATTGATTATAATTTTATTACACTTTTACTTTTCTAATAACAAATTTGGTACTTAAATCCTTTAAGAAGAACTTTAATTGATTATGTCGAAAACAACTTAACATACTTAAAATTGCTTAAATAAATATATTATAGATTTAAGAAATTTAATATCCTCTATATTACCACATCTTACACAAAGCAAAACTATGTAACCATAGTATGTACCAAAGTTTTATGCTGCATTAAACAGACTGAATACTGAATCTAAATACATAATATTTAAATAAACTTATCATTATTTATACCTCAGTAAGGGCTTTACCTACAATGTTCATATGGGAAGCAGACCTTTGTTAGCAGTCAATTTTAGTTTTGAGTTAGTATAAAGTGTAAAACCAGATTTATGATTAAGAAATATTTTATTAATATAACTATAACATAATGTACTAATATTTACAGTGAAATTAAAATTTCAAGTTAAGATTTTTTAACTTTGTTACTTTTAAGAAAACTAGACTCACCTAAGTATAATGATACCATTAAATGCTATCATTACTTAAATAACTTTGTAAAAATAGTAGTACAAGTTTTTAAAAGTCATGTACTTTTAACATGATATTTATGTTTAGATATTTTTTTTCTCTTTTTTTTTTACATAAGTATAAATATCTACTACAACTTTTTATTTATTTGTTCTGATACATTGCCACATGTTATTTCACACCATTTCATAAAAAAATTATGGCAATTCTTATGTGGTTCTATATTTTGTGAACTTCATAAAAAACGGGAGTATTACTAAACCAGAACAACCTATCATCTACAACAGCGTTACCCACTTAGTAGGTAGTGTACCTACCATCCTTTTAGCCTTGACAGCCTAACCCACTGGTAAGACAATATCCATACATAGTCAGTGGAGCCGACTTATTCGCGGGTTACTTCAAGATGTTTCCCTTCAATGAGCAAATGGAAATTGAAAGAAAGAAAGAAACTTGGTACCATATTCCAAAAATGCTACGCTACGTAGCTAGTTAGGTAGGTACTTACCTACTTATAATAAAAAAAATGGCAGGTTGGCTAAGTAGGTGTAGCTATGTAAAATAATGTCATCTTATTATTTCAGGAACACCATGTTTCAAGCTTTAAAAACCAGAGCTTCATTAGAAACCATCGGCCTTAACTCAATTTATGAGCAGGAGGTAGCCAGGTATGTAACCTTTGCATTTTTTTTAAAAGGTTGGGTACTTACATGCACACTGCACAGCATATTAGCAGGAAATTCGAATTCAATTCACAAATGAGACCAGCAAGCGGAGCCCAAGAGTTCAAACCTACATATTTGGAACACAACCTTTTCTTTTTTTTTACGTGGGGAAATCCTAGCCAACCGCACCTGTCCGTGGCCGAGCACGAGGACTGCTATTTTTTTTTTTACCTTTAAGAGCAAATATAAATTTAATAAGCGAGTCTTATGCGTAAATAGTTTGTTTATAGTTTAATTTCATTAGGTAACGACGGACCGGTTTGTGATCTTTTTTTGACTGCGGACACCACAAAACATTGATCAGGAAACTACATAAATACATAATGGTGTCAGGGGTATGGCTTTAACCCTTCTCACTTCTTAATTATGTAAACGGATATGTGATTTTGTGGTAAAGATGGGTGTACATTAAGGGCAAATACTTGGCCCATTCCAGTTTTTAGTCCCTACGACCTCTTAACGTGAGGGTTACGAACTGAACGTGTGAGGGACAACCACGATATTGTACTGATTGCAGATGACAGCGACAGCAGTCTAATTTTGACGACGCGAACAGTGCAATATCGAAAGTTGTTAACTGGTTCGAGGTAAATAACATAACGGAATGGGATTAAAACAACTATATATTATCTATGCCGCAGAAGAGTTCTAGGTGCAATTTATAATATTGGGCCCAGAAAATCGCTTTCAACTTTATGTTTAAAAAAATAAATGATAAAACAGTTCCGTGCCAATACCATAGATTTAGTACGTAAAAAGAAAAAATCCAACCTCTTTGGCCCATACACATATGAAAACTTTACTCATTGTACTTGTAAGGCTCCATAAAGTTAGTCAAAAACTAAACCGGCCAAGTGGGAGTCGGACTCGCGCACGAAGGGTTTCGTACCGTTGATTGTATGGGAGTCTCATTTCAATATTTATTGTATTCTGTTTTTAGTATTTTTTGTTATAGCGGCAACAGAAATAAATCATCTGTGAACATTTCAACTGTCTAGCTTAAACAGTTTATGAGATACAGCCTGGTGACAGACAGACAGCCAGTCCCGTTTTCACCTTTTGGGTACGGAACCCTAAAAACAATGTAATAATATTAAAGAATACCAATTGTAACCAAAGACGTTAAAAATTATATTTATAAGCCAAACAGAGTTTCTTGCCAATTCTTCACTGTTTGGTCGCGTTACGAATTTATGTAAAAGGTCCAGGTTCTAATTTATTACATAATTTTGAAGTTTCAAGTTTGATCTAGGGCACGAAAAGCAGGTTACAAAATCGTGTTTGAATACTTGCAAATCTTGCAATAGGCCATCCTATAATGGCTAAGCGGAGCTTTGAGTGCCGACATCTTCAAACGTTGGCGATCCTTGCCCTAGATAGACTGTAGACAGTAGACACCCACGACCCCTATCAGCATTTTTAATGTCATTTGATTTTTTACAGATTTCCAGACGCCGCACCTCACCTTTTGTGGGAAAATATTGCCCCATCAATGCGGAAGTGGCGCCGCAGTCAGCAGCCGGCCGTGCCTGCCACACTGTCAGAGTATGCTTTGGCGATGAGTAATCATCCGCGCTACAGCAATTTACTTCTGGCAACGATTACTGAAGGCGGCGCGACTGCTGTTATTTTGGTGGCAGAAGGCTTTAATAATTTCATGCGAGACTGCAGGTAAGCTTGCGTAACTCCATCTCATTAACAAAGCAAACGAAGAGTTTGAGACAACTAGGTACGGCGATTTACTTTCGTATGTTTTGTCCGAGCATAACTTACGAACCAGTTAAATTAATAATCGATTGGATAAATTATGTGATGTTAGGAACTACGTACAATAAACACAGTGCTTAAGGCGACTATACATGTCAAACCTCCCTCTCACACGCACTTATTCAACATTTTAGAAGATATAAAATCACTGACTATAGTTTTGCAAAATAGCAAACCTTCACATTCTAGAGGATAACAATTCATAGGTTCAGCAATAAAATTATTTTGATTCTATCACGTTTTCTTACCAAAAAATCAATGTGATCAATTTTGGTAAATTTTTTTTGGTAGGAAAACGTGTTGGGTTCAACATGATATTTTTGCTGAACTTTTTTACTGTAATTTTTTAGGCCGTGAAGATTTGCTATTTTGCATAACTGTGGACATTCAGTGATATTATATTTTCTAAAATGTTGAATAGTGCGAGCGAAGGAGGTTTGACATGTATAGTCGCCTTTTTGATGCCACTAATCATTAAGCACTGTGTTTATAGTACGTAATTCCTAATTAATTATTTTAGTGTTTTCTTTGTACTAAAAAGTTACAAAATAAATAAATTGAAATTGCAAAATACATAAATAAAATTGAGATTTTGTCTTGTCTCAGAGATCTCAAAATCCACTTTTCTATAATCAATTTTTTTTTCAGGACATTAGTAGCGGATGGTACATTTTTAACAGTTCCCGCCGGGTTGCCAGCGGTCCAACTTTTAACTATACACTGCGTCATACAGGGCCACAATTTCCACCCAGTTATCGTGATTATGGAAAACCGACGCAGACCCCTGTATCAGGCAGTGTTAAGACGTTTATGGATGGCAGCAGGAAGTCCGACTCCTCCACACATCGTATCGGATTTCGAACCCGCACTACAAGCTGCCTTAGTTTCCGTGTCCGGCCTGCCGGTGCAAGGGTGTATCTTTCACTTCACCCAAGCACTATTGCGGCGGGCCAGACAGGAAGGAATGCAGGCGGCATATAACTCACCCGGCTGGGAGTTAATAAAGATCTATAGCAGTTTGGCTTTACTGCCAAGCACACGGATTCGAATGGGCTTCGCCGAAATCCGGCATATTGCTGCCGAAAGGGGATTGCCCTTTAATGAAGAATTCCATTTATATTTCGAGAGGCAGTGGATAAATAGTGTAAGTTAATTTACCTAAACATACACAAACACACAATATTCGTTTATTCAGATGTCATTGATGCATTTTTTACAAAAAAATATTTAAAATAAATTTGAATTTGATATTTAACTTAAATATAAATAATTAGATACCTACATGATTCTTCTCTCCAGCTGATTTAATCACTGACTTTCCCCCCTTTTGATGGTTTCAGTTGAGCAGAAAGACACCATTCCTCTCATTTGACGGCCTCTGTGGCGCAGTGGGCGAAGGTCCGCCTGAGACGCAGAAGGTTGCGGGTTCGATTCCCGCCGCGGGACAAATGTTTGCATGTTCTGTAGATATTTGTCTCGGGTCTGGGTGTTTCTATGTATCATATGTATGTATTTACAAAAAAATAGATTATATGTGTAGTATATCAATCATGTGGTTCCCATAATACAAGCTCTGCTTAGTTTGGGGCTACATGATGCTGTGTGATTACGTCCCACATTATTTATTTATTTATTTATTTCTAATCAATTTTAATTCTCAGTACTACATACAAAAATGGCGATTTGCTTGCTTGTCCAAAAAATGCAGTACTTTTTTTTTATATACAGGTGGGTCCGGACAGATTTAGTGTGTACAAAAGTGATCACCAAACGTCAAACGTAGCTGAGAGTTTTCACTCTTCATTGCGACGTGCTCTGGGACCTTCCCCAAACATATGGAGATTCACTGGTAAGAATATTTTACGAATAATGTTTTATAATAATAGGGATCTAACTTAGATGTTTATGCAGGTGTCTTGGCGAGTTATTTTTTGGAAAGTAAGAAATTAGTATCTCAATAAAATATAAACAATAATAGTGTCAAGGCCTTAATGCCGACCACCCGCTCGATGGTCGAATGACATCGTGGACGTTGCTGGGAATCTGTGGTCCGAGAGCAGAGAGCTTAATCCACAGACTGTGGGTGAAGCATGCAAGGGACCCGAAAGAGTGGCGTGATATAGACGAGCCCTTTACACAACAGTGGGTGTTAACTAGCTAAATGAATAATAATGATGTTGATTAGTATCATAGTGATGATACTTTATACATTTAGTTAAATTCAGACCAGATTTTTTTATCGTTAAACATTGAAAACGTAACCGTCCTATTCATAACAGTGTATAAACCTCAGATAGCTAAAATGTCGTTAAAATATCATGTCAAATATTTTTGGCAACAATTAAAAGACAGGGTCAAGCTTACTTTATCGAGCGTTATAAAATGACATTTGTTTATGAATAAGGGGGTTATAATATGAAACAATACCTTATACATGTATTCATCAACGTAATTATTCTATTTTTCAGACGTTGTAGCAGAAAAGTTTTGCGTTTCGGTATCCCGTCTTCGAGCCTTGCGCGAAGATGGGAACTTACCCAGGCGTAACCGCGAGCGCCACTATATGCGGTCCACAATACAACGTAGAAATGAGGCGGCACTCGAAAGGGGCACCATAACTCTAAGAGAATATCTTTCTTCCACCAGCCGATTGATAGATGTGGGAGCAGGAGTGCTGGTGGAAGACATTAATATCCCTGATGTTGGCGAAGAGGTGGAGGTGGCACCTGAACCCGACACCATGCTGCCCAGACCACCATCCCAACAACAAAGCATTACATGTGGCATATGCGTGGATAATCCACCAGGTCTCGTTCTCATAACATGTGGCCATACTATTTGTGCCTCATGTTACGACAACCTGACCAATCCACTCTGCCCATTTTGCCGGTCGGTCATAAATACGACAAACAGAATATTTATATAAGAATTGAAACTATCTATTCTTATATAAATATTAACTGATACACCCATACCGCAGTGTCTGGAAACGTAAAGTAGTTCGTCCTACCAGTCATGGACATACGGAGCCGAAACATGAACATTCACAGTACGGCTAGTCCACCAGTTCAAAGTTGCTTAGCGAAACAAGGATAAAATCCGCAACGAGACTATCAGACAGAAATAGCTCAGAGAATTAGCAAGCTGAAGTGGAAGCGGGTTGGCCATATCTGCCGAAGACGTTGGGATAAACGAGTTCTTGAGTGGAGACCGCGTCTCGGCAAACGTAGTATAGGACGCCCTCCGGCCAGGTGGCGTGACGATCTGCGAAAGGTTGCTGGTAGAAGCTGGGTGCGTCGAGCTGAGGACAGGACGTAATAGAGTAGAGACCTTATGTCTAGCAGTGGACTACTGCTATAGGCTGATATGAAAAAATATTAACATGTGCAACAATACTGGTATTTTATAACTTTAATGAGCTTGAACATCCATTGCAGTTAAAGTCATTGCCATAACTTTATAAAAATTACCCTAAAGGATCCTGTTCATCCTATTCTAGTCATCATTATACACTGGCTATAAACTTTGTGCTTCAGTTCGCAGTTATAAAGTGAATGTTTTATATAAAAAAATGGAGGCTTAGCACATGACGCTCGGCGCCATGCGAGGGCGACGACACACGCTCCCGTTTACAGCACTCGAAGTGTTAAGAAGTAATATAAAGCTCATGGAGCTCTACAAAAATCCTGGATCTATATGCTGGTCATAACTTAAGTATAATTCCTTCATCTTTGGGTATGCTGAAGGAAGCCTCAGGGCGCGAGTATCGCTACCAGTAGTTGGATATGTACCTAGGTATGTTACTAATTTTGATGCTGAATAGGACCACTTTGACGATTTTAAATGTTATGTCTTCCTAATCGATTTCGATTATGGTGAACCCTTTACATACTTAGACTACCTTATCATGAGCTCGCTGCTCGACCTGATGTGGCCTGATGTGACTGCGGGCCTACGTTGAGAAGCAGCACGTGCCCGTTAACAAAGTTCTTAATTTTCTATGACAGCGGTCAAACTTAAAACAGCTATATCTCGGGAACTACTTCAAGAATCCGGCGACCCTCAGTCGCAACTTCAATTCGAGGCGCGTGCAAAATTCGCTCCGAATATAGCATCTCTGTTTAGCTGATAGATGATTTAGCCGTGCGTGCGCGATAACAATATTAGCCGTTCAAAATTTGGTTTTGGTTGTGTTCCGTAATACCAAAACTGATGATGAACACTTTATTTAATCTTTACATAGTATTGTTATTCATATTGAATAAACGGAAAATTTCACGTACCGTTACGTCGATGAAGGTACCGACGGCTTTTGGACTCGTTAAGAGAGTCGTCATCAGGGTGAGTGAACGCGACGCGCTGCCTCCGCGTCCCGTCTAGCACTGCGTGCAGCAGCCCTCGCTGCTCGGCACGACACGCCTGAGGCCGGGAGTATAAGTATTGTTATTCTGTAACTAGACAATATAAGCTTTGTTAATACGAAACAAAGAGGTAGAAAACTGGTCAGTTTTAGCATAAAAATGTGCAAAATGCTATTGCTTTTATTTCATTGTAAGTAAGTATTTTCATTTAAAAAAAAACTATCCAGGAACCTAGATAAATACTATTCGAATAGGTACAAATAATATAGAGGAAATATGCTAGAATTAGAAATAATTTTCGTATTACTTTTCTGTGGACTATTTGTTCTTCGCGAGGCCCTAAAGCTTGCCATTCCTTGCATAAATTAAAGGTATTGACAAAATCTTTATTTTCGCTGTGATTATGACATCTATCAATATTAAGACGTCTTTATGGGATGATTCTCATTAGACCGGGCCGTGTACGTGGTTCGAACGGGGCACGGATTTGAAACGTTACATACGTTTTGTATGAAACAGTAGGGGACCGGGTGGGTCCGTGCAACAACTGGTGTATATGTGTTTATTATATAATTTTTTCAAAGATAAATATTTATTAGTTAAGAAGATATGGACAACCGGCGGAGTTGAAAATAAGCAATTTGAGGTAGCATACACTCTTAATGTGTAATTTTTGTATGTTGTATTAAATACTTGCAGAAAATGCACATATTTAGTCATGAATCAATAGGCTACTAAGTAGCTACTATTAAAAAAAAATGTTTTGTTTTAGTGACTGTGTACTGGAAATTTTAATTTATTGGATTTAAGTTCCTAAGAATAGATATTAATGTAGTGTTCCATAGGTACCTAAATAAACCATGTTATGATACCTATAATACATTTTAGAGCATTCAAAATTCATAATTCATTTATTCAGTAGGAACTGTAGTAACAGTAGTACAGTTTGAAAAGTATTTTTTTAATTTACCACCAATTCGTAACGTGACCAAACAGAGAAGAATTGGTAAGAAACTCTGCTTGGCTTATATTTTTTTAACGTCATTTTTCTTAATAACTATTCCATTGTATTTGATGGAGTTGGAGGCAGTTTCATCCCAAGCTTTTTTTGTCATCTAAATAATCAGATATTTTTTATAATAAGCTTTATTACATAGATTACGTTTAACAACATTTTTGAATTTATTTACAGATAGATTAATAACGTCGTTTGGGATTTTGTAAAAAAAATCGTACACACATCCCTTTAAAAGATTGACTAACTTTATGGAGCCTTACAGTAGGAACAGCTAGTTTATCTTTATTTCTAGTGTTAATATTATGATTGTCGCTATTTTTCATGAACATGTTAATATGTTTTCGAACATACATTAAGTTTTCATATATATATTGGCACGGCACTGTCATAGCATTTATTTCTTTAAACATAGTTCTAAGTGATTCTCTGGGGCACATATTATAAATTGCACGAACAGCCCTCTTCTGCAACACAAATATGGTGTTGATATCTGCAGCATTCCCCCACAACAAAATGCCGTACGACATAATGCTATGGAAGTAGCTGAAATAAACTAGTCTAGCCGTTTCTACGTCAGTAAGTTGACGGATTCTTTTGACTGCGTATGCTGCAGAACTGAGTCTGTTCGACAACCCATCTATGTGAGCGCCCCATTGAAGCTTATTAACTAAAGTTATGCCTAAAAATACAGTACTGTCCACAAGATTTAGATCTTCATCTTTTATTTTAATGTTAAGTTTAACTTGTTTAACATTTGGTAATATAAATCTTATACATTTTGTTTTAGTCTCGTTCAGTAATAAATTATTTACATCGAACCAGTTCGCTATTGCATTGTTCACGTCGTCAAAATTGGTCTGCCGTCGCTTTAATTTAAATAAAAATGACGTGTCATCCGCAAACATTACAATTACGTGGTTGTCTCTGACAAGTTGAGGTAGGTCGTTGATGTAAATTAAAAATAAAAATGGTCCAAGTATTGACCCTTGCGGAACACCCATCTTTTCTACAGATCCTGGAGAAAATTTTCCATATACGCCTACTTTCTGTATTCTGTCATATAGGTAAGAAGAGAGAAGGGCTAAAGCCATACCCCTGACGCCATAGTGATCTAGTTTCCTGATTAATGTTTCATGGTGTACGCAGTCAAATGCCTTAGTCAAATCACAAAAGATGCCTAAAGCATCATGTGAGTCCTCCCAGGCATCGTAGATATGCGATACCAACTCAACACCGGCATCAGTTGTTGATCTGCCCCGCGTAAATCCGAATTGTTTGACATCTTACTAGATGTTCACTAGATGTGTGTTTCTTAGTAATTTTAATATATATTTTACCTATGACCAATTAAATCATGCTTTTCTGCACAATGTCTTGTCTGTGTGTCTTAGTGAACTGCAAAGTCATTTTACGTACTAGTTGCATGATTTAATTGGTCATAGGTGAAATATATATTAAAATTAAGGTATTTTAAGATTATCTAAGGTAATAATTAATATCGATGGGATATTTACCATGATTTGTGAGTTCAATATTTATGGGTAGATCGATTCGTCTGCCAGTAACTACCCACTCGCACAGACTTCAGTTCTCCCGTGATCATGGCGCATGCAACTGCGTCCAAATATTGGGAAACAATAGAACTCACAAATCATGGTAAATATCCCGTTGATATTAATAATTATGTTCTCAACCATGATAGTTTCAAAAGTTGTATCTAAGGTAGATAGGTAGAATGGCCAATTCATCTAACTTGGAATCTGAATTTGTGAATTTACCTATTTATTCTAACAAACAATCCTGTAGATAAGATTTCATTTATTTGTTAACATGTCAACTATTTTTATTTCCATTTGGTTATTAATAAGAGGGTTAGTTTTACAACTATACCTTTTTTGTTCTATATATCTCTATTGTTGTATCAAGAAGTTACTATTACTACTGCCCATTGATTTATAATAAAAAATAATAATGATACTGGACACTATCACACAGCATCATGTAGCCCAAAACTAAGCAGAGCTTGTATTATGGGAACCACATGAATGATAAACTATACAGCGTGGGGCAAAATTTTACCGCATTGAGGGCAGCTACCTTTTATTTTGTAGTTTTAGAAATTTTTCCCCATCCTGTATAGATACTTTCTCTCATCTGTATAGATATATTTTTTTTTTTCTTTTTTTTAAGTCTCTGCCTATTTTCAAAAACTTAGTAGCCAATCACTATCTTTCAACGCCTTCTACAATATAAGTCTATACTATCCAATTATGTGTATTGTTTATTAATGCTTATGACTTTTGTTGATTGTTTGTACATATTTATATTTATTATTTAATATTATATTTCTTTATATAATTTATATATATTATTTCATTAATATTATTTATTTCTTTATTAGTATATCATATATTAAGTTATTTTTTATAGTAAGTAAATATTAGTATGTATTTGGATGTAGTCTATTGTATTGTTTTTTTTTATTTAATTTGGACTAGGCACACCGCCGTTCCTGTTTGTTTTGAAAGTTTCTCTCCGTCCAAAGGTTGCCTGGAAGAGATCGCTTTAAGCGATAAGGTCGCCCATTGTACCATAATTTTTAGTGCCTGTTTCAATAATTTGTAATTCTTTGTATGGTGTGCAATAAAGCAATATCTATCTATCTATCTATCTACTTTTTTTTTGAAAATACATAGGTACATGTTATACATAGAAAACACCCAGACCTGATACAAATATTTGCAGAACGTACGAACATTTGTCTCATGGTGGGAATCGCACCCGGCGGGCCTACACCCACTGCGTCACAGAGGTCGTCATTCATTTATGCCACTAAATTGATTGTTTTGACTCTATAATTTGTGATGATTAGTTAGATTGGTTGACAGATGATTTTATAGTTATGAATTTAATATTTTATATAAAGTCAACATGTAAATATTTATTTGAATAAATATTTAAGGTGTTTAAAAAGTTTTTTTTATTTAAAAGCATCAAATTATTATATTATTTTCAACTTTAAACATAAGTATATCATCTCATCAAGGACGTTCAGCAGCAGAGTAAATATAACCAAATTTTAAGCACTTACCAAAATGACCTTAGTATTCCTGATGTGATAAGGGTCGCGCACGTCACGCGTAGTTCGAAAATTCACTCCACTGGACCGACCTTTGCAGCTGAAGATCGACCCGTAAGTTCAACTGACCAACATGCATGGCACTTTATCTGCAATAGCGGTGAAAACCATATCAACTTATGCTAAATGAGCCATCACTGTCAATACGGAGATGAAGATACAAGCCTTTCATCTACTTACTGAGTGTCACAATGAGCTGGCCACCTTCCACAGATTTTTCGTCAAAGCACAAGTCTAAATTCACACTTATTGGGGTCCATCTCCGGCAAGATCACACACTTAGCACACTTAAATGATTGATTTGATGATTTTGCATCTCGAAAAATGACTCAGTATTTTTTATTGCCGTACAAATTCTCATTTTCATGATTTAGCTAATAAGTATTATACGATAGATTTAGGTGAAACCAACCTTAAAACTATGGCCTTTAGTTACCAAATAGAAGTGACAAGGACCATTGTGTTCTTTAAAAAGGGTGAGTCTAGTTCTCTTAATATAACCTGCCTACTTTAACAACAAGGTATTTTGGATCTTACATTAATTACACATAAATGTTTACAGCAGTATCTTCGGAAATCCTGCTTCAGAGTGATATATTTTTTACAATAATTTAAATAATTTTATTCGACTGGCAGATTTTAATTGGAAAAAATTGTTTTCATTTGGAGACTGAGTCAAATGTCAAATGTCTCCAATATTATATAGCGCGACACACACATGGCGAAGATGCTATAAAATTTTATCTTAAGAAACCTTACAATAAAATATTATGGCATCTAAAGTATCACACACTGTTAAGACATGGATTAAGGAGGAAAATAATCTTATATATTTATTTATATTTATGTATATCCTATTTACCTATCTCCAGATTAATTAACTCTTTTTATATTCTTTGGTCTTAAGTGTCATTTATCATTTTACCTAGTTGCTAGACGAGCACACAAATGATATTCTTAGTATGTAATGTAATTTCTATGTAATTCTCATATTAGTGAACATGTATTTTGTTCTTTTTGAGAATAAATAATCTTTAAACTAATGTGCAATAATAATGCATAAATGACGTGACATAAGTGACCATAAGTACCTAGTATTCTAAAGTTATGAAGTTAAGTACAAATAAAGTTATGTTATAAGTATTCTCAACATTAATCGCCAGAATGGGTAACAAATACAATTCAAACAAGAGCCTGTTAAAAAGAGACTAAATGTAATGTAAGTAAGGTTCTCAATATCTCCTGAGATCCCAAATAACCTGCCTAATGATGATTTACACTTTTGCCAGCAAATTCCCAAAATCCATAAGTTGGGTGTGCATGAATCTTGATTGTGCAGCATCTGAAAGAACAAATCAACAACAAGTAAGAAACTTATATCGCTTGTGTCATTAAAAGAGTCATCAACTAGTTAATATTTATTGGCAATAAAGGAATGGTGCATTGAAACATAGAGCTCATCTGATTAATTTTAATTTTATATGTACATACTAACTTTTGCCCACAGCTTTGCTCGCATTATTGTAGATTTTGTCACCACACCACACCAGCCTATATCAGTCCACTGCTGGACATAAGCCTACTAATAAAAAAAATATGTGGGACGTAATCACACAGCATCATGTAGCCCCAAAGTAAGCAGAGCTTGTATTATGGGAATCACATGATTGATAACACATATAATTTTTTTTAGTAAATAAATACACATTGTACATAGTAACATCCAGACCCGAAACAAATATCTACAGAACATGCAAACATTTGTCCCGCAGCGGGAATCAAACCCACTGCGTCACAGAGGCCGTCTAAAGGGGGAATAAAAAATCCCCACACTGGGCATACAGGTCAGGGATCGCAGGGCACTGCTTCTAGCACTACCGACGCTGCTGCCCACTTACAGGTGAGGTTGGCTTGGGTTCCGAAGATATTGATGATATGGGTTGGAACTCGTACACCCCAGATTATAAATAGATTTAGTCAATCTATCTAAAATCTTATTTCTTAAGCCCTCAGGACCCATATTTTTTACTGGACGTACTTAATGTCCTTTCTGTATCCCCAACAATGTGTAGGTATGCATAATTTGATTATAATTGATTGAGTAATAAAAGCATGCAAATATAAGAAGTAAATAATTTCAGTTCCACATTTAAAATCACATATTCACAATGACATAGACATCTTTTTTGTTTTCCCGCCGGTTTTTGTTGATTGTTTGATTGATTGAATTGAATTGTAAAAAATGACTCGGATAAACAGTAGGTTATTAGGTTTTTTTTTTATAACCACCCGGAAATCCTTCTCACAAAAGTAGGTTCTAGGACACCCCGACTCGAGTAGATTAGGTTCGAAATCTAACACAGAACCGACACAGAGCACCCCGATGCCACCTAGTCTTGTGGTCCCTACCCCTAGTGTGTATAAAAAATGCATGAGTGAGGGTTCTGGCGAGAGCCCATACCAGAGTCAAATATCCATTTTTATGATTCGAAACGGGTTTTTAGAGTGCTCATAGATCCTAGGTTCCCCTTCCTTAACACTACCGCATCCCCCCCTTTCCCGACAGTGTGTTTTGGTGTATATTGTTTACGTTTTTTCCATACTTAACCTCAAAACTAAATTATTATTTTTCTCGGAAACTATGAGTTTCCGCACTTCACCCTTTTAGGGGGAGGGTGCTCCCCCCCCCTCCCCCACCCCCTTACCCCCCAAAAGCTCACTACACATAAAGGAAAGTCCTTCCATAATTGCATTGTGCCCCTAATCTGAACACAGCCAGCCCAACACATGAGGTGGTCAGGTAAGCAGGGGGGGTAACAGAGACACTAACTTAAGAAAAGGGCAGGCCAAGCATTGTGATTTGACTTACCTACCTTCTGCAGAAGCAGCACATTACTTCCATAATATTAATTATGTTTGACATGGTGTCAGACAAGGTTGGTCGATTCTACACAGGCCACTAACGAGGGGCTTGTCTGAACCCTCTGCTTTTATGTTCCTTCATGTGTCATGGATTTGCTCATACAGCTCTCCTTTATTCTCCAATGACTCCCAAGGATAGGGCACGCTCCCTAGAAATTGAAGAATGAAAATCAGTTTGGTAAGTAGGGTTTTGGACGATTGTGCTTTGGCATAGCAAATAATCGAATGGAACGAATTAAAATTATATTTAAGAATCCTATTAAAATGTTATGTTGCAAGAAGAAAAGCCTTACAAGGCACACAATACCTACATAAGAATGATATTCTCCTGTTTCCTGGATGATCTTGAATTTGATAAATGTTAGCTGATGGTCTTGACTGGATCGAACTATCGGCAATGCAACGCCTTTCAATATTTAGGATTTTGGACAGAAAATAAGCTTTAATCAAGCCACCAAGCAATTATCATGAAAATAAATCAAAACTGGATTTGGTTGGAAATGAATGAGAAAATTTGCCACAAACTCATCAGATTATTGCAAGTAAAAGTAAAGTAACAAAGACCTAGATTGCCAGTACGAATTTCAGATAAAGTACGAGAAGTTCCCCAAAAAGGTACGGTTTTTGCGTCATATGAAATTTTCGTGAGCTATGTTACGGGCAAGCTCGGAATTTCTATAAACTTTAGAGAAATTCCGTCCCGATTCTATCCTTTAGACTCTAAAGGATAGAATTAGCAACGAGCAAGACTAAGACATCTAATTACTAAGTAATTGTAGGTTCAATACTCAATACTCAATCATTTATTGCGTTCCATAATGTAAATATACAGGTGTTAACAAATTTTCATTGTGATCATTATAGACCCTGTTGGGCACAACAATAGTAAATAGGAGAGAGGAGGACGTCATAGTTATAGTCACATGACAGTATTACATTTAAATAGATAAATTAAAGTCAATACTTACTTAGTCAATGTTTAGGTAGGTATATATTACAATTCGTTAGTCAAATAGGTAAGTATTGTCGGCAGATTACTTTGGTCATATTATTAATATTGTTATTTTATAAGTACATGCTTTGTTTTCTATGTAATAAGAATATATATTTTAAAAAAGTATTTTAATAGTATAACAGTTATGTGGTTCATAATCATAATTATAATCTTTATTGTTTCATGTGGTAGGTTTAGTTCTTATAATTATCGAGGTCCGCAGCATGAGCCTCGTAGAGGCACTACAACATAAACTTGGGAGTTAACCTACAGAAAGTTAGGTATTTTCTCTAATTTTAAAACTAGGTACAACATAAGTTAAGTCTTATTTAATAACAATAATTAGTTTATGTTATGTTTACATATCTACTTATCAATCAATAAATTTAGAAAAAATAAATTTCAAAGTTTCAATAATATTATGGTTTCTTACTAGCTAGTTATCATATGTTAGGTGCTATGAAATTGGCGTTTTGTATGGAGAATTTCGAGAAAATTAATTTCTCTATTCATACATTTTTGTATTTTTTTCTGGAACTACTAATCCTATTCTCCTGAAATTTTGTATGTATGATTGGACAACATTTTGAAAAGTATGCGTAGTCTTATATATCAAAGAAAATTAACACATAAAAAAATACTACGAATTTAAGCAGAAAGTGACAACACGTGAAATGACCAGTTTTGAAGTTTTATTTTTGGCGAATGAACTTTATCAAAAATAGTATTTTATTGAATTTTCAATCTTTGCAATAATGTTACGTTCAGAAAATAAATTATTTTTGTATATGACTATTGGATTCAATAAAATATGTGCAAAATTAAATAGAGTGACAAAACGCCAATTTCATAGGTAAGGACCTAATATTTAGCCTTTTATTATTCTTAAATTAAAAATACTCTTTTATACTATAAAAGCTGTTTAAGATCAAGTATTCTTCGAGTTTTTTATAAAATAAGTCGTTTTTCATTTCTCCTAAATATTTTGGTAGTTAATTATATATCTGTATTGCCATATGTTCCCATAATACAAGCTCTGCTTAGTTTAGGGCTACATGATGAGGTGTGATAATGTCCAGCATTATTATTCATTATTATTATTATGACACTTTATTCATTTTAAAACTCATCAAAAATACATTTTTTACTATAAAATTTAAAACATTATTAATCTACTTTATATACAAAAATAATATAAAAAAAACATTATAGTAAAAAATATATCCAAAATGGTGGACCACTGACTGCCACTGAAGGCTCAAACGGTGGGTGGCTAGGGTTGCAGAGAGAGGAACCTCCGCACAATGCGTGCCGAGTCTAGGAGAGCCGCCTTCTGTATCTGACCCTTGATCCAGCTGCCTAGCGACAGCCTCTTAAGATATTGGTCAAGGCTCTTCGCTATCAGACCGTTCACTGAAACGACTATCAGAACGATAATTGTTGAGTCGACATCCCCCATTGCGGTAATCTCGTGGGCTAAGTCAAGGTACTTGCTAAGCTTGTCCTTCTCGGCCTTCACGAGATTAGCGTCGTGTGGGATGGTGATGTCAACAAGTATCGCCCGGCGTTCCGACCGGTCTATCAGCACGATATCAGGTTTATTCGCTAGAATAGTCCTGTCCGTGATGATAGAGCGGTCCCAGTAGAGCGTAGCACGACCATTTTCAAGAACCGGCACCGGTGCTTACTTATAGTACGGAACCTCTGGACCGACAAGGTCGTATTGGAGAGCAAGCTGCTGATGGATGATCTTTGCTACTTGGTTGTGTCTGTGTAAGTATTCAGTGTTAGCGAGGTGCGAACAACCCGAAAGTATAGATATGTCTGAGGGATTCACCGGGACGATGACAAGCTTATGTCAACGGTTCCATCCTTCATTATATACTTTCGGTAGTTGTTCGTCTTTATTACCTCATCCATAATTGCACAGACAAAACCTTCGGTTTCCCCAAAGAGGTCACCAAATCGTAGCCAGTTCACGGATGCCAGTAGGTCTACATCAGGCCCTGTAAGGGATTTGTAGAACCGTGCGTGCAGCTCCTTACTCTCCCATACGATCTTGCGGTCGAGGGCACTCAGCACCGTAGGTTTGTGCCAGTTCTCCTTAGCCAGTGAGAGCGGGGTAAGGTTTTTGTCAACTGCTACGACATCACGATGCATCTCACTTTCGGCATGGAGGAAGTATTCTCTGAGATTGCACACCTCGCGGTTATGGAGGGTCTTGGCATTTAAAAAGCCCCGACCCCCACATTTCCGCGGGATGTACATCCTCATTACTGACGAGCGTGGATGTCGCATTCTGTGTGTCGTAAGAAGTTGACGAACCTTACAGTCAAGGGCGTCAAGTTCAGTCTGAGTCCATCTCAATATGCCAAAGGTATATATGAGCAGGGGCATAACCCAGCCATTGAAAGCTCGAACCTTGTTACCACCCGACAAAAGACTGTTGAGTACTTTAGTCAGGCGGCAAAAGAATCGCTCCTTCACCGACTGTTTTATGTCTCTGTCTACTATACCTAACGCTTCTGACATAGGTACCGAGATATTTGTAGGTTTCGATATCGGAAAGAGATCTAAGGAATATCGTTTCGGAAAGCTGTAAGTTTGTAGTATTTACAACTTTCCCCCGCTGTACTTGCATGACCGCACACTTCTCGACGCCGAACTCCATGCTGATGGCACTGCTAATATCTGTGTGATATTCAACAGAGTCAGCAGCTCTGGTTTTCTCGGCGCGAAAATTTGAGGTCATCCATGTACAGCAGGTGAGAAACTATATCACCCTCTCTCCGAAGTCGATAGCCTAGACCTGAATCCTTTAGCAGAGTACTAAGAGGATTCAGGATTCATTATTATTATTATTATTTATTTATATTTTAACTCTACCAATCTATTACTACCTTCTTATATTTTTTATGTCCTGCGGATTTTCGGATACGTAATTTTTTTACGGATAGGTAACTCACGATTTGATAAATGACGATACACAATATATATTTGTAGGTTACCCTTCGTACAATATTGAAACAAAAGACGACGAGATCATAAAATATTTTAGAAAGAGAGAATGAAAGAAACTTACTTTTACACAAAAGTCAATTGATAAGTATTATAAGATAAAAGCCAACTTTCCCAACATTTTATGTTATTGAAACATACACCTAACTGGATTAAGGTAATGCGTTGTTGAACCCGACACCATGATCACTACACGTAAGTATGTTAAAATAAGTAGCATATGTACCAAGATTGTATGATGTTGGTATGTATCTTATGTATGATAGTTGCCATGATCACTTCACGTGTGTAATGATAGTATAGATTATTATTATTAGCAATGTAGAATTGAAAATTACCTTGCATTTTTGGGATTAAGATGTTAAAACCATTTTTCTTAAATATAACTGTAACCAATTAATGGGGCAATTCACTAATTTCGACTTGAATGAGTAACAAACATCTATTCATTAATCAGAAACAGTATTATTTGTTAAAAGACTAAATATTCTAAAAAGTAAAAGTACGGGTAGTACTACTAGGTACTAGTAAAAGTACTTTGTTTCTAAGTCATGGTCTAAGTCCTAAGGTCATAGTAAAAAGGTACGGAAAATTACGGTCCGAGCATATGGTCAAGGTAGGGTCGGTTGACAAAAGGTACATTTTGGTAAGATCTGGTAACCCTAAGAGTATGTCTCGCTCGACCAATGAGAATGCCTCGACAAAAATCGGATGAAATCCGCTAAATTTTAGTTCACACGGACACAGTACCGTTTATAGGTAGATAAAAATCTGGCGTCTCAATGTAGCCCGGAACCGGTGTTACCAAATCAATGTTGAGAAAATAGACCGAATAAGGGCTCGATTAAAAAAATTATAAGTAGTGCATTATAACTAGTTTATAAGATTTTAGTTTTTCTGGAAAAAAAGTATTTGAAAAAAATTAATTAAATATTTTGCAGTTTTTAAGCTATTGCAATACTTCTATCCCTTAGCCTTGAGCGCGGGGACCGAATCCAGAAATTCCGTAACGAAAAAAAACCTCACGCTCCCCACTCCGACGGGTACGGAGGTGTGGCTTGAAGGCCGTGCATTGTCTAACGTCGTTTCTTTTCGGCAGTAATAGCTTTACCGCGGCAGTCCCCGAGTGCCACACGTCTTTTTTTATGGTACTTGAAGATGGAACATGCTCATGGCCCACCTGATCTTTAGTGGTTACCATTACCTATCACAAAGCGTTATGATCAAGTTCAAGTTTTTTTGGAACGTGCTCTAACGCACGAACGCCTTGCGTGCGTCCATCAACATGAGTAACATAATTTCATCGACACCCCATACCCTTCAAACCGAAACATATCATAGCTGCTTCATCAACATGCTTCACCGCAGAAATAGGCTGATTGCAGTACTTCCCCAGACGAAACCTGCACAAATAACTCTACTACTTCACCCACTATATATTTAAATATAAAATAATGGATTCAAATTAATTAAAGTAGGTACCTTCTTTCCCCTTATACTGAAATTATATCATGGAACGAGGTTGCTCCGTAGTGGTTGTAGTTAGGCGTTGTGACGTTAGCAGTGCTGAAATCGCTCTTGTCACTAGGTGTGTGGTGGAATTGAAGCTTGTATTGACGACACAGAGCCCCCACTTTTTACAGTAAATTTTAATGAATTATTATTACAACACGCAACATCTAATTAGGCACCTCGCTGTAAAGACGTCATAGTGATAATTCACTCAAAAATCGACCGTACTTACGCGACGAAGGTGAGAGCGGTAGGCGGTGGGGTGTGGTGGGAGGGGAAGCACATTCCACGCAGGTGCCAAATTGATTTCTGTGTGTTGTACAATCATTTTCAGCGGTACCAAACAATCAATTTAACAACTTTTATCAGATTTTAACATAGAACTTAGCTTATACGTGATTTTGACTAAAGTTTAACTAACCATAAATCCGTTTGTGGTGTATAGACAATGTTTTATCAGTTAACTAGAAATTTTTGCACGTTTACGAGCACGTAATCACGTGTTATTGTTGGATGATCTTGTTGAAATAACGCTTTTGTGCCGGTATATATTATTTCAAAACAAAAAAAAGTATTTTAAGCTTATGAGATTGTCTACACCTTTGACTTAAGACAAGCAGTTAATTTTCCTATGATTTGTAAAAATGTCAATCCGATTGCAAAATAATGCATGCGTGTGTGTGTGTGTGTGGACGGCGAATGTATGTAGCACTTAACACTCAGGCATGTTGCTTGATTTTTTTCGCCTATGTTTAGAAAGGATCTTAGTTTCATACTTAATACGTCGCAATACCGGACCTCTTTTAAAAAATCGGTGTTTTCGGTATTACTTTGAAATGAATACCGATATTCCGGTAGTTTCGGTATTTTCGGTATTTTCAATATAGTGAGAAAAATATTTGAAATATGTAATGGAATCGTAATTTTCGTAAGGGAATAGTCACCAGCCAAACAATAAAAGTGCGTTATGATAAGAAAAACACATTTATTTAAAAAAAAACAATAATTTATTATGAAAGTATTCTAAATAACTCGCTGCTGCTGAGTTATTTTAATTGTTTATTGACATAATATTATTTAATATAGATTTATAGTGAAATACCGAAAATAACATAAATCCCGATTTCCGTTTTCTTAATCCCGGTATTTGAAAGCGTTCTTTTCGGTCCAGTATTCCGGTATTTTCGGGATTCGGGATCCCGGTTTGCGACCCCTAATACTTACCATCTAGGAGTTGTTAGTCAAAGCTAGGCAGGTATAATAAATAACTAGCAATATCCCAAAACGAGAAAATAATTATAATAATAAATTGGTCTAGTCCAGCGTGGGAGACGATTCAATTGTTGAGTTTCTAAAGCTACCAATGGTGAAACACTATCCGAATCGTATCTAATAGTTACCTAATTTTTCCTAATATATATCTTGGGGACTAATTGGTCATAAAATCGCTAGTTCCAGCCCAAAAGTAACATTCTTGGCCACATTAAGCACACAACCTTCATCACTTGCACGTGAAAACAAAGCATCGTTTTGAACTCAGATTTGAAAATGGAAGGGCGTCCAATTATCAGGGTGTACATTATCAGCCCGTGTTGATAATGTACGGCCGATAATTCGTGTCCTAGGGGGCTCCAATTATCAGGCCGTGCAATATCAGGCTGTACATTACAGGGCCGTACATTATTATCCCGTTCAATTAACGTACAGCCTGATAATGCACAACCCGATATTGCACAGCCTATTATTTGGAAGCCAGAGGACATGGATTATCGGCCGTACATTATCAGGGTGCGCAGTATCAGGGCGTGCTTTAACAGGCTGTACATTATTGCCTCCCACTCAGTCGTCACTGATAAAAAAATCACAAACCGGACGCACGTGGGGCTATCTCTATTTATTTGTGATTTTACCAGTTAATTACAAATGGGAAAACCCAAAGTAAAAAGCCTTAAGAAGAAGAAAGTAACCGCTGTTGAGAAACCAAAAGAAGACGAAAATGTAGTTGTAATACCACCACTTCGCATGTCGGATGATCCTACTCCACGACAGGTAAAATCTGACTTCACGAAATTGAAATTTAATTGATCTGGCTAAATTAAACTTTCTGGTTCTTTTAAACGTGGTGATCATTCTTCATCAAAAGCAGTTAAAGCATTAAAAACAAACTAACATACAATTTTTATTTTAGGTTAAATGGATCAACAGGCAAAGGGTTCTAGTTTTTGCTGCTCGAGGTATAAACCACAGGCATCGACATTTGATGGAAGATATAAAAAAGTTGATGCCACATCATAAAACTGAATCGAAAATGGAACGTAGCAAAAATCTTTATGTGGTCAATGAAATAAGTGAAATGAAAAATTGTAATAAATGCCTCCTCTTTGAAGGCAGGAAAATGAGGGACTTGTATCTGTGGATGGCCAACGTTCCGAATGGCCCCAGTGCTAAGTTCCTAGTTGAAAACAGTAAGTGACAAAAGTTGTATGTAAGCTGTACCCTGTGACTTTATTATTGAAACACTTACTAATTTTTTTATCGTTTTAGTTTACACAATGGGAGAACTCAAAATGACAGGGAACTGCTTGAGAGGATCGAGACCACTCCTCTCCTTCGATCCTCAGTTTGCTAAAGATGCGCACCATACTCTTCTGAAAGAGCTGCTCACTCAGACATTTGGAGTGCCGTTCCATCACCCAAAGAGTCAGCCATTCTTTGACCATGTTTACACTTTCATGATTCTGGACAACAGGATTTGGTTCAGAAACTATCAGATTCTCTCTGAAGATGGGGCTTTAGCTGAAATTGGACCCAGATTTGTTTTAAATCCAGTAAGTTTCTAGTGATTATTTTATACCCAACCAAAATTAATTTATCCCTGTCTGTTTAATCATAATTTGATGCTGTACAAACTGATTATGACTACGTACATATTATTATTTCAGGTGAAAATTTTCTCAGGTTCATTTGGAGGCACAACATTGTGGGAAAACCCAAAATATATAAGTCCAGCAAAACTAAGACAAGCATTCTCCAAGAAGGCTGGAAACAAATATGAGAGAAGGGTTGAAAAGAAAGCAATGTATGAAGCTACAAAGCCTGAAACAGGCTACCCTGACATTGAAGGGGCAGATTTCTTCAAAGGTGACCCAATAGTAAAAGCTGAAGAGGCTATTGTCAAAGGTAATATTTTAAATCATCATAAGCCTATAGCGGTCCACTGCTCGACATAGGCCTCCCCTAATGAGCGCTATCACACCCTGACCTCAATTTAATCAGATTTTTAATCAAACTAGCTATAATCTAATAAATAATGCTGGGTAATTTTAACATCATTTGTGAGCGTCAAGATGGCGGGACCACCTCTTGTATTTAATTATTTTTACCACAGGGATTTAGTACCTAATTGGTACTATTTAGTACCTTTAGTGAAATAATTTGTATCTCAAGGAATCTTAAGTTATTCAGTATCGAAAGGGGTCCCGCCAGATGCAACCGTCAAGATGGCGGGACCACCTGTGTTTCTTTTAATTGCAACCGCGCATGAATATACTTATCACACTAGGATTTAGTACCTCACTGGATACCTCCGAAACACAACTCTTTATCATAAAAACTTCAATAATTCCAGAGAAAACTCGATTTCAAAACTAATGACCTAGCACCATAGTGTGTTACCCTGCGTAACCCCAGCAAATGCAAAGCAAATACACGTGATCCTGATAAGCCAGCGATTAACTTTAGCTGTCAGGATTTAGTACCTTGTGGGTAGTATTTAGTACCTTTAGTCAAATAATTTGTACCTCGAAGAGTCTTTAGATATTCAGGAACGAAAGAGGGGTCCCGCCAGACGCAACCGTCAAGATGGCGGGTCCACCAGTGTATCTTTTAATTGCAACCGCGCATGAATATACTTATCACACTAGGATTTAGTACCTCACTAGATACCTCCGAAACACAACTCTTTATCATAAAAACTTCAATAATTCCAGAGAAAACTCGATTTCAAAACTAATGACCTAGCACCATAGTGTGTTACCCTGCGTAACCCCAGCAAACGCGAAGCAAATACATGTGATCCTGATAAGCCAGCGATTAACTTTATCTGTCAGGATTTAGTACCTTGTTGGTAGTATTTAATAACTATAATGAAATAATTTGTACCTCAAGGAATCTTAAGATATTCAGGATCGAAAGGGGTCCCGCCAGATGCAACCGTCAAGATGGCGGGACCACCAGTGTATCTTTTAATTGCAACCGCGCATGATTATACTTATCACACTAGGATTTAGTACCTTACTAGATACCTCCGAAACACAACTCTTTATCATAAAAACTTCAATAGTTTCAGAGAAAAATCGATTTCAAAACTAATGACCTAGCACCATAGTGTGTTACCCTGCGTAACACCAGCGAACGCGAAGCAAATACATGTAATCCTGTTATGCTAGCCATTAACTTGAACTGTCAGGATTTAGTACCTTTATCCAATTAATTATATACCAAATTTCAGTTCTTTACAGAGTAGAATCACTGAAATATTTTGAGAAAACAACCATCAGGTGATTCGAGTGATTAACCTCTTTTGATTGGCATCAATGAGCCTAGGTAGGTACCTCTTTTGATTGGCATCATTCAAAGTGTTGCCAGTACAAAGAAGATAGGCCAGTTTCATACAACGTGTGACCTGACCATAAAATGTCGCTTCTAAAAATGACTTATGTCCTAATTGATAGTTCTTATTGAAGGATATCATGTGCAATTAATCGTTTCTTTTATTAAAGCTGGATAATTTTGTTTGGGTATTTATTTTATACGTTTAGGTTAGGATCAATTAGGACAATGGCGCCATTAAAACAACCAACCTTATCGTCTTAGGTAGTCAATTATTCTAAAGTCACAAGTCACTACGTATTATATACTGGTGGTTACTATATAAAAACCATTTGTATATATTAAAGACGTATAATAACAGCTGGAGTGTCTCTGTAAGTAAAACTGAAAATTGTACTAGAAGTGGCCTATAAAACAGCCAAGATGGCAACACCACCAATAAACGCGTGCTTTGATAATGATAGTTGACATTAGCACGAGAGATGCACGATGTGGGTGAGAGTGCGTTCAATAACCATGATACGTTATGGTAGGGTGTATTGCGATGAATATTTAGTAATAAATTTACAAGTATTCCGGCTTAAATAAATAAAATTATTAGTTATAATTTCAATACTCCAATATCAAGAATATTTTTACGTAATTCGCATTTATAATAGCTTCCATTTATGGACAGGTCTGAAACTTTTAATTTTTTATACTCCTATGTGTTTTCTGTACCGCAAGCATGTAGACATACCTAGACATAGACGCATTATAATTCACTTAAATTATTTTTTATGAATTTTATAGACACGACACATGCTGCTGAGACTTTGACCAGACAAGTTTAATAAATAGGTATTATATAATGGCGATTAGATTAATACATTGTATTAGTGTCCCGCGGCGGAATCGAACCCGCAACCTCATACCTACGTCTAAGTCATAATTATTTATCTGCAGCTCAAATAAACATTTGTTTATGTACTTCTTCTACGGGGTTCTACAATATATAAAAGAGGTAAAAAGAGTTTGATAGGTACCAACCGATTTTTTTTGTTCGGGAACCACGCGAGTCAATCTGTCGGCCGGTGGAAGTTAGTAACCAGTTTATAAAAAACAGTTTAAGACTTGTGCACACCGTACGAATTTTGCATTTTTACTCATGTACGATAACTAGACCAAGATCGTACCGAAACTGTACGATTTTTTATACCTGGGATCATTTCATAAAGAAAAGAACGTGCTCCACCGGCTAGTATGAATTTAGGTAAATTCCCCAACAACCTAACGCGTGCCTGCGACATTATAAATGTTATGTTGAAAATCTAGTATCGTTTCCTAGATACTATTAGAATTGTGGGTGGATGTAATCATTTAAACTGGTGGACGTGATCGACCGTGACGTGCCTAAAAAATCCATAAAAAATAATTTAAATGAATTATAATGCATCTATGTCTAGGTATGTCTACATGCTTGCGGTACAGAAAACACATAGGAGTATAAAAAAATTAATTAAAATTAAATTTATAATTAATAAAAAATAAAATTAAACTTTGGTGCTTTACATTTTGTAAAATCGTACCTTGAAGCAAAAAACCGTACTGTTCGGGTGACACGTCGTACTTTTCCTGAAATTCGTACTGGCAACACTTGAATGATGCCAATCAAAAGAGGTACGTACCTAGCAGTGTTGCCGTTTTAGCATTTTTAAAGCTAAATTTTGCAAATTTTGCAATTTCCGGGTCTGTAAGCTTGAAAAAATTGCATTTAGTATATTTAATGATTTACATTTTTTTGAACGTTACCTACTTAGTAAGGAATTCAAAAGATTTTATAGAAACCAGAAACGATTTGCTTATTATCTCAAAGTTGTTTTTTAAAACATGGGAACTCTCTCATAAGGAATTAGGACTTCCCCGAAATTTATGTTTATTTTTTGCGTAGCGATTGTTAATTTGTTACGAACGATCTGTGCAGTGTTCTTAATTTTTACGTCTAATTTGAATCTGATGTGTTAATATAATATCACAGCTTCTCATATTTATGAGAAAATTTAGCGCGAACAACGGGAAAAGATGACAGAGTTTAACTTATTGCAGATTTTGCAAGTGTGACATAATAGCTAAAATTTACTGAAGCATCACATTTCCATCGCAAAACATGCAAAATGTGTAGGGTCAATGAAAAGTAATTAACCTATGATGCAAATTAATCTTAATACCCAAAGAGCAGAGACTTCTCTTGCATTCTTTATATGCGAATATGCATCTATTTTAACAGGTGACCACTTCAGTTTGCTATTCAGGAATTAAATATAGATTTTAACATTTTATTTATCTTAACCACAGAATACAGAAAGGACAGAAGCTTCACTCCGCGCAATCATTTAAATAAATAGCGACTTTAGCTGCTACGCAATAAAGTGCTATTCTGCTCGCACCGAACTCAGTGCCTAACATTTATATTAACCTACACCTTGCATCCCTTTCTATCGTATAGCTCTATCTCTACTGACGTGGCACGTGTAACGTTAGGGTTGTCTTGAGAATTATTCTGTGACGAATAATAATAACCTGGCCGCTGACGGGCAGCAGCGTCGGCGGCGCGAGAAGCTGTATCCTGCGATCCCCAACCCGCATGCCCAGCGTGGGGATTATGGGCATATCCCCCTTCTTATAGGGGAGGCCTATGTCTAGCAGTGGACTGAATAGGCTGTTGTTGTTGAACATTTTACTATCCAGTTTCCTAGCCACCTATTTCTTTTTAGGAACAATGATAATTCAAATAATATCTACCTACCTAGTATTAGATCAGAAAACTATTTTACACTGGCTAGCTGCATTAAGAACTCAGAAAATAGGCATACCTACTAGGTAGGTACTTGGGTCCTTAACACTTACTTAAGTGTTTAGGTGTCTTGTGTACGAAAACTGAATAATCACTGTTTAAGGTAGGTAGGTACATCATGCTAAATCTTAAGAGAAATTTTAGTAGGTAGGTACCTACCTAGATATTTGCAAGAGAAAAAAAACAACATTTGGTTTGTAGGTAACCTAGGTATCTAGTTTTAGTTGTTAGTACACCTACCTTTAGGTAACTTACCACATCGATTTGTCTACCTACACCTACCTACCCGACTGTTTTTAAGTAGATAACCTACACTGCCTACTTAAAGTTAAACCAAATAAAAATGTACCTAGCTTGGGTTTCTAATCTTGCTCTCAGTCTACATAATCAAAATCATAATACCTACTTACTACAGCACTATGTAGGTAGATACCTACCAATGGCACAAAAATTGTCTATGAAAAAATACCTACATAATAATATTACGTTTATTTATGTAGGTAGGTACCGCATTCAAATAGAACTTGTACCTAAGTACCTACCCACTTAAGTAAATACGGGAGACTTTGATATCTAAACAACGCATTATTTGGTAGAAAAACTTTCAGTTCTGTACCTACTATTGGTATTATTTACATTTTCTTATTATTATTCAGGCAACCAAATGCTGTGCAGTATTTTTTTGCCTTCATTTGGCGAAAAATAGAGGTACATTAACAAAAACAAACTAAAATGTCGCGGCTTCTCAAGGACACTTTCGTTCCGGGCAGAACGCGGCAACCGACTAACGAACCACGCTCGCAAGGCCGGCGATGCGTAGGTATATTTTTATACCTATTCTGCGGAGTGAAAGAGGCCTGTCTTAACTAAAAGTTATTTAACATATTTTTTAAATTTTCTGCACCAAGTTTTAGCATTTTTTCCAAATAAAAAACGGCAACACAGCTAGCTAGGCTCATTGATGCCAATCAAAAGAGGTTAATCACTCGAATCACCTGTTGGTTGATTTCTCAAAATATTTCAGTGATTCTACTCTGTAAAGAACTGAAATTTGGTATATAATTAATTGGATAAAGGTACTAAATCCTGACAGTTCAAGTTAATGGCTAGCATAACAGGATTACATGTATTTGCTTCGCGTTCGCTGGTGTTACGCAGGGTAACACACTATGGTGCTAGGTCATTAGTTTTGAAATCGATTTTTCTCTGAAACTATTGAAGTTTTTATGATAAAGAGTTGTGTTTCGGAGGTATCTAGTAAGGTACTAAATCCTAGTGTGATAAGTATAATCATGCGCGGTTGCAATTAAAAGATACACTGGTGGTCCCGCCATCTTGACGGTTGCATCTGGCGGGACGCCTTTCGATCATGAATATCTTAAGATTCCTTGAGGTACAAATTATTTCATTATAGGTATTAGGTACTAAATCCTGACAGATAAAGTTAATCGCTGGCTTATCAGGATCACATGTATTTGCTTCGCGTTTGCTGGGGTTACGCAGGGTAACACACTATGGTGCTAGGTCATTAGTTTTGAAATCGAGTTTTCTCTGGAATTATTGAAGTTTTTATGATAAAGAGTTGTGTTTCGGAGGTATCTAGTGAGGTACTAAATCCTAGTGTGATAAGTATATTCATGCGCGGTTGCAATTAAAAGATACACTGGTGGTCCCGCCATCTTGACGGTTGCGTCTGGCGGGACCCCTCTTTCGTTCCTGAATATCTAAAGACTCTTCGAGGTACAAATTATTTGACTAAAGGTACTAAATACTACCCACAAGGTACTAAATCCTGACAGTTAAAGTTAATCGCTGGCTTATCAGGATCACGTGTATTTGCTTTGCATTTGCTGGGGTTACGCAGGGTAACACACTATGGTGCTAGGTCATTAGTTTTGAAATCGAGTTTTCTCTGGAATTATTGAAGTTTTTATGATAAAGAGTTGTGTTTCGGAGGTATCCAGTGAGGTACTAAATCCTAGTGTGATAAGTATATTCATGCGCGGTTGCAATTAAAAGAAACACAGGTGGTCCCGCCATCTTGACGGTTGCATCTGGCGGGACCCCTTTCGATACTGAATAACTTAAGATTCCTTGAGGTACAAATTATTTCACTAAAGGTACTAAATAGTACCAATTAGGTACTAAATCCCTATGGTAAAAATAATTAAATACAAGAGGTGGTCCCGCCATCTTGACGCTCATCATGATTTAGCTTCAAAGTATTACATGACTGATATAGGTACTACATAAGTACATTACATTTACAAATATTATGCATAGAAAACACCCAGCAAATAAAGACAAATATTTGCAGATCATTCTGCATCTTGCTGGGTGTGTACTTATGTAGTACCTATATCAGTCCAGACCCAGAAAAAAAAAGAAAGTCAAACCCTCAACCTTCTGGGTCTGTGGTCGGCTTTCGCCCACTATATGAGAGGTGTTTGATGCAAGAGAATGCAGGGTCCAGCCTCTTAATAACTTTGGAAAGTGTCTTGCTTGTTATTGTGTAAAATATTAGTAATTACAGACATAATTCCTTTTTTTGTAGAGGAACCAAACGTTGAATCTGATGCTAGTGACAATGAAGTAGCCAAGCCAGCATTTGTTCCAAAAAAGAGCAAGAGCCGTCCTGATATGGCAATCCGGCGCAAGCAACTAAAGGCACAGAGCAAGAAGATCTCTGATCATATCAAAAAGAGAAAACAACAGTTCAACAAGAAGAAACCAGGAAAAGTAAAAGCAAAAGCTTAAGCTAAAGCTAATTGTTATAAATTTCAAATAAAAAACAATTTCCACATACAAGCTATTTTATTCAAGCAATGTTTACATCCAAAGTACTTAAACTAGAAACAGGAAGATCAGTAAAGACACTATTTGTTTTATAAAATTGCAAATTCATTTAAATTACACCTAGGTTTAAATGCGTGTTTTACTATAGTAAACTTCAAATCTAGTTTCATCAAAAATATTCAAAAAGCATGATAGGACGGAAGTCAACCTCATATAAAAGTAATGGCACTTAATCACTTCTAGTAAAATTATTATTAAGATCTTATTAATTGAGATTTTTATGAATCACATGGTTAATTTAAAATTTGCTTTTTCCAAACAGCAGATTATGTAACGGACGGCTTGACAAATAATGCAGTTTCTTTTAAAAAAACTTAAAAATAATAAAAAAGTTGCACTTATCAAAGACATAAAATGTGCTTTTATCTTTAAAAATTCAAAAATATTAAACGCAAAAGCATTAATAAAGACATAAAAAAAAGCAAAAATATTTCATTCTTATTCTAATTTTAAACAAGTCCTTACATAGGTATTTATTTACGTTAAAAAATATTGTATTTAACATTAAAAACATAATTATTATGCTTTAATTTTACTTTCATTAGTTGTATAAAAATATTATTATGCATTGAGATATTGCATTACATATTGATTTAATTGCATTAAGATGTTTTTAAAAAATAGTACAATATAAAAATATTATAAACCATGGATATGTTTGGAAGTCTATAGTGGAGACCTTTGCCCAGCAGTGGGGCGATAATGGTTTAATAAAAAAAAAAATAAGCAAAGTTAAATAACGAATAATATTTTCGTCATTCTCATATTTTTAAAAGAAAAGTAATTGTTACATAGTAATATGCATTACAGTTTTTCACTTTACATTAAAATTGTAAACAATAACTTAAATACTTAAGTAATATTAAAAATTATTTTAATTTATGTGACTTCATATATTCGTGGAGTCATAAATGGAGTATAAAAATACGAAAAATATTAATACAGAGATTATTTTTGTCACATTAATTTAAAAAAGAAATGTCAATTTCCATCATGCTTAATATGCATAACAATTTACACTAAGGTACATTTAATATTGCATGCTGCATTGAGAAAACCAAACATCCTATTATGTCCCTATTGTCAGAACGAAATAGAGGCAAAATGCATTTTTGATCAGACTTATATGCTACATGTATTTATTATTCTACTATTGTTCTCCCACTTAGCTGTAAGACTTCCGAATACTTTAAAAATAAAATAAAATTTTAAAAAATTGTTTAAAAATAACTTAATTAATATTAAAAATATAAATAAATTACGATTTATTTCATTTCACATTCGTCAGCAATAAAAATGAGTATAAAACTACGAAAAATATTAAATACTGATTACAGAGATTATTATTAAATTTCAAAAAGTAATTACTATTATGCATTACGATATTCCACTAACATTAATAAACAAGTACAAACACCATTCAAGTACATGGGCAAATCCTCTGATAAAAAGTGCATTATAAACATTTCACAAAATCGTGTTGTACAACAACTATTAAAATACCACGACGACAGTCATATTAACAATATAAATTAGGAAATTCCCAGACTTTAAATCAATATAGCCTTTGAACACTAGCTACACCATCTATGTAACAAGTGATTTGTGTATAAAAATAAAATGTGTACTTAATATGTGCCATTTAAAATCGATGATTGGATGATTGATGGCGTACCTTAGAATACTCTTAAAACGAAGAAATAAATAGAAATTCTATATGTAAAAGCAGCACGTTAGTTGAGACGCTTGTCCAATACATTTCAGTCATTTATCTGAAACAAAAAATTAAAAAGTTACAACAGTTCTTCCATCAGTGACACATAAGCAAGCACATCCAACTACGCTACAATCAATAACCCACTAATCCACTATTCAATAATCTAGTTTTAATATTTTAAACGACGTAAGTGACAAGAAATTAATTGTTATCTTAGAAACTATCGATCATCAGGGTGCCTAGTGCGAGTTTTTTACCAGCTCGATCTTGTTTGCGTTTAAGCAAATTAATATGGAATCGAGGTAGAGCTATTTAGTGAAAAACGTGTGGCACTGACTCCTTTCCATACAAATTTCCGTAAACGCAAACGCAATCGAGCTGGTAAAAAAACTCGCACTAGGCACCCAGGTCAGATGAAACGATTTACGCGCGAGTCGAGTCACGCGTATCCCATCAGGCTTGCGACATTTCACGTGGAATGCTTAGAGCGTCCATCTGATTGGCAACGCGCGACTCGACTGGCGCGCAAATAGCTTAATCTGGACAAGCTTAAAAGCATCATCCATTCAGTCAGTTTCACCACATAAATGCCAAAGTGAGTTTGCTTGTTTGTAATGAAATTTCGCATAGACATTTTCAGGGGTAGACACAGAAAAGGACATAGGGTTCCTTTCATCCAGATAAAAAGTACTGTTCCCGAGGGATAGAAAGATATTTTAAACGCGAGCGAAGCGGCAGACAAAGCCTAGTAATCGTTGCTCAAATTAATTACTACCTCTGAAATAGATTGGCCCCTGTACATGGTTCTTATATACGGGCGTTTGCTGCATGCATATAGTCAGAGCCTGATAGCTATAGTACGTTACATTTCAAGTACGTACCGCACGCCTGATTGATTTAGCACAAAGACCGGCTTAGTACAACTACATGGGCAAGGAATGTGTTGAAGGAAGAATAGAGAAAACTTATTAATGAATGTAGATGTCGCAAGATTTTTAAATGTTCTATGCTAAAGAATTCTCTAAAGTAGAGTAGAATTAAAAAAGGGCATGCTAAGGTCCATCCATTCAGCCAGTCTCCGCACAGAGTAAGTAATAGATACTATGAGTTATTTCAGCCTTAGACAACCAGTTTAGTAAGCAAAGCACATGCTAATTAACTCACAATTCAGTACTTTTCTTGTAGATCCTCGAGTTCCGCGCCTCCCTGCTCCGCTTCGCGCTTGTGTCCGCCGAGCTCTGCGAGTCGCGAGTGCTTCCACTGGCCTTCGGCGCCATTCATATTGCGATCCTCGCATACGCACAGGAACAACGAGTCCACAACCATCTAGGGATACAGGTTCTTTAAGTTAAGAGGTGGAGTTTTCTATTTTTTTTATTAGCACACAGCATCATCTAGCCTCAATATAAGTAGGGATATATGATGGAAACCAAATGACTGATATACTAGTTATACCTAAAAATTTTTTTGTAAACACAAATAAGCAGACCCTAGACAAAATTATTCGCAAACCGTTAAATATTTGTCTCGCAGCGGGAATCGAATCTGCAACCATCTGCGTCTCGAGACGAGCCTCACCTACTGCACCACAGAGGTCGTCATTTGTCAGCAAGTTGTAAGTAGTTGTACTTCAGTAGGTCACAAGTTTGCTATATGAGCGGAGGGCGACGACTGGCAATCATCATTATCATCATCAGCCTATAGCAGTCCACTGCTGGACAATGGACATAGGCCTCCCCTAATGAGCGCCATTGCGCCCTGTCCTGAGCGCGACGCATCCAGCTTCTACCAGCAGCCTTTCGCAGATCGTCACCCCACCTGGCCGGAGGGCGTCCTACACTACGTTTGCCGAGCCGCGGTCTCCACTCAAGAACTCGTTTACCCCAACGGTTATCGGTTCTTCGGCAGATATGGCCAGCCCACTGCCACTTCAGCTTGCTAATTCTCTGAGCTATGTCGACAACTTTAGTTCTATGTCAGATAAACTCGTTACGGATTTTATCCTTCAGAGAAACCCCGAGCATAGCTCGTTCCATAGCTCGCTGAGCGACTTTAAACTGGTGGACTAGCTGTACTGTGAGTGTCCACGTTTCGGCTCCGTATGTCATGACGGGTAGGACGCACTGATTGAAAACTTTTGTTTTCATACATTGCGGTATGGGTGGCGAGAAAACTCGACGTAGTTTTCCAAATGCTGCCCAACCCAGCTGAATCCTCCTCTTGGCCTCCTTCTCGAAGTTGTTTCTACCCAACTGCAATATCTGCCCGAGGTATGTATACTCCGAAACAACTTCAAGAAGGTGTCCATTAACGACGACATGACTCGGATCAATTCGGTCATTGACCATAACTTTGGTCTTGTCAAAATTCATGCCGAGACCTATCTTTCGCGAGGCTGATGCTATCCAGCATCTGTTGCAGCTCCTCCAGCGACTCCGCCATTAGGACTATGTCATCAGCGAATCGCAAGTGTGAGATGTGCTCGCCGTTTATGTTTATGCCCATACCTTTCCAGTCCAGCGTCTTAAACATATCCTCCATCGCGCTTGGGAACAGTTTCGGAGATATGACATCTCCCTGTCTCACTCCGCGGCGCAGTTGGATGGGTTTAGACTGCTGGTCCTGTACTCGGACACTCATAGTGGCGGCTTCGTACAGACACCTCAACACTTCGATATAACGATAGTCCACTTGGCATCGCTGCAAGGATTCCAGGACAGCCCAGGTTTCTACAGAGTCAAAGGCTTTCTCATAGTCCACAAACGCCAGACACAGGGGCTGATTATACTCTTCGGACTTCTGTATAATCTGCCTCACTGTGTGAATGTGGTCTATGGTGCCATATCCTCCGCGAAACCCGGCCTGCTCCGGTGGCTGAAACTCTTCTGGCGAGACGATTTGTAAAAACCCGAGAGAACAGCTTATAGATGTGACTCAAGAGCGAGATGGGTCTGTCATTTTTAAGAAGCGTCCTATCTCCCTTCTTTTCCATTTTTAAGCTGTCTCAGGGCCAGTACGACCTCGTCTTGGCTATTCTCTGGCAGGTCGTCGGTATAGTGGCCGGTGAGGGTGGCTCGAGAATCGTGGCTGCTACGTTGGGGGCAAGGAGCATGTGCCGCATACAGTCGGTCATAAAAGTCCTCTATCTCAGATAATACCTCCGGCTTTGACAAGACGGTTCGGCCATCGTGTGTCGTTAACTTCGTCAGGTGGCTTCTGCCAAGCTGCTACTGGCAAGTCTCATTACAAATATCGAAAGTCTGCTATGATTTGCACCGAGTCAGAAATTCTGTATGTAGAGTACAAATCTAAATATTATCTCGTAGAATGTAAAGAGAGATCCGTTTACCAGAGTCTAGAAAAAGGCGTCTATTTTATTCTATCAGCTTCGAAGTGGAGGCTTATTGAACTAAAGCTTTCTTATTCTGTGACTTAACTTAGGTGAAAGTACAGTATAAGTTCCAGTCGAAAGCTGCGAACCAAACTTAACTTAACTTTTAACTTTGCGCAAATTATATGAACCCCGCTTACGGATTACCACATAACGTCACACTAGTGAAATAAGTGCGAAAGTTTGTGTGTGTGTGTGTGTGTGTTCCCACTTAACTGCGTAACGGCAGAATAGATTTGGAACAAACGGTAGTAACTAGTAACGTTTTCAGTAGCAAAAATGTGAGATGTGAAATGTTTGTTCTTCCTTCATGCAAAAACTAATGAAAGGATTGAGCTGAAATTTTGCACATAGGTATGTAGTTCTAGACCAGGAATCACAGTAGTAAGTAGCCTGTTAGTTTTTTCCGGGTACCACAAACACGTGGGCAGAATTTACTCCTTTTTGTTAGAATTAAGACCTATTGTTGAAAAACAAACCAATTCTATGCTTACCTCATATAGAGACAACATGCAATGCGCGATGAAGAACGAGTAGATACATATGACCAGGGTCGGTGCCGCGAAGAACTCCAGATCAGTGTTCCGTTTGAGCAGCAGCAGACCAATGATACCCGTCACTGCCGTCACGATGCATTTACCGAGAAACAGGATGAAATCTCCGACGCTGTTGATTGTGGCCACTTGGAGTGCATTGTTTACTATTGTGCTGAATGCCTGTACACAGAAATAAGGCATTCAAAATTGTATTTCTAATGGACGAAACTTTTGTCTGAAATAAATAAATTATTTTATTATTTTACTCATGAAACTAACGTGAATTAACTCATTCATATTGAAAAACGGGAATTTTCACGTACCGTTACATCGGTGAAGGCACCGACGGCGTTTCGACTCGTTAAGAGAATTTAGTGCAAGACGGGACGCGGAGGGAGAGCGTCGCGTTCTCTCACCCTGATGAAGAGTCTCTTAACGAGTCGAAACGCCGTCGGTGCCTTCACCGATGTAGCGGTACGTGAAAATTCCCGTTTTTCAATATGAATATTTTATTATTATTATGCCCATATTCAAGATATTAATTCAAAACGTGGTAGTGACTCGAGCACATATTTTTTGACAGTCCTCTATGCTTTTTCATACTAAATGTAAATACTTCTTATAAGCACTGCAATTTTTGATAGTTTTCTATTATTTTTCGTATGGTATGTAAATACTACTTATACCTGAACACCAATTTTTGACAGTTTTCGATTATTTTTCATACGGTATGTAAATAATTTTTAATAGCACTGCACTGTCCGTTTATAGGCTAGTTATTGTTAGCTTGGCTTGCGTAAGGTCCGAAAGTCTATTAGGTATCCCAGTTGCCCATTGAAATGATTCGCACAGGATCTCTTTTTACAAATTTGACAATGCCAATTGACGTTGTTTGAATATCGATTTTAACGGTGAAACAAAAAATTGTGCAGAGTTGTTTTCTTCATGCTATGTTTATAGTATTTAGGTTAAGTTTAAGTAGAATAAAATGTTTACTCTTCCAGCAGCCTTGCAGAAGTGACATCTCTCGATAGTTATAATCGTGTAGGCGTTGTGGTTCAGATATCTGATGAACTTTTCGAGACAGTAGAAACAGCATATACCGCATTTCAGCCCGCACTTGGCGCATTCCGAGCCCTTATCAGCCCTAGCTGAAAGTCTGCAAACAAAGAAATAGGTTATTACCTTTTTTACTATAATCCTTACAACAACCACACCATCCTATATCTCAGTTCACTGCTAGATATAGGCCTGCCCTTATATGGGGAAAATGCTCCTAATCCCCACGCTGCTGGGTATGTGGGTTGGGGATCACATGACACAATTCTCGCATCGCCGATGCTGTTGCCCGTAGGCGGTCAGAGAATTTAGCTGTGCCGATGTTAGGCTGCACTATGCCGCAATCAGCCACCGCCAGAGCCCCGTTTGTTAGTTAGAGGGTGCACCACGGGCAAATGATGTTGACGTGCCGAAGGTTGAACTTTGACTGTGTCCACTAGATGCAAGGTGCTTTGCAGAATATTTGTGAAACAGTAACATTATTATCAAAGCTTGTAGAAGTCAACTGCTGAAAACAGAGCCCCCTCAAAGACTGCTGTCTCTGGAGCAGTTTCCATCAACTAACTTCCTTTGATTGTGACTATGTGGCTACAGTCCTTGTGTGATCATAAATAGTTGCCATTGATTATATTGTTTTTTTTTCCTCATTATCATAGCTTAACTCTGTTCAGAGACACATATCATCACATTACATACACTAATATTTATAATGCTGGACACTATCACACAGCATCATGTAGCCCCAAACTAAACAGAGCTTGTATTATGGGAACCACAAGATTGATATAATACATATAAACATTCTTTTTTGTAAATACATACATATCATACATAGAAAACACCCAGACCCGAGACAAATATCTGCAGAACATGCAAACATTTGTCCCGCGGCGGGAATCGAACCCGCAACCTTCTGCGTCTCAGGCGGACCTTCGCCCACTGCGCCACAGAGGCCGTCTCTACAATATTGTAAATGCGAAATTTTGTGCGTGTATGTTTGTTCCCCACTCAACTCTGTAACGACAGAACGGATTTGGATGAAACTTAGAATATACACAGTATATAATCTTGATCGACATTATATACTTTTATTCCGGTACAACGCGAGCGAAGCCGCGGACTAAATCTGGTAACATAATACTTCAGAGTAAAGTTATAAAAGCGGTCCCTTACTTGGCATGTAGGTAAGTCATAATGAGCCGGGGGATCTTGAATAGCGTTATCAGGAACGACCCTTTAGCCACGGAGCCCAAATGATACTTTATCAGTTTGCCGATAGAGTACAGGACGGGAGACGGGTTAGCGTTAGGCCCTCTGTGGAATTAAAAATGTGGATTAGTACCAATTTAAAATTAAGCACAGATATATTCAAGATATTTTTTTGCATAAATAAGTGTAGGTAACATTAGGTCTTAAGACTTGTTATTGGAGGTACAGAACTTATTTAGGTAGGTACCCTTTTTAGTATTGTCTTTTTCTGCGACATTATTGCATTAGGTACCATAAAGAACAAGTTATTTAAAAGAGACATCAATATTTATATTTATTCATACAATTATAAATAACACAACATTATAATACTATTTTATGTTAAATAATTGTGCTATGATATACAAACAAAAAAAGCAATAATAATAAATAGTGTAAAGCATGCATGAAAATGATGAAAAAAAAAACAATATTAACAGATTGTATTATTTCTTACACTATCAATCATCAAAACACAGCTAGTAGGGCATGATTACGAGGCCTTGAAAAATATCTGGGCACTTCATCAAATAAAGATTACCTGAAGTACCAATGTGATACGGCGCCTGCGATGGTCATCTGCTGACACCCGAGTATGAACTCACTGCCCCAAATCAGGCAGATCAGGCACATCCACCACATGCTTTTCACCCACATAGGGTCAAACTCAATCTCCTCAAATTGAAATGCTGAAAAGGTTTATTTATATTAGGCAAGTAAACTAACAAACAAAGGTATTTGCATCTATTCTAGATGTTATACAGCGTCTAGTGGCAACTAATTTACTCACTGACCCTGTCGTTGTAGTGGCTGGGGTTAGATGGAGTAGGCTAGCTCAGCAAGCTAAACTACTACAACTAGGCTAAAGGCCTGCACAGACCGGGACGGCATGGCAAGGGATTTCTTTTTTTTACCAATGTACATTCAAACCTATCGAAATAGAAATACGATACAAATTCCTATGTTTTAAAATAATGCCGTGACATCCCTTTCGATGCCACGGCATTATTTTAAAGCATAGGAATTTCGTATTTCTATTTCGATAGGTTTGAATGTCCATTGGTAAAAAATTTAAATCCCTGGCCATGCCGTCCTAGTCTGCGCCTAAGGCCTAAACTGAGGCCTAGTCGGCCTAACCATGGAGAATAGGTACGTGTGTGAGCCGCAGGTCCCTCACGTTTACCATCACGCTTGAAGTATGTGGTAAGGAGCAATTTTTTTTCAAAATGTATAACTTATTATTGCACCGCCGAGATTCGAACCCGCGACCTGCGGATCGGAAGTCGGGTTGAGTACAATAAAGAGTTTTCTATCTATCTATCTAATACATCCCCACTATGCTACCAACTACATAAATCATAGATAATTCAAAATATTATAATTTATAAAAAACTATCGTTACCAGCTAACTGATTTCTCATTAGACAACTTCTAAAGGTTTGATAAGGGGATTGAAGTTGAAAAGCCTTACCTTGTTATCATCACTGATAATGACCGTTCTATATAGATCCATTGTGATGTTAGTGAAGGGAGTTTGCTGAGTCACACTGGTGATATAAGTAAAATAAAAATAGTAAACATGTAAGTATGATAGAGATCGATTGTAATACGGATAGTTTACCTACTGTAGTGTTATCGTGAGCTAGCGAATTTGAATGTAACAATTAAGGTGTGGATGGGGGAAGTATCCGCATTAATATCATTTTCATTTTCAATGCTAATCCTAAGGCTAGATGTGTTAACACCGTAATACCGTAAACTTTACGATATTGTGCAGTATACATACCCACAATTAGAGAAGCCATAAATTCTCTAAGTACCTACACGATATTCTTCGATGTACCCATAGGTACGAGAATTTACAGTAAAGCTGGTAAAGCTAAAGCGCCCAGACATCGCGACTTTTCGATTGGAGCACCTAAAATAAGATGTTTGGCTGCGCAATAGAACTTTGAGGTACTAAATTCGCTTCTGCGCTGACAGAACGTACGTATGTTCGTCTACTCAATAAATTTGTAATGACATCAAAAGTTGGAGATGGATGACGTGCAGCTTAATTAATTGCCCATTGCAATAACATTAACACATTCGAATCTAAGTTAAAAAAACATGTATGTATAATGTAGATAGTGTAGATACCCTTCCTACCTAACTTTAGAAATAAACCTATTATATATATATAATTATTTGGCGCCAGAGGCAAAACAAAATAATGTAATGTTTTTTTATGTTTGTATGAGAATAAATGTCTTTAAACTTATGTAATGTTAAGAATCAGCCTATACAATACCGTGAACAGTTACCAAGTAATATATTTTACTAGTGGTATCCGTACTTGTTAAATAAGACCCATTTATTCCATTCAGGCTATCGTAAGTGGCTAAGGATTACACCAGGGTGTGTTTGATAGGAATGGGTGTCTATATAAGCAACTATAGGGACGGGTACTTAAAGATACATTATCACATTATGGTAAGTATCGGCGATGATATAAATCAGAGGCTCGATCACGTCGACTAGCGAAGAAGTAATTGTTTCGTTATTTTGGCCAATGAGATAGCGTAGATTCAAAATAACGCTTTTAACCAAAATTTTCGTCATTGTACAAAATTTTTCGTTAGGCTTACGATACGCCCCTGACGGGGTTGAAATATTCTTGATTGCCCTACTGGTGTGTTGACGTGTGAACGGGGTCAATAGCTTGCGATGGTGACCGGAGGCTCGCATGCGATTTGTTTATTAAAATGTTAGATCTAGGTCATGGCACGATTTCATAGACCGATGACTCACTTGCAGTAGGTAGGTTAGTGGATATGGGTTTGTTTTGTAATAGGGGTAATCAGTTTCGTTGTTTAGGTAATAACATCTACCATGAAATAATGTCTAATACGATGGCCATTTTCTTATACTAATTTTAACACAATCGTCATACCAAACCACTAATTTGGTTTTTAACAATGTTGAGAGGTGCAGTGTAGGATTGGATTTATTCCAAGCACAATGATACAGATTCTCAGTAGTTCTATGATTGCATTATTTTCTGTTTGCATTAATTTCAGAATGTGAATCATCACTGTGTCAACAAGGTGTTTTATAAACAGTACAATATTCTAGACTTACTTTTCGGACTTGCACTTTTATTGATGTTCTGCGCCTCTATGGAAGTTCTATCGTTGCGATCTTCAAGTGTACCATTCACGATAAAATTTGTCTTGTATGGAATCCCTGGGTAGTTTGCTGTCGCTAAACAAACCTAAAATTAAAATGTTAATAAATAAATAAATAATCCTGGACGTTATCACACAGCATCATGTGGCCCCAAACTAAGCAGAGCTTGTATTATGGGAACCACATGATTGATATACTACATAGATATTTTTTTTTTTTGTAAATACATACATATCATACATAGAAAACACCCAGACCCGAGACAAATATCTGCTTGTAATGTTGGTATAATGGAACTCAAATAACTTTTAGCAAACCAATTTATTAAAATGGAATAATTTACATTTCGGTACTTTTAAATCATCTAATTTTCATAGTGGATCATGAGATCTACCTAAAGGTCAAGATTTTTTTTAATATGCTTGATTGCTTTTCGAAATGATGATTGATAATATGGAATGTGAATTGATTACGAGAATTTCAGATTTTTTAAATATCCCAAAACAATCGACTCTCAGGTGAAATTATGTAGATAATATATGCCCGCTATAGAACGTATTTAATGGATGGTCCTGTATTATGGTAATCTTGAAGCTAAGGTACCAATGGCATCATAAATATTATGATATATGTTTAACCAACCACATCCACACTAGGCTAGGGATTTTAAATGGTATCGACATGTGTTAGGAGATTTACAAGTATTAGTTGGAAGATACGCTTGGGTAACTAACTAACCTACTACAATATAAATAGGCCCAAAAAGGACCAGAGAAAACGAAGGTGATTTTTTAAATCTACTAGTGAAAATGTTTCTCACTTACCACTACAAGTGACCAAAACGTGAATAAAAGAATAAGAAAGAAGAACGTTATAATCGGCTGCAGAAACAGTGCGGGGATCGAGCCAAGGCAGTGGGCAGTCTCCTTAAACAGCGCAGCTAAGAACGAGACGCGCGAACGCATCACCCAAACCAGCAGTAATATTATCACCTGAAAAAAAAACTACTACATTAGTTATATATACTTGAAGAAAAAGCTCCATTTAAAAGTACATTTATTCAAGATTACCCGACCCGCTCGCAAGTTGCTCAAGTTGTTCTTATATCTGTCATCAAAATGGAAAATAGCTTAAGTAGGTATAACACTGAGGGATTGTAGCTTCCAATCGGGAAAATACTTTTTAGAAATAACAGTTCCTGATACACCTGTATCAAACTTGACTAGAGTGATGACACTGAAGAAAAGAAGAAAAGGTTGTGCCGACCCTACTTAGCGTAGGACAATGGCAAGAGAACGATGTGTTCCTGAGATACATAAGTAACGGACAGACAGAAGTTTTCATGCAAGTACTATTTGTCATGCTGAATCTAGTTTAAAAATACTAGAGGTAAAGGCCACCAACAAACGCCCGTTAGTTTGTCGGTGGACATTGCGTTGGGCCAAAAAGCCGTTTAGCCGACCGACAGCTTGTCGGTGGACCTTGTAATATCACATCTAGTATTTTTAAAGTATATTCCGCATGCCATTTCTCCACTTAGGTACCATCAAAATCGGTTCAATAATTTTAGCAAGAGAAACATTATTAAGTTTTCGGCACGATCTTAGTTGAGATATTAGGTACATCCATTATTGGTGTCATGGGATGAACAGTCCCCAATACCTTAATCATTTCACTGGTCTTCTCCTTTTTATGATTCTGAAGATGGAACTAGTACATAGCCCACCTGATGCGACAAAGTATTACTTTAAGGTCACGTATTTTTGGAACGTCCCCTACGGTGCAACGCCATTCATCAACTTCGCCAGCAAATCGCTCTATGTTATGCCAATAGCATGAAGGATTACGAAATTACGTCTACTGTATTTTTGTCGAGCACTTACCGTTATAATGGTAGCAATGATTGAATACCATAAAAATGCTTTTTCATTCCTGTAAGATTCCTAAAACAAAAATATTAACATTTTAAGATGCGTTGTAAATATTGTATTTTTAACGTATTATAGGTATTTGTATCAACTAATTAGTAATCGATTCTGTGACAATTTCGACTTTTCGACTATTTTAGGTTTTTCCTATGCACCTCCAGTATTGAGGCGAACAAAACAAAAAAAATTCAAATGGGTCGAGCCATTTTTGAGTTTTTGTGCAAGGCACTTGATTTTTATAGGTATAAACCACTAATTTTAAATTGTCAAAAATAATAATTGGGTAACGTATACTGCGTAAGACAATGTTAAGGAAATTTTTAAAGTAAAAATTTTTGGTCACATTACAATAACAGTTATTTCCAGAAATGCTCCTTAGACCCCCGCCCTACCACTACAAGCTTCGATTCGGCTCGAAGCACGCCCGACCCGTGATTACTTGAGCCCAAACAGCTGTACATGCATTCCTACGGGTGGACGCAGTTTAAATAATAAATAAATAATGCAGGACTATCACACGACATCATATAGCCCCTAACTAAGCAGAGCCTGTTTTATGGGAACCACATGATTAATATATACTTAGATACATTTTTTTGTAAATACATACATATTATAGATATAAAAGACAAATATCTGTAGAACATGCAAACATTTGTCCCGCGGCGGGAATCGAACCCGCTATCTTATGCGTCTCAGGCGGGCCTTCACCCACTGCGCCACAGAGGTAGTTTATAATCTTAGAAAGATGGATTGACCAATAATTACCTAAATTTATTTGGTATATATAATTACACGAATTTTTTTTGCCTAGTATTGTTCAGTAAAGCAGCAACTAAACACATTTTTTTTTAATAAAAAAATAGTGATGTTTACTATAGGTACATAAAAAAATATATATATAAAATATATAATAAAAGAAGAAGATTGAGAGGTTTATCCCTGTACAGGCATACAAAACAAAAAAAAAACAAATGGCTTCAGCTATTTTTGAGTTTTTGTGCAAAGCACTTGATTTTTAGGCTCTGAAGGTAAAGTCTACCCCTATGTCCAGCAGTGGACTGTTAAAGGCTGATATTGTTTTTGTCAAAAGTCAAAGTCAAAAAGTAATTTATTGCATTCATGCATCGAGATATTATATACTACTACTATATATCAATGCATTCATGTGTATAAAAGATTCTTAGACATAGTAAAGATATAGTTTCAAGATGAGCCCAGAAAGGTATATTGGTTAGGTATATTGTGGTTTATATACATAAACACTAACTTCATATAACTAAAATTGTACTCACAGATAGATAAGCAATATCATTGAAGGACCTTTGTTTAGTTGTGAGCTCATAGTATGTATACCACAGAAGAGCAGTGCCGGCTACACTCACTATAGACACTATGATCATAAATATCCATGACACAAATGTAGCCAATAAATGCAGGATCGACACCATAAGGAGGGAACATACTGAAAATACAAATTATATGCACTCTACTCAGCAAACTAATGTATTTCACAGCAAATAAATGATGGTAGATGTCCTAGCAATAAATAGGTACAGAATATTGAATATACTATTATATACGAATATTGAATATACCAGAGTTACAGCTAGTATGTACATCCATCAAGTCTATATTCTAGGTTGTGGCTACAAATAGATTATTCTGGTTCTTTAATTACTAAAAATTTAAATATCAAAGATACCCATGAATAAATTTTGTAAATTCAGGTACTTAATAAAAATGGGTTAGAGTCATAAAATGATGATATTATAAATTAGTCACATGTTAGACCAGGTATGGTATATTTATAACAACATAAAATACACAACAGTATATACAATTACAAGATCTTAACAAATATTTTACAATAAATTATATTTGACAAAATATGTACCTATTTATTACTAAAATAAAATAGCCTACAAAAAAACAGACTGTCACCATGGGAGAGTGCCCAGAATGCTAGCTGCAATGCCACGTTGGATAGCAAGGCTGATCTGTTGGCCCAAATAGAAACCAGCATTCCGATCACGCGTGATCTCGAATAAGCCTCTGCCAAGTCTTTGAAAATTTTATGAGCCCCTAGTCCCCATGGGCTTAGAGATAGACCTAGCTTTTTCAGTAAATTTTTAATAATTCCTTTGGGTGGCCTAAATACTCTGACTGAGTTCATCACTCATAAACAGAAGAATAAAAAGACATTTAAAATAGCAGTATTACGGACATTCAATATTATTATATTCTTCTATCAAAAGTATGCAAGGCTCAACTTGGTGTAAATATAGAAATGTGACTATGTTGATGGCTATTATTGTCTCATTTAATGTAGGATGGACATGCAATGTAATGACATCATTGTGAGTCACTAGTTGTTAAGGAACCATTTATTCACCCACACTACTCAGGAATTGGTATACAAGGTGTGATTAAGAGAACTTAGGCGACCTGTATATTAATAAGTTTGGATGCTGTTTTCAAATGGTTTTATTCAGCTTGGCCTGTTTGTATTTGGGTCAAATTGAAAGTATAAAAGGTACTTACTGAATGCTATAATAACGCAAATAATCATCTCCATCCAAGAATTGTACAAATCTGAGAAAATTTGTTCAATAGTGTCCCAGCTATTGAGTAGGGCATAGAAATCATTGAACACTTTTGTAGCAATATCTTTTGCTGATTTTGGGAAGCATCTGTTCAGGAGTGGAAATGAATCATAAACTGGCAGTGTCGGGCATGGGCCAATAAAATTGTTCAATTCTTTTGTTTGTATAACATTGTTCAAGTTTATATCATAACGACATAGGTTTGAACCAGTTTCCTTGTAAAAATTTTGAAGGTCAGATATAGATTCCATTTTCTTGTTCGGACATTCTTTGACGCATATCTTTAGAGATCTCTGCAGTTCCTTTACATCCATGTAGAATAAATACTTCTTGTCAACTGTGCTTATTCCAGCAAGAGGATAGTTAATGAGTTTTTGATTGTTCTTTACCCCACATGTGTTGCCGAATGAATCAAATCCATTGACAAGCCTTTGCGGGTTTCCGTATACAAAGGATATAGATGCAACTATTATCTAAAAAACATAGAATACAATTAGGAACAATCGAAAACTTTCTATGAGTTATGTCTCTATCCTCTAAAGTGAGGAATATAAAAACAAACTTTTTTAGATTAACAGCACTAGGTATATGCAATTAACTCAAATTCAAGCGAAGCTAGGCTATTGTTAATCTGTATTCTTACCATAAGAATCCAAAATATTATGTAAATAATAAGCCACAGAACGTCTGTACAGCCTTTTCTTGGAGTTTCATTTTGTGGAGATATTTCACTCTGGGTGCAGCCCATATTTAACACAGTTCACTATAAAACAAAATATCACTTGTGCATAGCTCTAAAGATGTTGTCGTAGGCTCAGAGTACTTTCTGCGTAGGTTCAGAGTAAAGAGTAACCACAAATTATTTCGATATTCAACTTGTTTTGTTTTTGAAATAATTGTAAAATGCAAATTGGATCAAATTGGATCAATCAAGCAAGCTATGTACGTACAAAAAAATCACAGCGTAGCATAGATTAAGTATTAAGCTTTCTCTGTCTAGGCAGCGTAGCGTTTAATTTCTCTATGACCACAGATTAATAAGTCTAGTCTATGACCCTCACAGCCTGCCGAAAGCGTCAAGGCGTCAACTTGAAAACTGATCTATGAAATTTGAACCAAAAATAATGGGCTACTCTATATTCTATGCTTTATACTTTATCGTACTGTTATACGGGATTGAACTGTTGGTGTTTTAAAAAAGAAAATACGCGATTGAACTTGGATTAATATAATATTGAATCTGATTTTTGACAATTTTTATTACGCGTGTTCTTATTGAGAACCAAGGATCAACTGAGGCAAGTACCTGGAGTTAGGGAAGGAGAGGATGCAAAAGTGCAGACTTAAATGAAAAGGTAAGCCAAATATGTAACATTTGGTTGGGTATAACATCTCCCCAATAAGAGTAAACTTACTAATTCAGAGTAAGTTTACTGAGAGAGGAAAAGAAGAGGAAGAAGAAGAGGGTAAGGTAAGTAAAATAGTTATGTAATATGAACACGCGTTTTACAATAAGTACCTATTTAAAATTAAAGTAAGGTTCACAATGTACTTAATTAATTCTTAACCTAGGTAACGGAATCGATTCTCCGTGAGGTACTTCTTCATTTGAAGCGTTAGGTTTTAGACAAATAGTTAGAGGCCAAATATTATAATTATTTTCTTTTAGACAGGAATAAACGATAAAGAATGTAAACGATATAATTAGAACAATAGTTAGAATCGGGAAACTGATATGATTTGAAAATGTAGAAGTTTTGCTATTTATGAAATCATCTGTATCTTTACTTTCTTGATCTGTTATTTCTTTAAGATGTTTAAGACATTCTAAGTTTGTGTTGAAATTGTTATTCCAGTTGAGTTAATATTAAGTTTTTCAAATTTATTGAGATAATTTGTCATCAATTAAATTAAAATCTGAATGTATATTAGTAATGTTTATTTCTAAATTTTGCATGGCTAATAATTTAACCTTTCCACAAAATGCCACACATTCTGATTTTAATTTGAGAATACCAGTTCCACTTATATTTGATTCTTTCACATCGGAGTTACATTGTATCGTTAATTTAGTTTGTGAAGATTGGACAAATACCCAACTATTACGTCCAAGGCTTTGCTAAATATTGAGTTTCCCGTAAATGAATTTGGTTTGGCATTGAATTGGTAGCTCTTTTATAATTTTGGTTATAAGTTGGATCTCACAAATTGCATCTGCATCTACCGATTAAATGTTAGGAGCATCACAATAGAGTGCCTGGCGATACTGTTTTGCATGTTTTCACATCATCTATAGTACAATAGGTAGATTTATCTTTGCTAAGAGCAATTAAAGTATTTATGGGTATTATCATTGAACAAATGAGTTAGGAGAATCGGGGTTGTGAGGGACTGGAATGGGTAGTACATGAAAGAGATCGTAGTCTACATTGTGCACTAATGGGATTCTTAAGATAAACACGAGCTTATTTGAGTCAGTATACGCAGCGACTCCTGAAATTCTTAACAATAAATGTATGTTACTTAATTCTATATTTACAGAGTATTCCTTATATCTAGGTACATGCTTTATGTTTGCATCTAGTTCATCGTATAGTTGTCTAGGAGTGACCACTGAGGGATGCAACGTATTACTATTTGCGAACAATATAGAGTTCACAATATCTTCTAACTTAAACGATAAGGTAAGTAAACTAGAGTGAAGTACGCTTCAGACTTCGTTAATCCTATTCTTAACTAATAGTTTATTAGTGATTAATGAAAAAAAATATTAAAATAAATAAATATATTGTAAATGAATTGTATAAATGTTTGTATGCTTATGGCAGGATCGAGTGTTACTTTATTAAACCATACCATCATTATGTATTACCTAGATGCACAAACAATAAATGATTTATGATTTATGATTTATGAAACATTACTTGACGACCTCTGTGGCGCAGTGGGTGAAGGTCCGCCTGGGACGCAGAAGGTTGCGGGTTCGATTCCCGCCGCGGGACAAATGTTTGCATGTTCTGCAGATATTTGTCTCAGGTCTGGGTGTTTTCTATGTATGGATTTACAAAAAAAAATGTATATATGTAATATATCAATCATGTGGTTCCCATAACACAAGCTCTGCTTAGTATGCTGCTACATGATGCTGTGTGATAGTCCAGCATTATTTATTATTTATTTATTATTATTATTTAAGCTTAAAGTTAACTTATTTTCAACGTCACTCAAGCGCGCTTCATACTCAGAAATGACATTTAAAGTTTCATTAAAATTGCTTATAGCTGATTTAGATATAAAAATGCTTTGCTTTAATAATGATGCTAGTCTTTTAGTTAGCAGCTGTTGAATATCGTTATTATATTTTTCAGAATCATTCTCATCCATCGTGCCGAATACCGTTTTCATTAATGTACTGTAAACAACCCCTCCCTATACTATCCTAATAATTATACTATCCTTACAAATATTATACGGACTCCTGTCTAACTTAATAAAAGACCTATATACTAGTAATACTAATTTGTTATGGCCACGTGAATTGTCTAGTTCAAGACATTTGAAACGATATTTATTCTAGCATTCCTAATAAATTCCTAAACCTAGAACATTTTAACACCTAGTTTTGATAGAGGAGATTAATGCTGTTTAGAATATGTAAATAAGCTTAGGTTTTTAGGGAATAAAATATTAGATATCCTAGAGAACATGAACGATGTACTTACTATTATGTTTTTAGATTGTAATAAAGATTGACAAAGAATTTGTTATTAGATTCTTCCCTCAGTCTGGCTTTGATTTTATCGACTTGTGAGTAGAATAATCTTTTTCATTCTGATTCTAAAGATTCGTCAATAGTCTTGTATCTTTTTAAGCTATTGCATAGCTTCTATCGAGGGCCTTGAGCGCGGAGACCGAATCCAGAAATTCCGTAACGAAAAAAAACCTCACGCTCCCCACTCCGACGGGCACGGAGGTGTGGCTTGAAGGCCGTGCATTGTCTAACGTCGTTTCTTTTCGGCAGTCTTCGACACGGTGTTTGTGTGCGCGCAACTAGACGTATTTTTATTTAATAAAAGAAAAAAAAATTGTTTTCTTATCGGTCACCACGCTCAAAAAGTGTAACTTGAATTAATATCAAAGAAAAAGAAATACTGCATAAATAAAATAAATAAATAATTATAATTGCATAAGTTGATACAAAATGCTATGCAATAGCTTTACCGCGGCAGTCCCCGAGTGCCACACGTCTTTTTTTTTCTGATTTTACAACCAACTTAGATTTTGTGCAAATATTATCTCATACATTCCGACTCTACATCAGGCATAGGATCATAGTTAATTATCTCTCATTCTGACTCTGTTGACCGGCATGTGATCATGATTAGTTTTATCTCTCACATACTGAATCTAAATGGCAAAGGATGGCGCACCGCCCCGCGCCATCTGTGAGCCTCGTCACCCGACTGGACAGTCCCCCACCATAGTTTCATTTTGGAATTGGGAGCATACAAAGAAGTAAGGAGTTTGCTATGCGAAGAAGTAAGGAGTGATCTGCAGCAAAATGCATCAAATCACTTAATGGTAATCACACCTTTATTTCAGGTAAAATGAAGCAGTTATTTGTCTGCTGATACAATACAAAATATCCAAGAAATTCAATTCTTAAATTGTTAGCTTTGCTAAATGATAAAATGTGTTTCAATCATATATTTCATCAAGAGTCCCGTAGGATTGTCTAAAAATACTGCATTTGCTTGTCTTTGTAGAGTAAGCCTCATATTTTTGGCTGTAAAATACCTCTTTCTTCTTAGTGAGGATTTATTGTGGCGATAAAGACTGCTCATGCTAGTCATAGTAGGTTCAATAGCTTCAGTAGCTTAATCAAATATATCAGCAGTTACCTGATAGAGAGAAGACATTCATATGATTGTGGCAGCAGACAAAATTGATGGTTAAGAATATTTGGGTGAAAAATGCGGCCGTTCTGAGATATTTATAAAAAATGAAGCCTGTGTGTGTTATTAATAATACAATTTTAGTAAACTGAAGTTAATTCTGTTCAAGGATCACTGGAAGAAAACAACCAAGCTTTTTGCGCTTGGTCGTGTTTATTTGAAACGATGTAAATTCAGTAATAAAAATACCACAATTCTTGCTTTACCGCCGATTCAAAGTGATCCTATTATTGAATAAAGTGTTATTGATTGATAACAATTTGACTTTATTTTATTTTACCATCATCATAAATAATCTGGTTCTGCCTGCGAAAAAAGGAACCCTATATTTTTTGTAGGTAGCTAATTTATCTTTAAAATTATGTGGTGGTACATCTCTATTCAATGAAACCTATTTGGTAGGTTGGCAGCTCTGACGCTACGTACGTCATATCGAAACGTCATTATTGTCATTTCTGTTACATTGGTAATCAATTTTAGTACAAAACCATACAAGTGAGATCCAACCATACGTTTGAGACATTTGACCACATCTTTGCAGGGTTCTCCGACCACAGATTTATAAGTCTAGTACTAAAGTCTCCGACTCATTATGGTCACGGTCGGTGATCTGTGAACTGAGAATCTAGCCTATTTTTATTCTGTGTGCTCACATATCATTCATACCTAGACAGAGAAAGCTATAGACGACGAGATAATTCATCTCATTCTTTCAAGAAAGAGAACTACTTATGCGTGCTTCATGCAAATAAGGGAGACCGCACTATAGATTTGTTTGTTTAGCGCAACATTGCGCTAAACAAACTTTGGCAGCTAGCAGCAGTTTCGGAAGATTTTGTGAAAAACTTGCTTGAAACTAAATTATTACCTGGAATAATTATGTTTCATCTATTGTAAATCAATAATAACAAATGAATATTATGGATTTCTCTATCAAAATGGATCGGTGTAGTGTATTTTGGTGCAAAAGTGGCAGTGATCAAAACTTTCCGGATTTGTCTTTTCATTCGTAAGTATCGTACTTTTGACGAGGTATTTCTTCAAAAATGGATTGTTAACTAGACTTCCACAATAAATAACAACATTTAGAGCAGAAATCTGTAAGAAAATAAGCCAAAAAGTGAAATTCAATTTTGTTTTGTTTTGTTTGGTGTTGCCGGCATTTGAAATGAATTTTGCCCACTGCACATTAATTTTTGGCTTAACTTTCATTTATTTGTAGTGAGCTAGGCGGCTGGAACTTTTGTCACAGATAGGTTATCTAGGAAGCCTAAATCTAAAATGGCGTAGTGCGGAACCAAATAGTTTTTGAGATATGATTATTTGAAAATTCAAATTTTTTACTTCATTTCGTCAAACTTGATGACACTGCGGGCAATTTTTTTTTCATCACTGAATATCAAAAATATGATCTTCTTCTTTTTATTTATGGCCTCTGTGGTATTTTTTGGTAATTCGACATTGACAATGATATTTCTCGTTGTTAATGTAATACATTGACAGTACATACATAGACAGTCGGTTATTAGATTTTTTACAACCACCTGGAAATCCTACCCGCAGCAGTAGGTTCTAGGACACCCCAACTTGAGTAGCAAAAGTTCTTGATATATCACAGAACTTGTGGTCCCTATGCGTAGATTGGATATAAAAAATGTGGAACCAGAAATTCGCGTGGAAGATCCTGAGTGGAGCTAGCCCGCGAGGACGAGTGGACGAAGCGACACTCAGGGCCGACGAGGTCAAATACCCGAATCAAATATCCATTTTTATGATTTGAAACTGTTTTTAAACTGATCGTAGGTCATAGGTCCCTCTCCCGGAAGTGTGTTTTGACGTATATTGTTTAATTTTTTTTTGTCTCGTTAACCTCAAAACTTAATTATTTTTTTCTCAGAAACTGTGAGATTCCCCCTTTTTGAGGGAGAGTCCTCACTCCCTCCCTGCCCTTCCCCACCCCATAAGTTCATTACATATACAGAAAAGTCGTTTCATTTTTTATTAGAACTTTAAATTATATAATTTCTTTGGTTCATTATTATTTGCATAGCCCGGTTTAAAGATGAGGTTTAATTTCAGGATAAAAAACCAAAGGGCCACGTAATTCAATGGATGGTAACTGAAAATGCACCTGTATGTCTCCAGTTATGTGAATCTTCGTAAGTATAAAAAACTTAAGTCTATTTTGATACTGATTTCATCGTTTAAAAGCCATGTGCTATATTTGGTCAACCTTGACTAACCGAGGTCTTAATGAATGTATAGGAAAATAGATCACGGAAACCAAAGAATTCATTATTTTTTTATATGTTGTGCTATTAAATGTTAGGTTATTGTTATTATTATTATTATCATACCTACAATGGTAGAATTCGTTCATTTTTGTCTTGGTTTAAAACTGTTTTTTTTTTATTTCAGACTAGAGAACCAGAGGCTACGTTAAATCAACGGATCATTCAGATTTAAAACGGATTCGGGATTCGTCAGTCACAACTGACAGCATTTTTTGTCAATTTACCTATATGCCCCCAATTATTTAAATCTGCCACAGTAAGTAAGTATCAAAAAGCCTAAGCTATATTTTATCAAAACCGGGTAAGTGAAACCCAAGATACTGCTTGCCTTCTCCGAAGTACCCGCAAATTTAATTAGCCAGTTGTGGCTTCTATTCCCACTGCGGGGCATGTTCTGTTTGGGGCTACATGATGTTGTGTGATTACGTCCCGCATTATTTATTTATTTATTTATTTATTTACAATGGACTTTGGCTGACAGGAAAGAAACACTTTAATGTTAGCTCCAGTTTTCAAAAAGTTTTCACTAAGATTTTATACTAGCTTCTGCCCGCGGCTTCGCACGCATGATACCTGGATAAAAAATAGCCTATAATGTTATTCTTGGTGTAGCTCTACATAATGTGCAATGACAATTTGTTATATAGGTACACCTAGTTAACTACCTACAAAGCCTCGGTCTGCCTACTATATAACCATATTGCTAAATTGACCCTTAGACAGGGTTTATGTGAGATACCTTACCTAGAACCTGTAACACAATGCAATTTAACACCATGTAATTTACTCCGGTGATCTTCGCAGTTCATCTTGGTTAAGCAACACTCCGCCCGGGCACTACTTATATGGGTGATCTGGATGGCATTTAGATCTGAGCGCTTTCGCCCTTCGGAAGGCACGTTAAGATGTTCTTCCCTGCTTTTTCAGTTGTTAGCCATGTCAGAGGCTTTCGGGTGGCCTAAAAATTCCGACATCAGAGTTGGCCACTACTTCATACGAAGAAGAAGAAGACCAATATGTTCCATGCCTCAATTCATATGTTTCATCATTATCATCAGCAGCAGCATTAATAGCTTGTTATATTTCCCAGCCAGAACGATGAAGACCTTGTAAAAGCAATAAATTTATTGTATTGTATTGTATTTGTATCTAAATTTTGCGTGAGGGAGAAATAAACAATACTGAATACCTTTCGCCTTTATTATATTAGTAAGATTGCTAGCCTTTTATGTACGTATTTTCTACAGATTACATTTGTTATGTTTAAATACCAAAATTAATTTTTGATTACTGTTTTTAGGGTAAATCACCATCATACACACCACGAAGGCTGCGGAAAAAATTTGCGTTGGACTGCTAAGCTATTAGAAGATACGCGCAAAACTGCGAGCTCTTGGGGAAAAAAGTTGGCGTTTTATAAAAAAAGTAGGGAATTTAGAAAATATAATTGCAGAATCGAAAGCATATTTTCTAAATGTTGAAGTTTTGGAGAAATAAAAATATATTTCCTATAACTCTATTCTTTTTAGTATGTAGGAATTTTGAAAGCGTATACAAGAAACATAAAGACATGCGTGAATGCCAACTTAGGACACAAATAAATAATAGGATATTTTTGCCGTTCTGTAAAAAATCAATGCAAAATATATCTTTATTCATGTCCGTTAAAATATTCAATAGTCTCCCCGAAGACATGAAAGATTTGCGCCTTTTTAAAATAAGACTTTACAAATGGCTTGTAGATAAATGCTTTCATACGATTAAATTGAATGTATTAAAACTAAATAATAATTTACTATTTTTATTTCTTCATTTGAATGGTTAGTTTTCATTTTGACATATATTTATTAAGTAATCTCGATTGTCAACTTAATTATTGTTAATTAAAATTAACCGATATTAATGATAATTAATGACATATATACATATAACAATTTAATATTTGCACGCTTATGTAATGAAGTATAAGTATGCGATCTACATAGCCTTTAAGATTTTCCTTTGTAATTACCATACTTTTATGCAAATAAATATAATTTGATTTGATTTGATTAAAAAATTATATAGGTAGGTGCATTCAATTAAATTTGCTAAACATCCTTCCTTCCCTAACATTATCAAAAGTCATTAAAACTTGTTAGTGAAGGTAGATTATAAATGAAAAAAAAATTCGTGTAAATGAAAAAATTGATAGATTAATACTTTACCTGCAGTATTAATTGATAGATTAATACTTTACCTGCATGACATTAATTTCTTGTTAGATTTATATATTACCCATTATCATCATCAGCCTATAGCAGTCCATTGCTGGACATAGGCCTCCCCTAATGAGCGCCTGAGTCCCTGTCCTGAGCTCGATGCATCCAGCTTCTACCAGCAGCATTTCGCAGATCGTTACCACCTGGCCGGAGGGCGTATTATCAGTATATTTTACCCAAATCTATGGAAATTTTAATTATGTGGCAACCCTGCAGTTGAAATGAGAAAGACTAGGGTGGCCACGCAAACTATAAATCTATATATATACTTAATCTATGCATTCATAGGTATACTTAATCTATGTTCATGACCAATTCATGACGTTTCGGTGCTGTCAAGCAGGCAAAATTCTAACCGCCATTGCAGATTCAAAAGAGAAAAATTCGAGTGAAGTTTACGTTGATATTTATTTCAGTAACATTTATCCTACAATTCCGGAAGCTGTATTTTCATCTCGCAATATGTACAAGTGCTGTGTTGTGAGCTGTGTACAATAGACGAAAGGACGTCAGATTACCTACATAAGTTTCCAAAAAGTGAGATAGGACTCCAAAAGTGGCTAGATCATAAATTTGTGCGAGACTTCGAGGCCTGACCTTCCATAATACTCGCAGGCAATTTGTGTGTCGCAAGCATGAGAAAAAGTTTCTCGCATTAACGCACGATAGAGCTCGTCTTCGCCCCGATGCTTATGCAACGTTATTTACCGCTACCGAGATGTCTAGTGGTGTTCCTGAAACATCTGCATTAATCCCTGATAAAACCGGTATGTACCTTTAAACTTTCTTGCCCAAATCTAGAACGTCATATAATCGTATAACCTATAAACATAAACTATATAAACATATAATTATGTTATAAATAGTGTGGGGCTAAGATTTTCTCCTGTGTCGTAGGTATTATCGGGAATAACGATCATACCTTGGTACCACTACACCCATACCTGAACCAAATACCTGCAGGTCATGCAAACATTTATCTCAGCGGTATCAAATGCATCAGTTTCATATCTACTTGCTTGAGTTGACTGATTATAGGGATAATTATTGATATTTAGCATGTGCCATACCTATTGTATTGTAATTTTGGATATATTTTTTCAGGGAATGTCTACCGTGAACACGATTACACTGAGCGACAACATGTGGATCACGGTTACCAACTGCAAATCAGAGAAACGCTCCAAAACTGAAACTGGTAAGCAATTTTGGTAGTAAACTAAACCTAAGCTCTTTTATTAGCCTGTAATTTAGATACTTCTCATAAATGCAATAATGAGTATGTTTATGACTAGTTAATTAACTTTATTACTATGTTTTATTTCAGAAATAAATGTTCAGTTGCCAGCAGCGTCAACGTCCCACAGTGAATCTACACTGACAGCAATGGGTAAGAATGTATTCATAAATCATAATTTATTGTATATATATATATATATATATATATATTACAATGATAACAAGTTATTTTGGGTTAGTTAGTCCATCAATCCCTATTGCACGTCCCCATGTTGACTATTATGTGAACACACTATAATTTTGTGTTAATTTTGCTAGTATCAATGTTAGTAAGCTGCCTATAGTTGTATACTTAATAATATTTATTTCTGTAGCTCTGTGCTAAATATAATATATCTATAATATTTTTTATGTTTGGTTCCAGGTCAAGAATTAAGAAAAGAAGAAAAATTATCAACAATAGAAAACAACCTTGAAAAAGACACCATTCATAATTGAATTTCTTATAATAAAAAATAAAGAAAGAGTTTCAAAGTGTAAAACGAAATGAATTAGCTTATCCATCAGAGATGCCTGGTGATTCTGGTGAGGGTTTTTGGAAACATCACTCTAGAAGCAAACTTGTAAATACTTGGAGAAACAACCACAGCAAACATTTGTAATAAAAACCATTACAATTATAATAAAATCTAAGTATTAGTTTGACTTTCTAGACTGTGAACTGCACAGAGATGAAGTTGCAGACTTATTTGTATAGCTAACCTTAAGATGAGCAGTATTTAATTGGGTTAATATAATAAATATATATTGATAGGCACACATATATGCCGATTACAAAATAAAATATTACCAAGCATGCAATTAAAGTCATATAATAAATGTAAAGCCAAATCGAAAATAAATAAATAAATTATAAACTAATATGTGTATATTATTAACCATTACTGAAATTATAAATAAACATTAGAAATGAATAAAATAAAAACCGATAGGTGCTATGTAACCTTCTTGCAAATAGAAAAAAAATGTATGATATAATGCAATACCTTGCCTTTGCCCAAAGATAACCTCAAAATTAAAACAAAATGACTTGTCATAGATGATATGTGAACTATAGATGTGACAAAAATTGTCTATGGGAGTGCCCTGTCTGATGCGTTAGCATCCTAGTAGTCTGTGATTATGGTGATAATTTCTCTACGGTGAGAACCGAACCACTTGAAATTTAGTTTTCAGGCAAAATTATGCAAAACATGCGTGCTTTATTAAAAATACGGACCGCAGTATTGAAAAGTTGTCCATGTAGAAACTTAAACAGCAATGTTGCATCAGTGACGAAAATTCATCGAGAAACCTACACTAGGACTTACCCTACTACGGTAATATTAGCAGATGGATCTTCAATAAATATTAAATATCATGAGCCTAGAAAAATTATAAAGGTAAGTGTATTATTAATTTTGTGGTTACAGACTATAATATACTTGGCCCATGAGATGGTTCTAAAAATCAAGACCATGCCGTTTCCCTCGTTAATAAATATCAGTAAAACCATTCCATCGTCGTATTTTCTTGTTCAATGCACTTGCACATAGCATCAGAAAAGAGTCAAACGGGTCACACTCTACATAGTACTGTTCAAAAGTATGTGCGTAATCCTAATCAAAGCTTCCTTCTTCAGGTGTTCTAGACTTGTGGGCAATATTCCCAATTTCATATAGAAGATCAAGGTTCCCTGTTCTTTTCTCTAAGATCTAACCTAAATATAATATGAAGTTGTTTTTTTTTCAGTTGCCACTTGATTTATCATTATTGTCTGAAGATGAAAAGAAAATAAGATTAGAGAAACGGAAGCCCAAGAAACGAGTAAAAATCATTGATGACATTCAGGATGATTTTAATGCTAAAAAGTATTTAAAATTTATGAAAAAGAAATGAAACTAGTTACAAGTTTTTAGATTAGAAGTTAGTTAGATGGATGAGTTTCATAGAATAATAAAACTATAAATAATATTTTTTGCTTCATTCTCACATGAAATCACAGTTATTATTATTTATCTAGCCAGCGATGATTTAGGACTAAGTTTTTCAAGCTATACAATCCATGCACACCCCTGCATGGATTGTATGGCCATTTAGAATCAGAATCATTTATTGTGTAAATGGGTTCAAAAAATTGATGATACAGACAATTCAATTTCAATTAATTCAATTAGACAAAAAAGTTCCTCCATAATCGGCCTTACAGCATGCAATTTTTTAAATATAAATGATGTAATATACATTACAATAATATGTTATATAGTTTAGGTACATAGATAATTGAAAAAATCTAATGGAAGGCAATGGCTGTACATATTGCAATAAATTCAAAATAATAATGTCATATAATATAAAGATTATATAGATAAAAATGCTGAAGAGAGAAACAAATGGCGTAATGACGTCATTAGGTATATAATTGAAAAATAAATTTCCCTGCCAGGGAATTTAAAACTTAATTGGGAAAAATCCCATACCAAGGAAAATTAATCGAGGCTCAAGATATCGTGTAAAGAACTTTTGTTAAGTGGCGCCATCTGTTGTTGAGTAGTAACAAAAATAGTTTAGCAACCGTTTTTTTCTTTTTCTTTTTGCTTGGCTTGGCAAGTTGCCAATGGCAACACTGATGACGAGTGAGCACGTTCCTTTCTACATGAGGTACCTAGTCTGTCTCTGTTTTGGCTTTAATGTAAAGCTAATGAAAAGTTTATTAAAATAAAAATGTTAGTTTTCTCAAAAATGGTTTCATTTTTGAATTATCATCGTGTTTTTGCATAAAAAGCGGGTATTTTTTTTTCGTTTCAAAGAATTATTATAAAAATTCTGCGTGTAGATAGGAAGTTAGATTTAAGTACTAGATTACATTAAAAATATGTAAAATTCCAAAAAAAAAAAAATATAATAGTGTTAGAGAAAAAAAACTTATAAACTCAGGGCATTTTATAGAGGTCATGCAGTTCGACAGCTTCATAACCCCACCCAGACCCAGAGTACCAGCTTTACCCCCCTAACTTCCTACACGCAGAATTTAAATAAATCTTTGAAAATGAAAAAAAAAAAACCGATGATAATTCAAAAATGAATCCACTTTTGAGAAAACATTTTAATTTTAATTATCTATTTATTAGCTTCACATTAAAGCCAAAAAACCCACACAAATTGCCTATATTTATTTATAGTTCACATCCATCTAAAACTAACGTCATTTCGACGTATGGCAAATGTTATTTTGAAAATGATATTATTGCTGAACCTTTGTACCTATTGTTATTTTCTAGGTCGTGATTGCTATTTTGCTTAACATTCAGTGATTTGTGATTTTTTAGTGATTTTTTAACTTCAAAAATGTTGAATAGTGCGAGCGAGAGGGCGCCATAAATGACAAGAATAGCTATAACCCAGGAAAAACAGAAAATACCAATGAAATAAAAAGTATCAAGAAGAAACCAAATCACAAAATCCAGTTACAAGAACAAAATACAAAACAAGATCAGGGAGCGAAGTAAAACTACCAAATTATTATAACATAGGACCAGAAAAACGAGAAATTAAATAACGTATAAGATTTTGGAAGATTCCGATTAAGACTCCGATTTTTCGCCCTATTCATGACAAAATTACCCATAACTCTAGCCCTTTTTAGCTTGACAAAATGCCCATTTTCAAAAACCAAAGTGGCAACACTGTAACAATCGGAGTCCAACTCAGTGCTGCCACCTTAGCCCTCTTCGGGCTAGATCTAGCAATTTTTACCGTAGGTGAACTCGTTTTTTGGTCATTTAGCCCGGAATAAGCAATCTAGCCCTTTTCGTATTGCAATACAACATTTCAAAAATTCGCACAGTGCCTAACAAGTTATTAAACAATGCAAACCACGTAGTATATTCGTCAGTCACACTCATCATCTGTTTTTAATGACAAAATTAGCTATTTACCAGGAAGAGACAAAAAATGTCACTGGAATAAATAAAATAAATCAATTAGAAACCAAAACACAAGATCCAGTAACAAGAACAAACACATTATTCATGTTCTTATTTCACATCGATCGGTGCAATATTACCGAAGTTATAAGTGTGGGAAGTTTACGTAGATTTTTTATATCTCGTCAGTGATCGCGAGTAGTACGTGACGTCATCGCTCCTATACGGCGCGGCGCGGCGGGCGCCCATAGTACATTTCTAAGTTGTTTGCTCTCGTGAGCTCTGGTTATTTTTATGAATTTAAAATAATACTGATTGATTGAGTGTATTGTGTAAATTATTGTTTTAAAACTAAAACAGAAGAAGGATTTCAAAAAGGCCGGCAAACAGTCTGGTGACAGATAGACGGACATACAGACATACAGCGAAGTCTTAGCAATAGGGTTTCCGTTTTTACCCTTTGAGTACGGAAACCTAAAAAGCATATTACTAGCATTAACCAAGTACATACCTAGTCTACTTACCTACTTAGTTAGTGTTTCACATGGCAAGATTAAGTACCTAAGTGCTACTTAATTAGTATTTCACATGGTATTTGAATAATTACATCAACATGATCCTCACAATATATTGTCGTTTTTGGCCCTAACGGGGGCTCTTCTCATCGCATTTGTCAATGTTTTTCGGATGTTTGGATCCTTAGGAACGTAAAAAAACAACTTTTCGGGTGTTTTTGTGGCCGTATTTTTAAACTGAGGCACGACACAGTATTTATTAGATGGACACAGTATTTCTAACTTTCTAAGAGATAGGACCCGTGACGTCATCCACGATATCGCGCTCGGTCCGCGGCTTGGACTGAAAATGATAACTTTGCACTTTTATACCTAGGTCAGTTTTTGAGATAAAAACATATTAAAAACACAGTTGTTCTCTTAATTTTTTGTAGATTTTTTTGGCTTAGATAACATAAATGGGTTTCTTCTTCACTAGCTATATCTAGCCCTTTCTAGCTTGTCAAAATGCCCTTTTTCAAAAACCAAGGTGGCAGCACTGGCCCAACTACAGTCTACAATCATTCGTGCAATTTTCATAAAAAATCATAAGTGGAAAACTGCGAAAAAAAAAGAGTGTTCAAGTTAAATTAATTGATGCAAGTTCTTACGGGTTGTATAATAGTAACTTAGAAAAACTGTGAATTCTTAGATAGGTCCCGATAATGTTCCGTGTGCCCCGTAACCTCTAAACTTACGTAAGACGATCTTGAAACGACTGCGGCCAAAATGGGTAATTCAGTGTCTGCAGAAGCCAGTTTTCAAAACAAAACTGTAGGGAGTAATGCCAATCCTCCTTCGGAATGTCCTATGCACAACAAAACAGCACAGCCACCAGCTGAACCGGAAAAGAAAACGGAGATACCAAAGCCTTCCGAGTGTCCAGTCCAACATGGCAATGATATAAACCCTTACAATATGGTAAGTGTTAATTTTAGGCTTGTGATTCGTAGTTTTGTCTCGTACCCATCTCTCCTACTTGTAGTTAGTACTCACTCAATGACATTATAATTTTTAGATGCCTCCAGCAAATCAGCAGCCAGCCCCAGATCAACCATTTAAATTGCCGACTCAACGCCAGGTCTCTACTATCCCTCGTGCAATGCCTGACGGCTCCACAGAATTCTGGGTTTACCCAAGTCAACAAATGTTTTGGAATGCTATGCTCCGCAAAGGTTGGCGCTGGAAGGATGAGGATATTAAGCAGAAAGATATGGATGATATCATCAAAATTCATAATGCCAACAATGAACAGGTCCTGATTTCCACTTACTAAACAAAATACTATAAAATAAAGTTAATTAGCTTTTTCGGAGCTTTTGTATAGATTTTCTTGGTAGCCATTATGTTGTTAAAATTAACAAACTTTTTAACTTTTCTAGGCATGGCAAGAAGTGTTAAAATGGGAAGCTCTACATGCTAAGGAATGTGGTCACCCTAGGCTCAAGAGCTTTGGAGGCTTGGCCCAAAATTATAGTCCACGTGCCCGCATACGCTCATGGCTCGGGTAATATGAATATAAATACTAAGGAAAATTACTATCCTAAAGTTAACTATCAAAATATGATACAATATTAACACTGTTTGCAGATATGAACTACCTTTCGATCGTCATGACTGGATTGTTGACAGATGTGGCAAGGATGTTCGTTATGTCATTGACTACTATGATGGTGGAGATGTAGACAGCAAATACGAGTTTGCAATGCTTGATGTGAGGCCTGCCTTTGATTCTCTTGAAAATGTGTGGGACAGAATGAAAGTTACCTACATGCGATACAGATACGAACTGATTGGAGAAAAAGAAAATACCAAGTTAACTAATTAATTATGTTAAGACAACCAATGTTTAATTTTTAATCAAATGTTTTTTGAATATTATGTTTTAGTAATTTATTTAGTCTCTAAATAATAGTTTTGTGTGGGGTTCTTCTGTCGGCATGTTTGTCACTGTGGAAACTCTTTGTGATTTGATTCTGATGGAACTTGAATATTGTACTTAAGCCCACAAATGTAAAATCAATTTCATTCTGGGTGCACAAAAGATTATTTTATCCTAATTCAACCTCTAAGGCATGCACAACTAAAATGTTTCAGTATTTTGTTTCCACATGACTCAATAGAATTAAAAATGTTCTAAAAAAACTTAATTAGTCCTATTAATGTTTCTAACATCTCAAATAAAAATATAAATTAGATTGTTCCAAGTGTTTTATTTCACCCTTTTTTTTAAGTCAGGTAATCATTTTATACTTATAACATGTAATTAGATCTAACTTAATTGTCCACTGACACAAATTGGCTGTTCACGCTGAGTCCTTTGCATTCGTTTTTGAAGATTTCAACTTGCTGTTCAATATACCCTTCGAAATTATTGTAAGGGCAAGCTGGTAGTGCTTTGAACCTGGGCTTGCCTTTGATACTGTGGTAAACTGATCTGAGGATCAATGTTGGAGGCTTTTCAGGGAATCTTGTTCCTGTAAGAAATTGAAAAGATTATTAATAGACAACATAGCAGCAATGTTTGGAATTTTATTATCTACTAGCTTCCGCCCGCAGCTTCGCTCGCGTAGTACCGGGATAAAAAGTAGCCTATGTGTTAATCCAGGTCACAAACTGTGTACCTATATTCCAAGTTTCATCCAAATCCGTTCAGTAGTTTTTGCGCGAAAGAGTAACAAACATTCATACATCCATACTAGGGATAGGATGTAGAGTAGGATTTAGCTTGACCTCTTCGGAGTTCTCACAAGCAGAGGCCTGTGCCAAGCTGGCACCACCTGGACGATCCAGCTTTGGATCAGCGATCCGCGATCCACTATTCAGGACCATGGAGCGTGGAGTGTGCACCATCCAATGCACCAGGCTTGAACATAGTCAAACTTAGAATCCAGATTCGATGCAAAAGTGCCATGTTTTTATAGGGAAGGCTTTTTTTTTCCAGTACCAACTAGTTTTGTTAAATCTCTTAGGCCAGTAGGTATTTATAAACCAATCTCAATTCAAAGTGCATTCTTGAGTGTAGTAGGAAAAGTGTTATTCTGACAATAGGTACCTACTTGTGATTATTGAGATTTATTTAATTCTTTATTGCACTTTTAAAGAGATAATAGTACAATCGGTGGACTTAATGCTAGGAAGCATTTTCTGCCAGTCACAGAGATCACAGTTATGCTTGGCCCTTAAACTTAACGCGTCTAAAAATATTGACTTACAATCTTGCACACATACCTATATCAATCAGCAGTATGCAGTGAAAATCATTAATTTCAAATAAGAAAGCTGCATTATTTGCGTCATGCTCCAACACAGCTCCTTCATATTTCACAATCAGTTGAGCTAATAGATCTCGTTTCACTTTGTCATTATTTAAAATAGCTTCAATCTGGAAATATACAAATTTTAATTCAGATCTTTATATTAGATTCCTTAAACTAGGAGGTAAACTAAACAGAGTTAATTTATTTTTTCATTTAGTTTACCTATCTACTGTGGGAAAATCCAATATCAATAATATTAAGGTAGGTACCTATTATGTATCTGGTACACAGAAACTGTCTTAGAAACCATTTGTTCTTTCATTTGATTGTTTGGTGTACACATATTACTAGGATGCAAACGCGTGTAGTAATTTTTTTAGTCAAACATGAGTAGAGATCGCGTCACGTAAAAAGAACGAGGGGAAGCTGCGCAATAAGCGATTTATCGGTATTTACCCGTGCGCAAACATACCCCCTCCACTTCTTCCGCCGTTATTTTTACATGACGCATATTATACCTTTCTCTAAAAAAATTTTCACCAATTTTTTTATAAGTTAACATAATTTCATTCTATCAAACAAATTAACAGAAGTTGCTTACCCGCTTTATAGTTCTATATTGTAAATGTTTGTCAAATTATTCTATACCAATGATTATATCACATAAATAATTATAAAAAAAATACCTTGTTGTTAAGTAGTTCAGTCACCATAGGAACATAATCCATGAGCACCCCCGATTGTAACAGCCTGTAACAAAGAGAGATTACATACTTCGCTTAATTTTAAACCATTGTTTCTAACAGTTTCTCCTTTGACATTGCAGTTCTAAAATTGTATTGCCCATAGCATCATTAGCTGACAATAAACAGGTGGGGCAAAATTTTACCTCATTAAGGGCAGCCACCTTTTCTTTTATGGTTAGAAGCTTTTGTTCTTAGGAAACTATAGGTTTATTTTGAAGAAAAAAACAATTGCAATAAGGTAATTTTGAAAAAATGTACAGTCCGCCAAGAAAATGACATAGTCAAAAAAAAATAACTTACCAAATAAGATTTGGCAAATATTTAAAAAACGTATTCCGCAATTTTTATGAAAGGATATTCGCCATAAATAATATTTAGTTCATACATTCAATTCGTTGCAAAGTGGTAAACGATGGAACCATAATTCTGCCTGCATTCACGCTAAGAAAGATCAATTTGAAATAAGAGCAGAGTATTTCCAGGCAATTGTATTGCATACATAGACTCAATGTTGTGGCGAATGGCGGCGCTTCATAGAAATAGTATGGAAAAGTTTTTTAATTTTAGCAAAATCTTACAATTTGGTTTGGTAAGTTAGGTACTTTGGGAAAAGTGTTCTTGTTGGGAAATAGAGTCGATTGAGACCCAACTTTTTTTTTATAAATGAAATTTTATAGGCTGACTGTACAGTTTTTCGAAAATGCAATTGTTTTTTTTTTCCTTCAAAGTTAACCTATAGTTTCCTCAGAACAAAATAGCTGCCCTTAATCATATGAATATAAAGGTAACATTTTGCCCTACCCTGTATTTTGCTCTTAATTGATTAGCAGAGTAAGCAAAATTTATTTGTGGTTAGCCGCGTCCATACCGGGTACATGAGCTCGCGCAGCAGCCAAAAAACGAGCGTCTGCCTATGTGGACGAGACTTGGGGTCGAGCCCTCGGCTGTCGGTAATCGGAACACGCTCAAAGGTGCCTCAATATGCTGCATTTGATATAGACGGTGTTTGCTCGAGGGCTTCTGATAGCTGGGTCTGCCTCGCAAGTCTCGCCTCTGTGATCCGGGCAAACTACTGAGGCTCCGTGCGCCCGGCGTGGACGCGGTCAAAAATCATGTCAAGTACTTACGGAGGCAAATTTATGTTTCCCAGTGATTTACTCAAAAGTGGGGACATTATCAATTCAGCATTGGTTGAGTTTGGATACCTTACTAGTAATAATGCTGTATCTATGCCCGGATTCTCCTCAATCCTAAAACATAATAAATATACGTCATATACGATCCCAAACTAGGCAGAGCCTGTACTATGGGTACCAGAGACTGATAAACATACATAGAAACTTCCCAGATACAGAACAAACATCAATGTTCATCACACAGTTTTTTGTTTTGGATGGGAATCAAATCCAACCTGCGACCTGCAGCTCAGAAGACTGTTACAACTGAGCTATGAGGCCAGTCAATAATAAATACCTACACTTTTGTTTGGAGTTTGAACTGTCATCATCACTCATCAACATCATGATTAAAATGTGACAAACATTATTCATAATTATATTATTATTATTATTATTATACTATATATAGCTCGATTACCACTGACTCACTCACTCACTGACATGATTGTTCTCCTAGATGCCACCTCGTAGGGTTGAAATGTTTGGTGGGATCGTATAGAGGGAGTGGGGGCGACCTCAGGAAAAATCTGACATTTCCCCTTTTCACCCCCTTTCACCCCCACCCCCCATGTATCTCGGAAACTATAGGTCGTAGAGGGTTCGCGCTCAAACTAATGTTGCTCAGGGTGCATTTTTATAAAAGGATACGCAAAAAAAAATAGGGGTCCCATACAAAAAAAAAATTATCCCATACAAAATTTTCACCCCCTCATACAAAATTTTTTTTTCCTTGCCATACGTATATGACATGTTTAGTGTAGTGTAGGTATAGGGTAGTGGTAGGGTAGTGGTAGGGTAGGTGTAGGGTAGGTGTAGAGTAGGTGTAGGGTAGGTGTAGAGTAGGTGTAGAGTAGGTATAGAGTAGGTGTAGGGTAGGTGTAGAGTAGGTGTAGAGTAGGTATAGAGTAGGTGTAGAGTAGGTGTAGAGTAGGTGTTGGGTAGGTGTTGGGTAGGTGTAGGGTAGTGGTAGGGTAGGTGTAGGGTAGTTGTAGTTTAGTTGTAGGGTAGTTGTAGGGTAGGTGTAGGGTAGTTGTATGGTAGTTGTAGGGTAGGCGTAGGGTAGTTGTAGGGTAGTTGTATGGTAGTTGTTGGTCGATTTCGTTTCGATTTCGTTTCGATTTCGATTTCGATTTCGATTTCGATTTCGATTTCGATCTCGATCTCGATCTCGATCTCGATCTCGATCTCGATCTCGATCTCGATCTCGATCTCGATCTCGATCTCGATCTCGATCTCGATCTCGATCTCGATCTCGATCTCGATCTCGATCTCGATCTCGATCTCGATTTCGATTTCGATTTCGATTTCGATTTCGATTTCGATTTCGATTGCTTCTTCTTCTTTGATATCATCGTTAATTGCTTCTCCCACATCGATATCTTCTTTGAATGCTTCTTCCTCTTCGAAACCCTCTCTGATAGCTTTACGAATTAAAACATAAACCGCGAGCTGCGTGCAGCTCGCGCACCACCCAACCTCTAGTTATACTATATATAGCTCGATTACCACTGATTCACTGACTGACTCACTGACTGACATGATTGTTCTCCCAGATGCCACCTCGTAGGGTTAAAATTTTTGGTGGATTCGTATAGAAGGAGTGAGGGCGATCTTAGGAAAAATCTGACATTTCCACTTTTCACCCCCTTTCACCCCCACCCCCCATGTATCTCGGAAACTATAGGTCGTAGAGGGTTCGCGCTCAAACTAATGTTGCTCTGGGTTTATTTTAAAATAAGGATCCGTAAAAAAAAATTAGGGTTCCATACAAAAAAAATATTATCCCATACAAAATTTTCACCCTTTCATACAAAACTTTTTTTTCTTTACTTTAATAACATGACTGTGTCGATGTTTGGTTAATCGTATATAAATTTAGTGTAGGTTAGGTGAAGGTGTAGGTGTAGGGAAGTTGTAGGGTAGTTGTAGGGTTTGTGTAGGGTAGTTGTAGGGTAGTTGTAGGGTAGTTGTGGGGTAGTTGTAGGGTAGGTGTAGGGTAGTTGTAGCGTAGCTGTAGAGTAGTTGTAGGGTAGTTGTAGGGTAGGTGTAGGGTAGTTGTAGCGTAGCTGTAGAGTAGTTGGAGGGTTGGTGTAGGGTAGTTGTTGGTCGATTTCGATTTCGATTTCGATTTCGATTTCGATTTTGATTTTACCAACGATATCCTGTTTGATTTTTTTTTTCTTTTCGATATCCTTTTGATTTCTTCTTCCTCTTCGATATCTTTTTGATTTCTTCTTCACATTTCTCATTCATTTTCATTTCATTTTTTTCTCTTAGATATCCTTTAATTTCTTACTCTTCGATATCATCTTTGATTGCTTCTTCCACTTCGATATCGTCCTTGATTGCTTCTCTTACATCAATATCCTCTGTTATAGCATTATTCTCTTGGATATCCTCTTGGATTGTTTCTTTAACATCGATATCCTTTTTGATTGCTTCTTCTACTTCTAAATCCTCAACGATTGCTTTTTCTACTTTGATATCCTTTTTATTGCTTCTTAATGCAACACCAAAACCGCGAGCTGCGTGCAGCTCGCGCACCACCCAACCTCTAGTTATTATTATACTATATATAGCTCGATTACCACTCACTCACTGACTGACTGACTCATTGACATGATTGTTCTCCCAGATGCCACCTCGTAGGGTTGAAATTTTTGGTGGATTCGTATAGAGGGAGTGGGGGCGACCTCAGGAAAAATCTGACATTTCCCCTTTTCACCCCCTTTCACCCCCACCCCCCATGTATCTCGGAAACTATAGGTCGTAGAGGGTTCGCGCTCAAACTAATGTTGCTCAGGGTTTATTTTTATGTAAGGATTCGAAAAAAAAAATTAGGGTTCCATACAAAAAAAAAAGAGTCCCATACAAAATTTTCACCCCCTCATACAAAATTTTTTTTTTCTTTTGTTTTGTGGAATCGTATAGATATTTAGTGTAGGTTAGGTGAAGGTGTAGGTGTAGGGTAGTTTTAGGGTAGTTGTAGGGAAGTTGTAGGGTAGTTGTAGGGTAGTTGTAGGGTAGGTGTAGGGTAGTTGTAGGGTAGTTGTAGGGTAGGTGTAGGGTAGGTGTAGGGTAGGTGTAGGGTAGGTGTAGGATAGGTGTAGGGTAGGTGTAGGGTAGTTGTAGGGTAGTTGTAGGGTAGTTGTAGGGTAGGTGTAGGGTAGTTGTAGGGTAGTTGTAGGGTAGTTGTAGGGTGGGTGTAGGGTAGGTGTAGGGTAGTTGTAGGGTAGTTGTAGGGTAGTTGTAGGGTAGTTGTAGGGTAGTTGTAGTGTAGGTGTAGGATAGGTGTAGGGTAGTTGTAGGGTAGGTGTAGGGTAGTTGTAGGGTAGTTGTAGGGTAGTTGTAGAGTAGTTGTAGGGTAGGTGTAGGGTAGTTGTTGGTCGATTTCGATTTCGATTTCGATTTCAATTTCGATTTTGGTCTTCGATTTCTCTTTCATCAATATCCTCTGTTATAGCATCATCCTCTTAGATATGCTCTTTGATTGATTCTTTACCATCGATATTCTTTTTGATTGCTTCTCTTACATCAATATCCTCAATTTTAGCATCTTCTATTTCAATGTCCTCTTAGATTGCTTCTTTCACTTCTAAATCCTCATCGCTTGCTTCTTCTACTTGGATAACTTTTTTAATTGCTTCTTACACTTCAAAATCCTCTTTGATAGCTCTTCAATGCAACACCAAAACCGCGAGCTGCGTGCAGCTCGCGCACCACCCAACCTCTAGTTATAATATATATAGCTCGATTACCACTGATTCACTCACTCACTGACTGACTGATTGACATGATTGTTCTCCCAGATGCCACCTCGTAGGGTTAAAATGTTTGGTGGATTCGTGTAGAGGGAGTGGGGGCGACCTCAGGAAAAATCCGACTTTTCCCCTTTTCACCCCCTTTCACCCCCACCCCCCATGTATCTCGGAAACTATAGGTCGTAGAGGGTTCGCGCTCAAACTAATGTTGCTCAGGATTCATTTTAATATAAGGATCCGAAAAAAAAAATTAGGGTTCCATACAAAAAAAAAATTATCCCATACAAAATTTTCACCCCTTCATACAAAACTTTTTTTTCTTTACTTTAATGACATGTGTCGATGTTTGGTGGAATCGTTTAGATATTTAGGGTAGGTTAGGTGAAGGTTTAGGTGTAGGGTAGTTGTAGGGTAGTTGTAGGGTAGGTGTAGGGTAGGTGTAGGGTAGGTGTAGGGTAGGTGTAGGGTAGTTGTAGGGTAGGTGTAGGGAAGGTGTAGGGTAGTTGTAGGGTAGTTGTAGGGTAGTTGTAGGGTAGGTGTAGGTTAGTTGTAGGGTAGGTGTAGGGTAGTTGTAGGGTAGGTGTAGGGTAGGTGTACGGTAGTTGTAGGTGTTGGGTAGGTGTAGGGTAGTTGTAGGGTAGTTGTAGGGTAGTTGTAGGGTAGGTGTAGGGTAGTTGTAGGGTAGGTGTAGGGTAGTTGTAGGGTAGGTGTAGGGTAGGTATAGGATAGTTGTTGGTTGATTTTGATTTCGATTTCGATTTCGATTTCGATTTTTCTTTGATATCATCGTTTATTCCTTCTTCCTCTTCGATATTATCTTTAATTGCTTCTCTCACATCGATAACATCTTTGATTGCTTCTTTTTCTTCGATATTCTCTTTGATTGCTTCTCCAACATGGATATCTTCTGTGACTGCTTCTTCCTCTTCGATATTCTCTTTGATTGCTTCTCCCACATCGATATATTCTTTGATTACTTCTTCCTTTTCAAAACCCTCTCTGATAACTTTACGAATTAAAACATAAACCGCGAGCTGCGTGCAGCTCGCGCACCACCCAACCTCTAGTTATTATAATATACTATATATAGCTCGATTACCACTGACTCACTCACTGACTGACTGACTGACTGACTGACTGATTGACATGATTGTTCTCCCAGATGCAACCTCGTAGGGTTATAATTTTTGGTGGCATCGTATAGAGGGAGTAGGGGCGACCTCAGGAAAAATCGGACATTTCCCCTTTTCACCCCCATTCACCCCCATCCCCCATGTATCTCGGAAACTATGGGTCGTAGAGGGTTCGCGTTCAAACTAATGTTGCTCAGGGTGCTTTTTAATATAAGGATCCGTAAAAAAAAATTAGGATTTCATACAAAAAAAAGTTATCCCATACAAAATTTTCACCCCCTCATACAAAACTTTTTTTTTCTTTTCGTCCATCACACGGTTTTTCTCCCAGGTGTAGGTGTAGGGGTAGGGTAGGTGTTGGGTCGGTGTTGGGTAGGTGTAGCAGGGGTAGGGTACTTTTTTGTCTTTTTTGTCTTTTATGTCTTTTTTGTCTTTTTTGTCTTTTTTGTCTTTTTTGTCTTTTTTGTCTTTTTTGTCTTTTTTGTCTTTTTTGTCTTTTTTGTCTTTTTTGTCTTTTTTGTCTTTTTTGTCTTTTTTGTCTTTTTTGTCTTTTTTGTCTTTTTTGTCTTTTGTCTTTTTTGTCTTTTTTGTCTTTTTTGTCTTTTTTGTCTTTTTTGTCTTTTTTGTCTTTTTTGTCTTTTTTGTCTTTTTTGTCTTTTTTGTCTTTTTTGTCTTTTTTGTCTTTTTTGTCTTTTTTGTCTTTTTTGTCTTTTTTGTCTTTTTTGTCTTTTTTGTCTTTTTTGTCTTTTTTGTCTTTTTTGTCTTTTTTGTCTTTTTTGTCTTTTTTGTCTTTTTTGTCTTTTTTGTCTTTTTTGTCTTTTTTGTCTTTTTTGTCTTGTTTGTCTTTTTTGTCTTTTTTGTCTTTTTTGTCTTTTTTGTCTTTTTTGTCTTTTTTGTCTTTTTTGTCTTTTTTGTCTTTTTTGTCTTTTTTGTCTTTTTTGTCTTTTTTGTCTTTTTTGTCTTTTTTGTCTTTTTTGTCTTTTTTGTCTTTTTTGTCTTTTTTGTCTTTTTTGTCCCATACAAAATTTTCACCCCCTCATACAAAACTTTTTTTTTTTTACTTTAATGACATGTGTCGCTGTTTGGTGGAATCGTATAGATATTTAGTGTAGGTTAGGTGAAGGTGTAGGTGTAGGGTAGTTGTAGGGTAGTTGTAGGGTAGTTGTAGGGTAGGTGTAGGGTAGGTGTAGGGTAGGTGTAGGGTAGGTGTAGGGTAGGTGTAGGGTAGGTGTAGGGTAGGTGTAGGGTAGGTGTAGGGTAGTTGTAGGGTAGTTGTAGAGTAGGTGTAGGGTAGGTGTAGGGTTGTTGTAGGGTAGTTGTAGAGTAGGTGTAGGGTAGTTGTAGGGTAGTTGTAGGGTAGTTGTAGGGTAGGTGTAGGGTAGGTGTTGGTTTTCGGTTTCGGTTTCGGTTTCGGTTTCGATTTCGATTTCGGTTTCGGTTTCGGTTTCGGTTTCGGTTTCGGTTTCGGTTTCGGTTTCGGTTTCGGTTGCGGTTTCGGTTTCGGTTTCGGTTTCGGTTTCGGTTTCGGTTTCGGTTTCGGTTTCGATTTCGATTTCGATTTCGATTTCGATTTCGATTTCGATTTCGATTTCGATTTCGATTTCGATATCAATTTCGATTGCTTCTTCTTCTTTGATATCATCGTTTATTGCTTCTTCCTCATCGATATTCTCTTTGATTGTTTCTTCCACATCAGATAACTTCTTTAATTGCTTCTTCCACATCAGATAACTTCTTTAATTGCTTCTTGGACTTCGATATCCTCTTTGATTGTTTCTTCCACTTCTAAATCCTCATCAATTGCTTCTCCTACTTCGATATCCTCTTGATTGCTTCTTCAACTTCGATATCCTCTTTGATTGTTTCTTCCACTTCTTAATCCTCATCGATTGCTTCTTACTTACTTCGATATCCTCTTGATTGCTTCTTCAACTTCGATATCCTCTCTGATTTTTTCTTCCACTTCTAAATCCTCATCGATTGCTTCTCCTACTTCGATATCCTCTTGATTGCTTCTTCAACTTCGATATCCTCTCTCATTGTTTCTTCCACTTCTAAATCCTCATCGATTGCTTCTCCTACTTCGATATCCTCTTGATTGCATTTTACTTTTCAAAATCCTCTCTGATAGCTTACCAATGCAACACCAAAACCGCGAGCTGCGTGCAGCTCGCGCACCACCCAACCTCTAGTTATACTATATATAATTAAACTACCACTGACTCACTCACTCACTCACTGACATGATTGTTCTCCCAGATGCAACCTCGTAGGGTTGAAATTTTTGGTGGATTCGTATAGAGGGAGTGGGGGCGACCTCAGGAAAAATCTGACATTTCCCCTTTTCACCCCCTTTCACCCCCACCCCATATGTATCTCGGAAACTATAGGTCGTAGAGGGTTGGCGTTCAAACTAATATTGCTCAGGGTGCTTTTTAATATAAGAATCCGAAAAAAAAAAATTAGGGTTCCATACAAAAAAAAAATTATCCCATACAAAATTTTCACCCCTTCATACAATTTTTTTTTTCTTTAATTTAATGACATGTGTCGATGTTTGGTGGAATCGTATAGATATTTAGTCTAGGTTAGGTGAAGGTGTAGGTGTAGGGTAGTTGTAGGGTAGGTGTAGGGTAGTTGTAGGGTAGGTGTAGGGTAGTTGTAGGGTAGTTGTAGGGTAGGTGTAGGGTAGTTGTAGGGTAGTTGTAGGATAGTTGTAGAATAGTTGTAGGGTAGGTGTAGGGTAGGTGTAGGGTAGTTGTAGGGTAGTTGTAGGGTAGGTGTAGGGTAGTTGTAGGGTAGTTGTAGGGTAGGTGTAGGGTGTAGGTGTAGGGTAGTTATAGGGTAGGTGTAGGATAGTTGTAGGATAGTTGTAGGGTAGTTGTAGGGTAGTTGTAGGGTTGGTGTAGGATAGTTGTAGGGTAGTTGTAGGGTAGGTGTATGGTAGGTGTAGGGTAGTTGTAGGGTAGTTGTAGGGAAGGTGTAGGGTAGGTGTAGGGTAGTTGTAGGGTAGTTGTAGGATAGTTGTAGGGTAGTTGTAGGGTAGGTGTAGGGTAGGTGTAGGGTAGGTGTAGGGTAGTTGTAGGGTAGTTGTAGGGTAGGTGTAGGGTAGTTGTAGGGTAGTTGTAGGGTAGGTGTAGGGTAGGTGTAGGGTAGTTGTAAGGTAGGTGTAGGGTATTTGTAGGGTAGTTGTAGGATAGTTGTAGGGTAGGTGTAGGGTAGTTGTTGGTCGATTTTGATTTCGATTTCGATTGCTTCTTCTTCTTTGATATCATCGTTAATTGCTTCTCCCACATCGATATCTTCTTTGATTGCTTCTTCCTCTTCGAAACCCTCTCTGATAGCTTGCTTCTACAACTTCGATATCCTCTTTGATTGCTTCTTCCACTTCTAAATCTTCATTGATTGCTCCTCCTACTTCAATATCATTTTTAATTGCTTCTTTCACTTCTAAATCCTGTCTTATAGCTTTACAATGCACGCCAAAACCGCGAGCTGCGTGCAGCTCGCGCACCACCCAACCTCTAGTTATAATATATATAGCTCGATTACCACTGACTGACTCACTGACTGATTGACATGATTGTTCTCCCAGATGCCACCTTGTAGGGTTAAAATTTTTGGTAGATACGTATAGAGGGAGTGGGGGCGACCTCAGGAAAAATCTGACATTTCCCCTTTTCACCCCCATCCCCCATGTATCTCGGAAACTATAGGTCGTAGAGGGTTCGCCCTCAAACTAATGTTGTTAAGGGTGCATTTTAATAAAAGGATCCGACAAAAAAAAATGGGGTCCCATACAAAAAAAAAATTATCCCATACAAAAATTTCACCCCTTCATACAATTTTTTTTTTCTTTTCGTCGATCACACGGTTGTTCTCCCAGATGGAATCGTATAGATATTTAGTGAAGTGTTTAGGGGTAGGGGTGTGGTGTCTTTTGTCTTTTAAGTCTTTTTTGTCCTTTTTGTCCCTTTTATCCTTTTTGTCCTTTTTGTCTATTTTGTCTATTTTGTCTATTTTGTCTATTTTGTCTATTTTGTCTATTTTGTCTATTTTGTCTATTTTGTCTATTTTGTCTATTTTGTCTATTTTGTCTATTTTGTCTATTTTGTCTATTTTGTCTATTTTGTCTATTTTGTCTATTTTGTCTATTTTGTCTATTTTGTCTATTTTGTCTATTTTGTCTATTTTGTCAATTTTGACAATTTTGTCAATTTTGTCAATTTTGTCTATTTTGTCTATTTTGTCTATTTTGTCTATTTCGTCTTTTTCGTCTTTTTCGTCTATTTAGTCTTTTTCGTCTATTTCGTCTTTTTCGTCTATTTTGTCTTTTTTGTCTTTTTTGTCTTTTGTCTTTTTTGTCTTTTTTGTCTTTTTTTGGCCTTTTTTGATATCCTATGATTTCTTGATTTTCTATATTCGATTTGTGTTTTGTGCAAAATTTTAAATCGCTTGCATCGGTTAGAGATAGACATGCAAAACTTTTATGAAATGTTATGTTAATTTTTTTGCTTAGCTTGCTTATTCCCCTACAATATCCTGTTTGATTGTTTCTTCTACTCTGTTGTAGTCTTTTATGGCTTCGTTCACTTCGATATCCTCATTGACTGCTAAATCCACTTCAATATTATCTTCCATTGCTTTTTTAACTTCGATATTCTCTTTGATTGCTTCTCTCACACGATATCTTCTTTGATTGTTTCTTCCACTTCGACATCTTTCTGGATTGCTTCTTATAGATCAATATCTTCTTGTATTGCTTGTTTTACATCAATATTCTCTTTTATAGCATCATCGATTTTGATATCCACATTGATTGCTTCTCCCAAAACGATATCTTCTTTGATTATTTCTTTTACATCGATATCTTCTTTGATTACGTCTTACACTTCGTTATCCGCTTTCATTGCTTCTTATTATTCGATATCATCGTTGATTGCTTCTTCCTCTTCGATATTCTCTTTGATTGCGTCTCCTACATCGATATCTTCTTTGATTGCTTCTTCCTCTTCGAAACCCTCTCTGATAGCTTTACGAATTAAAACATAAACCGCGAGCTGCGTGCAGCTCGCGCACCACCCAACCTCTAGTATATTATATATAGCTCGATTACCACTCACTCACTGATTGACATGATTGTTCTCCCAGAAGCAACCTCGTAGGGTTGAAATTTTTGGTGGATTCGTATAGAGGGAGTGGGGGCGACCTCAGGAAAAATCTGACATTTCCCCTTTTCACCCCCACCCCCCATGTATCTCGGAAAGTATAGGTCGTAGAGGGTTCGCGTTCAAACTAATACTGCTCAGGGTGTTTTTTTATATAAGGATCCGAAAAAAAAAATTAGGGTTCCATACAAAAAAAAATTCTCCCATACAAAATTTTCACCCCTTCATACAAAACTTTTTTTTCTTTACTTTAATGACATGTGTCGATGTTTGGTGGAATCGTATAGATATTTAGTGTAGGTTAGGTGAAGGTGTAGGTGTAGGGTAGTTGTAGGGTAGTTGTAGGGTAGTTGTAAGGTAGGTGTAGGGTTGGTGTAGGGTAGTTGTAGGGTAGTTGTAGGGTAGGCGTAGGGTAGTTGTAGGATAGTTGTAGGGTAGTTGTATGGTAGGTGTAGGGTTGGTGTAGGGTATTTGTAGGGTAGTTGTAGGGTAGTTGTTGGTTAATTGTAGGGTAGTTGTAGGGTAGGTGTAGGGTAGGTGTAGGGTAGTTGTAGAGTAGTTGTAGGGTAGGTGTAGGGTAGTTGTAGGGTAGGTGTAAGGTAGGTGTAGGGTAGGTGTAGGGTAGTTGTAGGGTAGTTGTAGGGTAGTTGTTAGTCAATTTCGATTTAGATTTCGATTTCGATTTCGATTTCAATTTCGATTTTGGTCTTCGATTGCTTCTTCCTCTAAGATATCATCTTTGATTGCTTCTTTCACATCAAAATTCTGTTTGATTGATTCGTCGACATTAATTTCTCTTTGGTTGCTTTTTCCACTTCGATAACCTCCTTCATTGCTTCTATTTCATCAATATCCTCTTTTATAGCATCATCCTCTTAGATATGCTCTTTGATTGATTCTTTACCATCGATATTCTTTTTGATTGCTTCTCTTACATCAATATCCTCAATTTTAGCATCTTCTATTTCAATGTCCTCTTAGATTGCTTCTTTCACTTCTAAATCCTCATCGATTGCTTCTTCTACTTGGATAACTTTTTTAATTGCTTCTTTCACTTCAAAATCCTCTTGATTGCTTCTTAATGCAACACCAAAACCGCGAGCTGCGTGCAGCTCGCGCACCACCCAACCTCTAGTTATTATATTATATATAGCTCGATTACCATTCACTGACTGACTCACTGACTGACTGACTGATTGACATGATTGTTCTCCCAGATGCAACCTCGTAGGGTTAAAATTTTTGGTGGATTTGTATAGAGGGAGTGGGGGCGACCTCAGGAAAAATCTGACATTTCCCCTTTTCACCCCCTTTCACCCCCACCCCCCATGTATCTCGGAAACTATAGGTCGTAGAGGGTTCGCGCTCAAACTAATATTGCTCAGGGTGCTTTTTTATATAAGGATCCGAAAAAAAAAATTAGGGTTCCATACAAAAAAAAAATTATCCCATACAACATTTTCACCCCTTCATACAAAACTTTTTTTTTTACTTTAATGACATGTGTCGATGTTTGGTGGAATCGTATAGATATTTAGTGTAGGTTAGGTGAAGGGGTAGGTGTAGGGTAGTTGTAGGGTAGTTGTAGGGTAGTTGTAGGGTAGTTGTAGGGTAGTTGAAGGGTAGTTGTAGGGTAGTTGTAGGGTAGTTTTAGGGTAGGTGTAGTGTAGGTGTAGGGTAGTTGTAGGGTAGTTTTAGGGTAGTTGTAGGGTAGTTGTAGGGTAGGTGTATGGTAGTTGTAGGGTAGTTGTAGGGTAGTTGTAGGGTAGGCGGAGGGTAGTTGTAGGGTAGTTGTAGGGTAGTTGTAGGGTAGTTGTAGGGTAGTTGTAGGGTAGTTGTAGGGTAGTTGTAGGGTAGTTGTAGGGTAGGTGTAGGATAGGTGTAGGATAGGTGTAGGGTAGTTGTAGGGTAGGTGTAGAGTAGGTGTAGAGTAGTTGTAGGGTAGTTGTTGGTCGATTTCGATTTCGATTTCGATTTTGATATCAATTTCGATTGCTTCTTCTTCTTTGATATCATCGTTTATTGCTTCTTCCTCATCGATATTCTCTTTGATTGTTTCTTTCACATCAGATAACTTCTTTAATTGCTTCTTGGACTTCGATATCCTCTTTGATTGTTTCTTCCACTTCTAAATCCTCATCAATTACTTCTCCTACTTCGATATCCTCTTGATTGCTTCTTCAACTTCGATATCCTCTTTGATTGTTCCTTCCACTTCTTAATCCTCAGCGATTGCTTCTCCTACTTCGGTATCCTCTTGATTGCTTCTTCAACTTCGATATCCTCTTTGATTGTTTCTTCCACTTCTTAATCCTCATTGATTGCTTCTTACTTACTTCGATATCCTCTTGATTGCTTCTCCTACTTCGATATCCTCTTGATTGCTTCTTCAACTTCGATATCCTCTTTGATTGTTTCTTCCACTTCTAAATCCTCATCGATTGCTTCTCCTACTTCGATATCCTCTTGATTGCTTCTTACTTTTCAAAATCCTCTCTGATAGCTTTACAATGCAACACCAAAACCGCGAGCTGCGTGCAGCTCGCGCACCACCCAACCTCTAGTTATTATATATAGCTCGATTACCACTCACTGACTGACTGACTGACATGATTGTTCTCCTAGATGCCACCTCGTAGGGTTGAAATTTTTGGTGGATTCGCATAGAGGGAGTGGGGGCGACCTCAGGAAAAATCTGACATTTCCCCTTTTCACCCCCTTTCACCCCCACCCCCCATGTATCTCGGAAACTATAGGTCGTAGAGGGTTCGCGCTCAAACTAATGTTGCTCAGGGTTTATTTTTATGTAAGGATTCGAAAAAAAAAATTAGGGTTCCATACAAAAAAAAAATAGTCCCATACAAAATTTTCACCCCCTCATACAAAACTTTTTTTTCTTTACTTTAATGACATGTGTCGATGTTTGGTGGAATTGTATAGGTAGGACAGGTGTTGGGTAGTTGTAGGGTAGGTGTAGGGTAGGTGTAGGGTAGTTGTAGGGTAGGTGTAGGGTAGGTGTAGGGTAGGTGAAGGGTAGGTGTTGGGTAGGTGTTGCGTAGGTGTAGGGTAGGTGTAGGGTAGTTGTAGGGTAGGTGAAGGGTAGGTGTAGGGTAGTTGTAGAGTAGTTGTAGGGTAGGTGTAGGGTAGGTGTAGGGTAGTTGTAGGGTAGTTGTAGGGTAGGTGTAGGTTAGGTGTAGGGTAGTTGTTGGTCGATTTTGATTTTGATTTCTGTTTCTGTTTCTGTTTCTGTTTCGGTTTCGGTTTCGGTTTCGATTTCGATTTCGATTTCGATTTCGATTTCGATTTCGATTTCGATTTCGATTTGCTTCTTTTACATCAATATTCTCTTTGATTCCTTCTCTTACATTAATATCCTCTGTTAAAGCATCATCCTCTTAAATATCCTCTTTGATTGCTTCATTTACATCGATATCTTCTTTAATAACATCTTCCACTTCGCTATCTGCTTTGATGGCATCTTTCTCTTCGATATCATCGTTGATTGCTTCTTTCTCTTCAATATTCTCTTTGATTGCTTCTCCCACATCAATATCATCTTTGATTGCTTCTCCCACATCAATATCTTTTTTGATTGCTTCTTCCATCAAAACATAAACCGCGAGCTGCACGCAGCTCCACCCAACCTCTAGTCAAATTATAATATTAGAAAACAATAAGGGATAATAAAGGGAAGCAACTCCATTATAATAAAGTTTAGTTGAATGTTTAATACCCTTCATTGTACAGCTCAGGCAATCTTGAAGTGTCCACATTTAGCTTTATCAAAAATTCTACAACATGGGTTCCCACCCATACTTCAACATCTTGCTCAGGTGTCAAAGCATCTCCTAAAAGTGCATCATACTCGAAAAGGGCTCTTGAGTCATCTTTATTCAACTTCTTTACCTGCAAACGGTATACCAAAGAGATTGGATCAGATTGTTTTTTATCCACGAAAATAGAGACAATGAACTAAAAACATGTTGTGCTGGCCCCGCCTAGTGTGGGACAGGGGCAGGAGAATGATGATGTCAATAGTTACCATGACAAGACAGAGTGGGGGGATAAAAAAGAGGCCTTTACTCAGTAGTGGGTGGTAACAACTGAATAAATAGATATACTGTGTGGGGTAAAATATTACCTTATTGATGGCAGCTACCTTTTTTTAGTTAGAAGGTTTTGTTCTGAGAAAACTACAGGTTTATTTTGATGGAAAAAACAATTGAATTTTTGGATTTTTTATAACTCTTGCTTAATTTTTACTTACTATAAAATATATAGTATGATAAACCTACCTACAAAACAAAAATATTTAAAAAATTTATAGTATGATAACCCTACCTACTAAACCAAATGAAGAAGGAAAATTATCCGAACCGACACATAAACTAGTTGACTTGGGACTTAGAAAATGTTATTTGTCAAAAAAAAAACATGTTGATCTCAAATTCTCAATCAACTCTATTTTCCAAGAGGAACACTTTTACCAAAGTAACTTACCAAACCAAATTATAAGATTTCATAATGTATTAATCAAACACTCTGTTCCTATTTCAAATTGATATTTCACAATGTGTTGACAGATTGATGATACCACCGATTACCACTTTGCGTCAAATTTAATGCATGAACTAAATGTTATTATTGCGAATGAGGTTTCATAAGAAATTGTATGAATTTTTTTAAAATTAATTTTCATGAAATCTTACGATTTCATTTGGTATGTTACTTTGGGAAAAGTGTTCCGGTTGGGAAATAGAGTTGATTGAGATCAGCTAGTTTTTTTTACTAATGTCAGTTTCTAGTTTGACTGTAATTTTTTTCAAAATTCAGAAAAGGCAATTGTTTTTTTCTTCAAATAAATTTAGTTTCCTTAGAACAAAATCTTCTGACTACAAATGAAAAGGTCAAGCTAACAAACAATATATACCAGAGTCAAACATCATAACTTTAACCCACTTCCTATCGAATAAGTAAGTAAGTAAGAAAAAGGGGAAATTTGTAAAAAAGATGTGAGGTGCGAAATCTAAATTGTTTGCTCCACCTTCACACCAAAACTACTGAACAGAGTTTAATATTAAGTGCAAGCAAAGCTGAGAGCAGAACTTATTAATTAATAAAGTTCTATCAGACAGAAAGTGTTCATGTATTCGAGCATTCCGCATTTGCGATCTGAGTTTGTTGTGTTGTATACATAAACATACACATACAGAAGGTGTTTGGTACCAGAATTTGTACTAGAATTTTATGCAATAGAACACTCTAATGCATGAACACTTTCTGCCTGATAGAATCCACAGGTAGTCTGGTTTAAGAATAATGAAGGTATATACACACCTGGTGAGTTTTATACACTGCTATCAGTTCTGCTACAACTTCGCTTAAGGCTTTAGGATTATTTTCATTCCACTTGGCCAAGCTCGGAACCATGTTGTCCAGAAAATTTTCATCAATGCTTGTCAAAAAACTTTCGTCATCGAACCTGAAGTCCGGCGCGAACCATGGCGCTGAGGCATCAAATAATACTTCCCATTTCAGTTTCTTGGAGCAGTATGGTAAAACAAGTCTGAACTGACAATCACCTCCATCGCTGGCGCCGGAAATTCTTTCAAAGTCTACTTTAGTTTTACACAACCCTGTAAATATTAATTTTCATTGTGCCGCTTTGTTCAGCATAATTGGTATAAACCTAATAATTATGAAACCTTACCAAGTTTTAGATCCTCGACTATTGTTTGTACATATGGGCGAATTATTGGAGCAAGATCATTTAGAATTCCAATAGACATGTTGATTTATGATCACTGTTCCAGCATATTTAGAAGAACCACATCAAAGGAAACCAACCAAACGCTTTTTTACTTCTATTCTATGGTTTAATGGTATGGGACCTACATGTAAATTAAAACAGAGAAATTAAACGCTACGCTAGAAAGCGTTTATTTTCTAGCTAGAAATAAAAATTCAATTCAAAGCACAGAACACTATTACTCCACAGGGATCATCATCATCACGTTCACAGATTTATAAGTCTAGTACTAAAATCACGTTAGCATCCTAGTAGTCTGTGACAGGGATTCAAAGACCAGTGCTGCCGTTTTTTATTTTGAGAAAATGCTAAAACTTGTTGCAGAAAATGCCAAAAATATGCTAAAGTTATTTAACTTTAAAAAATGCTAAATAGCAAACTGAAGTGGTCAACTGTTAAAATAGATGCATATTTGCATATAAAGAACGCAAAAGAAGACTCTACTCTTTGGGTCTTAAGATTAATTTGCATCGTAGGTTAATTACTTTTCATTTACCCTTCACAATTCGCATGTTTTGCGGTGGAAATGTGTTGCTTCAGTAAATTTTAGCTAAGTATTATGTTACACTTAAAAAAATTGCAATAAGTTAAACTTAACATCTTTTCCCATTGTTCGCGCAAAATTTTCTCATATATAATTATGAGAAACCGTATATTAACACATCAGATTCAAAAAGACGAAAAATTAAGAGCACTGCACTGATCGTTCGTAACAAATTAACAATCGCTAAGCAAAAGATAAGATAAACATACATTTTTGGGAAGCCCTAGTTTCTTTAAATATAGTTGCCATGCTACCTAAAAAAACTACTATGAGTCAATAAACAAATTGTCTCTGGTTTCTTTAAAATCTTTTGAATTCCTTACTAGGTACGGTAAAATTAAAAAATGATAATGAAATATGCTAAATGCAAAGAAGATAGGTCGGTTTCATACAAACTTGTGTGACCTTACCATAAAATGTCGCGTCTAGAAATGACCAATGTCTAATTGATATTTCTTATTGCAGAATATAATGTGCAACTAATTGTTTTTTTTTATTAAGGCCGGTAAATTTTGCTTAATTTTATACTTTTAGGCTAGGCTCGATAAGGATACTGGCACCATTAAACTAAAGCCAACCTTATCGTCTCAGTTAATTAATTAGTCTAAAGTCACAAGTCACTATATATTATAAGTGGTTATCAGGAAAACCATTTAATTATATAATAAAGACGTTACCGATAACAGCTTGATTGTCTCTTTAAGTAAAACTGAAAATATTACTAGAATTGGCCAAGGTGGCAACACCACCAATAAACGCATGCTTTGCTAATCACAGTTTTGTTTTTGACGGTTGTTGGCACGAGAGATAACGATGAGAGATACATTATGTGGGTAAGAGTGCGTTCAATAACCAAGATACGTTAAGATAGGGCGTATTGCGATCAATATTTCTTATTAATTTACTGAGTATTCCGTCTATAATAAATAAAATTATTAGTTTTAAAATTCAATACTCCAATAACAAAAAAAAACATAATTCGCATCTTTATTCGCTTCCATTTACGGTCAGTTCTGAAATGGGTGGCCTTTTTTTCATGCATAAAGGTTACAAAATATGAATTAATTGAACATTGAACGAATGAGTTTACTTCCTTTGCTTTGCTTCATGCCTATACAGAACCTATTCTATGGCTTCATGCATGTTTTACAATGTGTTAGCTATAGCTGCTATAGCATAGCATCCTATTATTCTGTCTGTGGTTAGCATCATGTAGTCTGTGGTTGCTTCGATACGTGGTCTGTGGAGAAAATCGGATCAACATTCCTTGATTTTACAAAAATTTATCTTTTTTCAGTTTTACTGAGTGTATAATTCACGGAATAACGTGTGTCTTTTTGCATGGAATAAAACTATGAAAGATATGAACGTGGCGGCGCAGAATAACATTTCTGATCTTCTAAAATTAGCTAGAAAATTCAACTGTTTTTATTTATCAGGTACTGTCAACATTTTCAAATTTCTGATTAATTTCTTTTCTTATTAGAAACATAATTGTCTCGTATTCTATTTGAATTCCTAGGTTTGCATCAGGGAATATGTAAACCATTCATAGTAGCTGGCCATCAAGTGGGGCTGATTCGTCCTGATGTCATGAAGCATTTGCAGAGATTTCCTGAGGTAAGTGTGCTCTTTAAAGTATTTTGAATTTTGTTGATAAAAAATAGGTACACTATGGTCTGTTCACAACCACTAAATTGAAAGACATTAGACAGCACCCTTGTGTAATATTCTAAACATGCTAAGAGCAATTTGGAATATATAATTAATGCTGGACACTACCACATAGCATCATGTAGCCTGATACTATATGACTGATGATGACTGATACTATATACATTACATACTACTAGGTACTTATATAAATTTTTTGTAAATACCTACTTTTATTCTAATTCTAATTTGAAGTGGGGCAGCAAAAGTTCTGCACCGATGTCCCGCATTGCGGCGTATTGTACATTGCGCATTCATAATATAAACCTACTTCTTATACATAGGAAACACCCAGACCTGAGACAAATATCTGCAAATAATGTAAACATTTTTTGATCGAACCTACAACCTTCTGCATGTCAGGCGGACCTTCACCCACTATGTTACAGAGGCTGTCAAATGCAAAAAGCATTGCATTTTTAAGGTTTGCTTGATATTGCCACTTTATTAAAAGTAACTGCTAACAAGCTGTGAAACTATAGCGTTGAACATGTGCAGTTTCTCTGCATCAGCAACAATGTTAATCAAAATATACATACTACTGAAAAACTTCTATTTTATAAACACAATTTTTTAAGTACCACCTTTCGTCAAAGGCTCCACTTGCATGATACCAAGATAACTAGTGGTCAATTGTTAAGAACTACTAATGTGCAAAGTTTCAGCTCAATCCGTTTTCAAGTTGTGAAGTGAAGGAGAAACAAACTTTGTACTTACTTTATTTAAATCTTACTGTTTGCTACATATAGGTTGATGGGTGGGAAATTGACATTGGCATACACATAGTGAGGATAATGACCAATGATGAACAACAATGAAAACCAATTATGTTAGTCAATGCAATCAAATGGCTTTTTGGTTTCTTCATCTTTCATCATAGGTGATCATCAACACTACATGTACCCATGTCAATGTCCCGCGTATCAAACTATATTTAACAACCTGTAGTGATTCAGATTCAAGATATTAAGTATTACTTTATCTTTTAGGTCTTTAGATTGGCTGGAAAGTATGTTGAATTAAACCCTGCCTTTAGAGACTACAAAGAAAGAACACTGAAAGTTGCTGATATATTACAAAAATTGAGAAAAGAAAATGAAATATGTGCACTCAAGGGTTGGCGAGATGAGGTTATATTTATACAATTATCTTAAGTCAAATAAAAATCACCCTAATAAACATTTATATCCTGTCGCTTCGCTCACATTAAAGTCATTTTTCTATCTCTCGGAAACAACTTTCATGGATGAGTGTTTGCGACATTGCATCATTATTGGTTGAGTGAAAGTCTAACGAACATACAGTATGCTTTCCTTATGTCATACATTTGTATGATCGCTAGAATTTTACCACAAAAATAAGTATCGCATTTATAATACTTGTTACGATTATTCTTTTATCAGCAAAGTTGAAAAGAATAACAAGTTGTGTAGGTTTTTTTTCTGAGCTCATAGAAGTTAAGTAAGAAGCCAGGCATACTTACTCACTTTTCCTTATGTCATTCACAGTGTTTCGAAGTCAGCGCACCATTTTACCATGAGAGTCTATTGGAAATGGATAGAAGTGCTATTTGCTTGTTTGGTATTAGAAACTATGGAGTCAGTGTCTCCGGCTACTTGAACCACCCAACAAAAGGACTGTGTATTTGGCTTCAACAGAGAAGCTTCACTAAACAGACCTGGCCTGGTAAGACAATCACAAAATTCTCGAAAGGAAAAAACTGGTTATGTTAAAGTTAACTAGAGTTGGATTCGCGTACCGAGGAGGGTTTCATACAACTTTGTAGCTGTAAAGTAACGCGAAACGCGAGCGACTGCAAAGTTGGAGGTCATGAAGATAGCTTTTAGACTTTCAACGAGAAACTAACTCCGACACTCACTCATATGAAGGAGAGCTATATGTGCACCTTACATTTTCAATAAATTACAGGAACCTACACGATGTCATAATTTACCGCATAATGCTGAAGGCAATCCCCACGAGCGGGTGCATCGCGACAGTATTGTCGTCGTATTTCTTAGGTACACTCTCCTAAAACGAGACTCAACACTCGGCTCGGACTCGGCAATGTTAACGCGACGATACGAAGAGTGGCTGAATGCGAGAAAAATGTCAACGTACCATTCGTTGCGCGGCGTTCTACCGCTCTCGTAGTGTGCTCGCCTCGGAACGTTTTCTGTCACCTATCTGGGGCCTGATTCTGACTATTCGATATATTTGATTTTATTAGATATTAATCGGAAAAACTGTTTAATTTTCATACAGTTTAGACAGTTTCCGCGAGTTGTATCTAATAAAAATAAATATATCGAATCGTCAGAATCAGGCCCCTGAACTCTTTTCAACAAAACAATTGTATAACGAGTCGGCGCGATCAAGTTGCAATTCCTTGGCGAGCCGCGTCTCGTCGCGATGCACTCGCTCAGGGAGGTGGCGCCTATGCCATTACTAAATTATTTATTAAAGATGTTTCTTTTTTATTAGTAGTAGTAATAGTAACATATAAGTAAGCAGGAAATATTGTACAACATTTAAACCAATATAAATAAAAGTTTAATAGCCGAAGAACCGACAACCGTTGGAGTAAACAAGTTCTTGAGTGGAGACCGCGGCTCGGCAAACGTAGTCTAGGACGCCCTCCGGCCAGGTGGAGTGAGTGTGTTCTGCGAAAGGCTGCTGGTAGAAGCTGGATGCGTCGAGTTCAGAACAGGGCGCAATGGCGTTCATTAGGGGAGGCCTATGTCCAGCAGTGGACTTCTACAGGCTGATGATGATGATGATGATGGAATAATAGTTGAAGCGCGAGTTACTTTTTTGAAAGAGCAGCTAAAACTTCTATTATCATCTAATCTAAATTATGATTAACTAATAAACCATTATTTGTTTATCAAGGAAAGTGGGATTGCTTCGTGAGCGGCGGTCTAGCAGTTGGGTATGGTATCCTTGAGACATGCATCAAGGAAGCGGCTGAAGAAGCGTCAGTTCAGGGCGATCTCGTCAAAAAGTTGGTTCCAGCGGGTTGTGTCAGGTGAACTAATAGTTTATTACTTACTAGTTCCGAACGTGGCTACGTTTAGAACTACATATGTGCAAAATTTCAGTTCAATAGTGATTTGGGCGTGAAGTCGAACATAACATACATTTCAAATCTTGAATCTTTTCACAAAAGTTCGCCTTATTAATATTAGAAGGACTTTGATTTACTTTATTCAAGTCCTCGGATAAGAAGTAGAATTTATAACTAGCTTCCACCCGCGGTTTCGCTCCCAAGGTACTCTGGCTAAAAATATCCTATGTTATCCCTGGTCTATAATAACGTATGTGCAAAATTTCAGCTCAATCTGTTAAGTAGTATTAGCGTGTGGAGTTCCTCACTTCATATATATATTCATATATTCATTTATTTAATTCGACCAACTGGGATCATTACAATTAAATTACAATTAAAAATAAAATAAATAAAATACAAATTATTAAATTACTTCAAAAGGCACGTTAAGATGTCGGCATTTTCAGTCCTTCAGCCATGTCGATTGCCTAGGGCAGCCTAAAATTCTGACACCAGAGTTGGCCACTAAACTCATACGAAGAAGGAATAAAGCTTGAGGGACGAACATCTTAAAATCAACATCTCAAAAACTTGCTACATTATAATGTTAGTGGGATAGTAGGACTGCATTATCGTCATTGTCTTCTAAGCTTCCTGTCTGTTGAACAAATAACAAAACCAAAAAGTGCTTCGTGATTCAATATTCAATATCATGCTTAACTTTTGTAGTCAAACAGTGGACTATATAACCCTATAAATGCGTAGATAATATAATAATATTGAAAATGTGTTTTTTTTCAGCTTCTATTTACCCTGTATCACATTTGTATTAAAAAAATACGTTTGTATTTTATACGAATAAAAATGTATTTTTTTAGCTTCTATTTGACCCTATAACATTTGTGCTCTTAAAATAAATGCTTATCTATTTATTTTTCAGCTTCTATTTCGAGAGTGAGAGGGGCCTGTTTCCTAACACAGAGTACGTGTACGACTTAGAATTGCCACTTGACTTCGTGCCGCAGAATGCAGACGGCGAAGTAGAGAGCTTTGAATTGCTGACTGCAGAGGAATGCATTCAGAGAGCGCTGACGCCTCAGTTCAAAACGACAAGCGCACCAGTTCTCATCGATTTCTTGATACGCAGAGGGTACATAAATCCCGAAAACGGTCAGTTGAATTACGCTTAAAATATATCTAAATCAGTTTGAATTTTCTTCTTTACAAGATAACGACATTATTATCTACATCGAATTTATCTATGTCGCACATTTTTCCTAGCGTATATTTGTGATTGTAGATTAGGGTATTCATAACTTACAGAATAGTTGACCGATAGTAGCTTGACACGAGAGAGTAAAAGCCGGATAATAGAGTACCTAAGTCATGAAACGCACCTCAAACAGATCAAGTATCGTCAAGTATTTGAGATGCCGCTTTCCTGCATTCGTTACTGAGACGTTACTACTCACACCAAATAGGTACATTCTCCTAATGTCACATACCATCTGTGGTAAGATGTAGCTAAAATGCTCCTCCTGACAGGGAAGTCACCCAAGAGTTGTTATTATCTTATATATCTTCTCCCAACCGATTGAAGAAAAATTTGGTTTTAGGGTTTTCGACCGCCCACAAAAGTGAAACCTTTTTTTTTCAGAGCCCAATTATCGGTACTTGGTGGAATTACTTCATGTTCCGCTGCAGTCGATCTACAGCTGGCCTTACACTGCCGTCGCCACCGCCAACGGCGACGACCAGGAGGCGCGCCTAAACTAAAATTACATAGGTACACTTGATTTGTACAGAAATAGAACCTTGAGTACCTTAAGTTCACGAGATATCTGCTTTATTTAAAGCCTACGAAATACACTTTCTTGTGTCTTGTTAAAAGTAATTTTTTGATCTTGGAATTACCGCATTGGTTATTCTTGAACCAGATCAAAAATGCTAAGGTCCGTATTCATGAACCAATTCACCAACCATCAGGGGCCAATCGTATCTCTGAGTAGTCTGAGCTGAGACTTGTATTGAAAACTGTAAAAAAATCTGCGCTTGAGTGATCACTGAATTCCCGTTCTTGAATACAGGCCTAAGGTGGGCTGAAGGTCCGCGATCTTAAACGCATCGCATCAAGATCACATGTGTAGGACGATCACGAATATTTCAGCCTGACGTATCTTAAGCGTAACTAAAAATTTTTACCAATGACAGAGCGTTATTTTGAATATACGCTTTCTCATTGGCCAAATGTCTACGATACGAATACTTTTTCGCTAATCTTCGTGATCGAGTACCTAATAACATGTAAAGTCTGTTTGACATAAAGCTGGCAACGTGCAATTTACACCACGTGAAAGCAATAATGTATTGAGTATTGAAAATCAGCCAGCAGAGCGGATGCACGTTGCCGAATTACGCTCCCTTACACTTAAACTCCCTTACTTATGAACGCTACCCAACCAATATTAGTCCTGTCACTGTTTGTCATTATCCAACAGTGAGAGATGGAAATAGCCTAAACATCGTTTATCTTTTGAAAGATGTTCATAAGTAAGACCAAAAATTGTTAGGTACGACCAACAACCTACACAGGATTTTCCGATAAAGTCTTTGGCAATTCTAAAATAACTATGTCTGGAAATGTATTATGATAATTAATTTGGTGGATATCCAAATTATATAATATAATTTATAGTTGTTGAAATAGCCAACTACTTTAAGATTGTGTAAATGGTAGTTATACAGATATTAAACGATTGTGTCTTTTTTGCAATAAATCTTTAATGAATATTTCACTCTTGATGAACATATTCAAGGGCCTATAATATTTTCATGTGTGCATAAGATTAGGTAAGTTTTGTTACCTGAGTATTTTCAATTGATATCTTCCTTGATTTTTATAATTATCGTGATTATTATAGTTATTGTAATAATTTAGTGAACTTTGACCAAATCATCATGTTCTTGGTAAACTTTGTATGTGAAAATCTCATAGTTTAGCTAGGTATGGTTAATTTCTGTGATACTTTACCAGTTTGGTATAAGACATCGTATTTAATCAGTTTATTGTCAAGACAGGATATAGCCACTATTTTAAAACTACTTAGTATTGTTTTTCCAGTGTTCTATCTAGATAATAATATGCTTTCGAGATTTTGAATTGCGCTTTGAGTACCTTGATATTATTTTAATGCAAATTACTCATCATAATAAATTATATAATTATATCTACCTATCTATTCTATATGTTCTAGTTTTAGGTGCTACTTGCTAACGTATTTAGGAGCGATCTATGGCAATATATACTTAACTAAAACATCAATTGAAATTTTGTCTAGTCAATCGACGACAGTGACAAAAACTGGTGAAATTATAGTTATATAGGTTTGATAGGGTAGGTATTTCAAACATAATGAAAATATTTATGTATGTAATTTATATAATAAGAAAGCAAGTCGCCAATTAAGTTTAATGTATTATTTGAATATAATTAATTAATATTTTAGTTGATTTTTACACTCAACGAGATTTATTGATTGTTCTATCTGTATAGAAAATTTTCTTTTTTCAGTCAGTTCCAAAATTGTATGTTAAACAGGAATTTCGCATAAATCGAACAAGAGGCCTTTACCCTTAGGTCTTAATACTGATATTATGTAGAGAACCTAGATAATTTATAATAATATTATGTAGACTGGGATGTTGGATTGTTGATGAACGATTGGCTATAAATAGTTAATTTCGATACCTATTGTTTACAAATAGAAAAAATGTGAAATAATTCGTATTAGGTAAATTACTAGTGACATAGAATTATAATACCTAATGTCAATGCAGTTTTATACATTTTTATGATCACGTTAGAGGCGAAAGATTTTGTATCCATATTAATACATACATACATACTTATTAATTATGATTGTAATCGTTAATATTTGCGATAGTAATAATAGTTTTCCTAAAAATAAAATGTTAAAAATGATTTTTGAAACGTATTTTTAATTTTAGTTAGAACTATTGCGCAATTATCATTCCTTGTCCGAAGTGGAATATCAAAACCATTAGAACTATTGCGTAACTAACTATCATTCCATTGCCGAAGTGGATTATTGAAACTATTTTGTATAGAAAAGACTTCAAAACCACCAGCAGGGGGATTTTAAAACGCTCTAAAACGCAATTTGGTTTCGGATTCGAATACTGGCGACGGAGATTCCGTCAAATCATCAAATGCAATTTTAAAACATTCGAATCGAATTCTTTTGAAATTAGTATAGGATTTTCGAAATATTTTTTGACAGCAGCTGTCGGGAACGCTTTCGAGAGAAGATAATTTTGTAAAATAAATAAGAAAAAAAAGAATCATGCGAATTACATGCTACGATGTGCTATAATAGGTGAATTTGAAATCTTGAAGCCTGCATTTCCGATTGCACGACTAGTTTTAGTTGTTTAGAACTTTAGAACTGTTCCACAGGGCACAACTAGACAATTATTTTTTTCCACAGTGTTATTACCAGTCAGTCAGATATCCGACTATTGTCTACAGACACTTTATTAATTCATTTATTATACCGGTAGAACTGGCCACACCTGGAAACCACGACATACAGCGCAAAGGTGACTCATTACAATTCTACGACGACCGACGGCCGAACAATGCGTTATTGAAGTTTCGTCGTTTTCACGATGCGTCGTGTCAGCGCAGCGTTCGCCTCCATCCCTCCTCGCCGTAACTCTAACCTCAAAAAATTGGACTAAAGCATAGAAGAAGTCTTAAAATTCATTTATGCTCTGAACATTAACTCTGCTACGAATACGGCTGATCTCTACTTTCTTATGTCCATATATGTTAGCTAGAAATAGATGCATACTTTATCTCAATGCGATTTCTGCGACTTCGTACCAGGGCATTTGTAAGAACCTGCATAGAAATTTGTTCGAGCGCCCTGGTACGATAAACTTTTTGAAGTCGCATTGATATATGTATGCCATACCTATCTAACTGATGATATTGGACATAAGAAAGTAGATATCAGCCGTATTGAATTTTAAGACTATCTAGATGTGTTCCTATAACTGTGTCCAACCTTTAGACCTAACTATACTCGAGCCATATTGGATGAAGCTAACATTAAAGCGAAGATAACATTAAACAAAAATTTCAATACTTTTTGCAATTATTCAATAAATACGTAATATTTCAGTTAACTAATGTCATAACTGAAACTTTACTCTAAAAGTAAGATAATAATGAAGTGCAGATATTTATAAAACAAATAATAAAAAAGTACTTTTGAGGTTAAGTATGGGTGGTTTGTTTAAATTAATTCTTCATCGAATTTGACTGAAGTATAGGAGCCGTCGCGTCGCATGTCGTCGCGACGCGTTGCCAACCTCAACAACCGTCGTCTTAACCACAAGATGTTTCACAATCACAAGGTATTGGGATGGTATTTGGCAATGAAAATCGATTTGGTTTAGTATAAATTTATTTTTATATAAGGCTGGTCCTGACACTTGCATGTTGGTTGAATACAATCAAACTACGTACTCCAAAACCACAATATTAGTAACCATAAAACAACTCATTAGGTACCTAAGTGTATATAAAAAGATATTACAACGGTAAGGATCAATGTTATTCAAACTTAAAACTCTATTTCTAAAGTACATTACATAAATGTATTTGAAAAATCTGAAGAGATGACTTACGTAACAATAACGTGTAAAATATATTGCTATAAAATACAACAATCTTGAACAGCAACTTATGAAAACATACATAATTAAATAGCCTAGAAAAATATTCCAAATGTGTCAAACATGGCTTTTGAAGCCTTATTGCCAAGTATTATATGTTTCTTACATTCGGCTATCCTGACATTCGGTTGATTATTAGACTAACTTTGTTTCCTGTACACGCGTGCACATGTTTTTAGGCGCGCTTATTCTAAGCAGCGGTTTATTTTTGCTACAAATATGGGTCGAATGTGGAAGTCTGGGTTTCATAATAATCTAGTTTAGGTAGTTTCTAGCTAATAAAGCTAGAGACAAACCGATTCCGTACAGTACGTAACGTATGCAACGCAATCGCACTCTTTCCATGCAACGTCGATCTGCGATGTCAAGATCGGCATCGCGGTATGGGAAGGTGGAGGGGGTGTTCGTACGCGATCCCACCCGTGTAACCAGTGCGTACGGGACAAGTGTGCGCACCAACCCTCCCATATTGCATCACATACAATGCGTACATGGAACCGGTCTGTCTCTACCTTTAAGAACCCTAACATATACCGTCGCGTTGTCATCTGCTCTGCTTATAGTGACAGCCAGTTAGCCGAACTGTAGTAACGTAGTGTGTTAGTAGTCGTCACCGCGAGACACGACCTCCTTGCAAGTGGGTCTAAGTAGGATAGTGTGTTCGAACTGCGCGGTGTAACATCCCTTGATGTCGCAAAGCGGCGGGTAGGCATCCACTACGCCCTTGTCGCAGAGGTCCTTTAGCGCCATGGCATAACGGGTCGCGCCAGCGCGCTCCAGCCACCGCTTGCAAAACGCGAGCGTGCCAAAGTTTTTGTTGATCGTATTTAGTAGTTGCTTAGATGATTGCAATCTGAAAAATACAATGAGAATATTTGTCTGTGTAAGTTTGTTACCCCTCAACTCCATGACGGTTCAACGAATTTTGATGAAAATTGTAATATACATAGTTTATGACCTGGATAACCTGGATTAACGCATAGGCAACATTATAAACCGGTACCACGCGAGCGAAGCCGCGGGCGGAAGCTGGCAAATAAATAAATAATGCACATGATACTATCACACAACATCATGTAGCATCAAACTAAGTAGATCTTGTAGTATGGGAATCACACGACTAATAAATATTTACAGAACATACCGGCATTTGTCTTGAACCCGCAACATTCTGCGTTTCAGGCGAGCCTTCGCACACTGCGCCACAGAGGTCGTATTTTTTTAACTGTTGTTATAATTAAATAATTAGACACACCTCAAAGGCACAAACTGCTGGTCAAAATTCTTCATGTAATGCGAGCAGTCCATGTCATCGTGAACCTGCCCGCGGCCGGTCGAGCCAAATGTCTCGATGGCGTAGAACTCGTTCTCTTCCATGCGGGTCGTCTCGCCCCCCTTTACGATAGGCACGGTTTTACCGGCGTGAATTCCTACACAAATGAGGATAACGAAACTTTTAGACCATACCACAAAATTGTTTCTGCGTAAATATGTCCGTTAAACAGGTCGTAAAATGGGGCAAAATTTTACCACTTTCAGGGCAGCCACCCTTTCTTTTGTAGTTAAAAGGTTTTGTTCTTAGAAAACTATAGGTTTATTATGAAATATCGCCAATCATTTCATTTCTATATATAGTATGTATGGACGCGCATAACTTCCGAACGATTGCAAAAAATTGAATAATTCTCTTTTGTGTTCGTTAATGTCAGGAAAAGGTTTGTTTAAATTTTTTTTTTTTAAACTTCAACATGAAAAGTGAATGAGACAGAAGACTGAGACAGGGAGATCTTTAATATATTGACAAAACGTGTAAACCAAACCATACTGGAATCCAATCCTGCCCAAACATGAACAAGAATGTTTCTGCGTTTTTGACGGGAGCCAGGATTGGAAGTCTGTTTTGGGAGTGGGAGTGGGGTGTCTTCGGGAGTAGGAGTGAAAGTGTGTGTGCGTGGAGTGGGTAATTCGACGCAAAGTGGTAATCGGTGGTATCATCATTCTCCCAACACATTATGAAAGATCAATTTGAAATAAGAACACAGTAATTCCCGGCAAGTGTTCGAATTGCATCCATAGACTCAATGTTGTGGCGATTGGCGTTTTATACAATTTTTATGGAAACCTTTTTTTTTTAATTTTCGCAAAATCTTAAGATTTGTAATTTTGTAAGTTACTTTGGGAAAAGTGTTCCTGGTGCGAAATAGAGTCATAGAGACCAACTTGTTTTTTTTGAAAAATGTTATTTTCTGGACTGACTGTACATTTTATCAAAAACAGAAAATGCAGTTGTTTATTTCTTTAAAATAAACTTACAGTTTCCTTAGAATAAAACCGTCTAACTACAAATTTAAAGGTAGCTGCCCTCAATGAGGTAAAATTTTGCCCCATCATGTAGATTTTTGAAACCACCCAACTGATGAGTCCCAAATCGGTTTACTTCGAAAGGCAACGCGAAGATGGTTTTAGACCAAAAAAAAATCTCTAGCAGCACACGCCGGGTATCACACTTATGAACAACAACAAAAACACTAGCCACTGTCATCACCATCAGTCCACTGCTGGGAATAGGCGTCCCCTAATAAGAAGGGGGATATGCCCATAATCTCCACGCTGGGGATGTGGTTTGGAGATCGCAGGGCAAAGCTTCTCTTACTTATCACACTATGTTTGTTCTCACTCAAGTCCGTAACGGTTGACCAGATTTGGATGAAACTTCAAATATACATCGTTTGTGAAACACATAGACGTATATTATTCCAAACGAATCCGCAGAAGCTCGTAAAATTATTAATTAAATAGGTATTCATATAAGCATCAATCATCATGCTGTTTCTGTTAAAGAAGAGTTGATAAACTTACTGTAAGGTCCAATAGAATGGCCATTCAGATTCCGAATGGGCTTGATTTGATAAGTCTGTCCATCCAGCTCGACTTCATGTGATTCCATCACCTGTAAGTGTTATATTGATGGTTATTGAACAGATCAAATATTATGTAAACAATGCACCAACTTATAAATATAAATAAAGCTGGACATTATTCCACGTCATCTACCGCCGAACTAAGCAGACCTTGTATTAAGGAACCAGATGACTGATATCATCATCATCATCAGCCTGGAGTTCAGTTCACTGCTGGACATAGGCCTCCCCTAATGAGCGCCATTGCGCCCTGTATTCAGCTACACATATCCAGCTTCTACCAACAGTCCTTCGCAGATCATCACTACACCTGAACAAACTCAAACTCAAAATTCATTTATTCAGTAGGAACTGTATAGTACACTTTTTAACGTAATTTTTTTGTTTTTAATTTACCACCAATTCGTAACGCGGCCAAACAGAGAAGAATTGGCAACAAACTCTGCTTGGCTTATATTTTTTTAACGTCATTGTTCTTAATAACTATTACATTGTTTTTGATGGAGTTGGCTGCAGTTTCATCCCAAGCTTTTTTGTCATCTAAATAATCAGATATTTTATAATAAGCTTTATTACAGAGATTACGTTTAACAACATTTTTGAATTTATTTACAGATAGATTAATCACGACATTTGGGATTTTGTTAAAAAATCGTACAGACATCCCTTTAAAAGATTGACTAATTTTATGGAGCCTTACAGTAGGAACGGCTAGTTTATCTTTATTTCTAGTATTAACTTTATGATAGTCACTATTTTTTTTAACAAGAACGCGGGACGTCCTACGCTACGTTTGCCGGGCCGCGGTCTCCACTCAAGAACTCCTTTACCCCAACAGTTATCAGTTCTGCAGCATACATGGCCACTGCCACTTCAGCTTGCTTATTCTCTAAGCTATGTCGACAACTTCAGTTCTCTTTCGGATCTTTAGTTCTCGTTGCGGATCCTGATATACTACAGAATCATTTTTTTTTGCGAATACATACATATTAAACTCAGAAAAACAAAAAACTCAGACCAGATACAAATATCTGCAGATCATGCAAACATTTGTCCCGTGGCGGGAATCGAACGCGCAACCTTATGTGTTTCAGACGGACCTTCGCCCAAAACGTGACTGAGCTCGTCTATGTTTATGGCTTTAGGCAGGCAGGTTCAAGACCCGCTCTGCTCCAAACATTTTGATAAACAGACTTGAAAATTTAATCTTACTTCTTGCACAGCAGCTCCCACGTCGCAAAGCCTCACATCAACCCCTGAGGCCTTTATTCCAGCCTCTGTAGCCTCCTGCACGCCCTTCACAAGAGAGTCGTAGCGCGGATTGAAGTGCAGAGTGAATGCACAGTCAATAATCCTTCCATTGATGTGAGTACCAAAGTCAATCTTCACTACATCATCATACTCCAAAACTGTTGTGTCACCTGAAATTTGCAGATACTTGATTAAGGCAGTTCCGTGCCGGAAGACAACCCCAGTGGGATGTATCCCTTTCAGTCTTGAAGTCGTTCGAATCTCGGCCGTGAACCAAACGATTTATCGTTTTGAAAAATTCTTGTGCGCATTGCGACGTGCTCAAAAAGGTGAAGGTCGTGAAGGTGAAGGTGAAACATCGTGAAGAAACCCACGGCTTAGCGCTAGATCACATGTAACACACACGCACGTCAAAGTGCGATCAAATTTCAAGCGTTCAAATGACCTTATTCAGCTCCACACGTATCGACAAAGTATTTCCTGTGGTAACTCCGGCCGACTAGGCTGAGATATATGATAGGTGTACAGGTGCTGAGCCTATCTAACCACATGCCAGGCACTACAGCGTGTCTGTTAACGCTTTGAGTGCTGAAAACACACACGGCACAAAGGCCAGCAGTCATTGTGCTAGTATTTAAAAGTTACTATTTGATGGTGTATAAATCATCTAGATTAGTTGCAAAGGCCACAGTTTTTTATGGCAGTCCCAGACAGATAGATACTGAAAAAACGAATAGACTTCTTCAATCCCTGCAAATGTCGTCACTTCCATTTACTATGGGACTAGAACAGCTTTTGGTTAGGTTTTTGTTATTTATCTGTGCTAATTTGTTTGCTTTTTCACATTTATATGATGTTTAATTTAATTCTAGTGAAGTTTCAAAAAGTAGATATATGTAAACGTCCGCTCCGCATGTTAATTAAACAGAAAAGCCATAACGGAAGATCAGCGCTGGATGCCACGACCAGCATTACGCTAAGTTATGGACCTTTTTGCAACTTCAGTTACTGTTTGAAATGTTAATTATACCATGTCTTTATTTATGAGCATTTTCTGTTGTTGCACATAAATACCTATTCTATTAATAGGAATTCTTAGGCAGATGATGATCATCTTCAAAACTATACAAGGCTAACTGACTCTGGCAAATTGCTACGAGGACTTTACAAAAACATGACTCAAACTAGAAAACTGATGTAGGCTGTTGAATAAGTTACCTGTCACCATCATTTTTCAGATATTGTTACGATCTTACATAGGATAAGAAGAAACCATGTATTTACTTAATGGAAACTAAAAATAAGTGTATTTGTACCTGTATTAGGGGTGTAATGAGCAGCGCAATGGTTACGGCTGCAGCCAGTAGGGAAAGCCAGCCCTGCTTTTAGGCCGTCTTCTCCAATCAGACGACGGGCAGTCGATTCCAACTCCTCGCATATTTGGATCATTGACATACCAGGCTTGATCCAGTTACGCATGTGCTTGCGAGTCTGTTAATTTAAAGCATTATTCTAAAAAGTTCTTTAGAGATCCTCAAGGACTGTCATTGTATACTCATGCATCTCGAAAGTTAAAGTTTTTTTACTGGGACAGTAAAGGGAAGCTGGCCAGGTTGAGTAACGATCTGCGAAAGGCTGCTGGTAGAATCTGGATGCGTTGAGTTTAGGACAGGGCACAATGGCGCTCATTATTGAAAGATAGTTTTTTTAATTTACTGGACAGTAAAGGAAAGGCTGGCCAGGTGGACGGACGATCTGCGAAAGGCTGTTGGTAGAAGCTGGATGTAGAGATGTAGAGGACAGGGCGCAATGGCGCTCATTAGGGAAGGCCTATGTCTAGCAGTGAACTGCTACAGGTTGATGATGATGATGTACGGGGAAAGCCATAGCAGATACTGTTCCATCCTTATATTAATATGCTTTAAAAATGATGTCACAATTTTTTTAACATTAATTGACTAAGTTTCTTGTTAGTTATTGAATAAATAAAACATTCTATTGAATAAATAAAATTGAGGCTGCAAAAGTTGGTCAAATGCAAGGAAAACTGTAGGTATACTTATATTATTAGTCGGATTGTAGTGAGAATGAAAATGAAAGTATGAAGTGAGAATTAAGGAGCCAAAGTGGCAGACATTTAGTTTGCACACATTAAAAAACGTAGTGTTTTTTAATGTATACCATGGAAGTTATGGAATATTCTATAGCAGCATTGAATCTTGCCTATATGATAAAGTTTTATGATTATTATTATTTTTTCCTCCTTTATGCCAAAACAACTCATCGGATTAAACTGAAATTGTGCATATATTACATAGTTATAACATATAGGTTACTTTTTATCTGGATACCTACCAACCACATAAGCGAAGCTGGCAGCAGAAAATAAATAAAATAAAGATAGTGAATCAAAGTCACCTTTGGTATTGATAGAACCCGGCCCGGCGCAAATGCGCGAGCTAAAATAGTGAGGACAGTGCGCAGAACAAACATACCTAACAGTCACTAAAATAAGAGGTCTGCAGATTCAGGGTCAAGCATTGAAATCAATGCCAGTGCCTATAGCCCATTAGACCATTGACTATGAGAGTGAAGTTAAGGTCAATGGCCCTAAGATGAGCATGATGGTCCATCGCCCTGATATCTCAAACCCATGGATCCCAGATTCTGATTCATAAATCTGGCTACTGAGGGTTGATTATCAATGAGGGTATATTATTATGAGGGAATATTTTGATAAAATGTATGCTTTGGCATTTATTTTATTTTTCAGTCTGACTTAGCCTCTCTACAGTAGAGAAGACATAAAAATGGCATGCAAAAGTTTTCCGTTATTGTGGGTCTGCCTTCATCCCAAGCATCTCTATTTTCTTTTAAAACTTTTATTACACCTAAGATAACAATGCATATATGTTGCTAATTCTACATCCATAGTAAGTTTTCTCTACACTTCCATCAACAAAGCCTTTGTCTATGGCAGTCATGCTAAGATGGCACTTGGACTTTTTGAAGATGATGTAGCCTTGTGTTAAAGAATGTAAAATACCTGTCTATGAGCTTCAGCAGCATGCCTGATCTCTTGGTAGATATCCTGCTGGAGCCTATCTAAGGCCCGCTTCTCTTCGCTGGTGAAGCGATCCTTGGCAGTTGTTTCATCAATGCCCTCCGCTTTGCCATGCTCCATAATTTGACCCTCAGGGAAGTTTCCTAAGGGGGTTTCAAAGATTTAATAATAATATTTTTGTATTTCTTTACTTGGCTCGCAGAGGCCGGGATTAGGACTGAACCATTGAACTGATTGCACCAGTTCCACACACACTAAGGGGAAAAAATTTGGTACAGCGCCACTAAGTTGGCAGTTGAGTTTTTAGGACCTAAAACTTTAACTGTGTGTTTGACAATATTGACAAATCTGTGAATCATTTGGGTTTTAAAATACCGAAAGTGATTAAAAGTGGTTCAAAAGAAACCGTAATCAAAGTACATTTATTTTCTGGTTTGAAGCATAGTGATGCTCTGCCTTGCCATGTTATACTTGTGGCACTGTAAGAGCTTGACCACTTGAATTGGTTTGATTGCAAGACTAAAGAGGAGATGGGCAGGTCAATCTGGTTCAACGATGGGCTTAGCAGTTAGGGAATGGTGGCCAGAATACATTGGCGGCCTGGAGGTAGACCACCTGCCTGATGGTCTGAGGATATTGTGAAGTATTGTATCCTGCTGGTACAAGATCGCTAAGAGTGGGGTGATAGAGAAGAGGCCTATACTCAGCTGTGAAGTGTTACAGACGTTCATAGACTTCAGGAAATAAGTAGTAGTAAAAAACTGTATAAAAAAAATAGAAGAAAAATTCCATAAAACTGTATTTTCTGAATAATCATTAACTTACCATTAGGAAAGAGTTCTGCTATCGGGATACTCGGAGGGTCAGTTTGCTTTTTCGAAGACCCTTTTCCAGATTTACTTTTATTTGATTTCTTTTTTTTCTCACCACTTCCAATAACATCATCAACTGCAAGTGATTCCACTTTTTGGGCTGCATTTGTTATTTCATTGGTATTACTTTCAGCGGCTAAAATAAAACAAGTCACATAGTAGGATTACTTTCCAGTGCCATAAATAGATTACCTATATCAATCTTTAGGTACCTATATAAACCTAGCTAAGAGGTGAGGTTGGCTATCAAGCAATAGGTTAGGATTGGCCAGGCCAGATTAACAGAAAAGTTAAATGTAAACTCAAATCCTGGAAACTAGTTTTTCATGGACTCACCAGCCTTCTTCTTCTTCTTTTTCTTTTTTTTCTTTTTAGCGGGGTCCTTGTTTTCGCCGTCATCTACGTCTAATTCATCTTCTTCATCATTTTCAATTATTTCGTTAGTCAGCTCGTCCGTCTGTAGCACTGCTGCCATAATGGTAAACTATGTTAGGTAAATCAAAAAGGAGAAATGCAGTAAATTCAGCTATTTCCATGCGCGTTTGACCACCCTTTTTCTTTCTAGTGAAATGAGAATACGAAGCTTGAAGAGACGAGACTACGTTCAAAACATTAGAAATGTCAACGCAAGGAGGACACCAACTTGTCCAATACACAGAAAAAAAACAGTGCTACCATCATTCAAAAACAATTAAATAGGTGCGGCATATTCAAAATCAATCGATATCGGTCAATGATACCTACTTAATACAATAAAAGCAATTCATGATAATCGATATCCTGATATTCAAACCGGAAGTTGTGGTTCCGCATCCCATAGACATCAATGGATTTTTCATTTTGATAAAAATATGTACGCCTATTACACGAGCCCTAAATGACAAAGGAAAATCTTGAAAAACCGGCATGTCTCAGACACTAAAAATACCCAAGTCATGTGCTGGGTTAGTGTTTTAATGAATGTGGTGATGGGCTTGCATATGGATGCTTACTGCTTGCAAAAAGTGAGCATGTACCGAATAGTCTAAATATAATGTTTGGACTTGCCTCTATGGTACGTTCATACGGTATCCTCAATAGATTTGTGTAGTGAGCAATTTTTGGTAATATCCATAAAGGGGAAATAGTGGTGACGTTGTTTACCATCTTTCCGATCAGATTTGTAGACCCATATTTTCTTATTTTACTAGATTCATATTTTCAACATGGTCTACATGTCAGAGAAATCACAAGTTAGAAACAAACTACGAACGGACTCATGTGGCGTCATGACAAATTTCAGAAACCGAGAAAGATTGTGGAAGTTTTACCGTAACTACTTAGTCGCCATTATAGTTCTACCTCACTTCACACATTTTTCTTAACGCGTTTTTTGATGCGTAGTTGCACCCAGGTGTTTTTTGATTGGATTGGTTTCATTTGGTTTCATTCGTTTAGATCAAAGAGAATAAAGTTAGGCATGTGTTTTTGCGATACCCCAGAGTACACAGTGTGTTGCCAGACGAAGGCTCAAATCGGCTCAAAGTTAAAATCGTCAAAAAATTATAGAGTAGTATTTAGTCGAGCGACTGTAAATTAAAATTAATATAATTAATTTAGGTCATTGTATAAATAAATGTGCGACTGACCACGAGTGACGAGAAATCAACAGAACAGGAACTTACAAACATTCATTTGAGTTACTATAAATACCAATGAAGCTTCTTAATATATAATATTTAACGACTAATATTTGTTTGAGTGTCAACGTTACGTCCTGCATTTTTTTCAATATTTGACAAATAATTTATTTGTACTGTGCGGCGTTTTATCTAAAATGAAGTGCTGCTAATAGAAAACCCATTTATAAAAATACTATTAAGAGCAGAGTAGGTATTATTGGACTCACATCTTTTTGAAAATTTTACATAAGAAATAACTATTTGTGGAAACACTATTACTGGCTGAGGAGTGAGACTGAGGACGTTAAATTGATAGTTTCCGAGAAAAATATTATTTCAATTTTGAGGTTATGTATTTATGTATGGAAAAAAATTAAAAATATACGCCAAAACCCACTCGGGAGAGTGGGGATGTGGGAGTACTAGGGTGGGGGAACTTAATATGACCTATGGCTACTCTTATAACCTTATTAACCTACTGCCTATCTGTATCATAAAAACGGATATTTAACTCCGGTATGGGCTCTCGCTAGAACTCTCGCGAGGTTGCCCCTGAGTGTCGCTTCTTCAACTCGTCCTTCGCTCCGCAACGGAGGTGAGCTGAGCTCCACTCAGGATCTGCCACGCGAGCTTCTGGCTCTGCATTTTTTATATACACTAGGGGTAAGGACCACAAGACTTAACTAGGTGGCATTGGGGTGCTCTGTGTCGGTTCTGTGATATATTTAGAACCTCATCTACTCAAGTCGGGGTGTTCTAGAACCTACTGCTTCGGGAAGGATGTCCGGGTGGTTAAAAAAAAACGAATAACCAGCGTTACCAGTATAAATTTTGGATAAGGGACGGTTTTTCCCTCAAAAAGGTACGGTTTTTTGCTACAAGGTACGGTTTTCCAAAATTCCCCGGTTTGCCTAATTTTTTTGCCTAATTCTAAGCTTGATTTTACTACTAAAGTTAATTTTTTGATAGATTTTATGATATATTCTTATCATTATGTTTTCTTGACCGCAATTGCATTGTTCTTGATAGATGTTAAACGAACTTTGATTCGAAGTAAACGAACGTAAAATCACCTCTACCCAGTGCCGTAAATAGCCTTTTATGCGCCCCTAACATTTTCACTTTTAGGGACCCTACTCATATTTAAACATATTTAGTATGGAATAATCTAAATGCCTGAAGGTACAATGGTCCAGATAAATTAAAATAAATTACATTTTCACTTCTCTTGCTCAAAAAGTGTATCATAATAGTGTAGCTTAGCGGGCCTAAAACTCGAGTTTAATACCTAGGGCTAAAAAGTATTTTTTCTTTTTAATTTTTGTCTAAAATCATCAGCCCGTACAAAGCATTCGTTCTCTTATATAAAAACTCGACTTCATGGTGCTCCGTCAATCTTTTTTTTTGAAAATAGAACCGTCTTGGTGATGTTTTATGAAGGTTGATTCTTCCCTTCACGGTAGAATGCGAACTGTTTCGTTGAGGGTTATTGAAGGTATAGAGATTTAAAAAAAAAGATGGTATTGGCGCTAAATCTCTAGAATTTTCTTCATTCCAAATCACAAACTTTTACGTTTAACTTCCTGACTTTAACTTTCAAATTGTGAACGTGAAAAATGTCATCAAGTGATAGTGAAGATGCTAATATGCAAATGGAAGAAAAGGGCAAAGAAATAATTATGAATCTGTTGCCGACAAAATCACGTGAAATATATTTAAAGAGTTACGAAAATTTTATGAAATGGAGAGATGAGAAACGTGTGGATTCTTTTACAGAAGGGGTTTTTCTCACTTATTTTGATGAATTATCGAAAAAATTCAAATCGTCGACTCTTTGGAGCACATATTCAATGTTAAGAATGACCTTAAAAACGAGACACGACGTCGATATTAAAAAAATATGTAAATTTAACGGCTTTACTGAAGAAATTGTCCACTGGATACAAGGCAAAAAAATCTAAAGTCTTGACGACACAAGAAATCGAAACATTTTTAAATAACGCTCCAAATAAACAATACTTGGCAACAAAGGTAACCTACTTATGTACTCTACTCAAACTAAATAAATAGATACCTACCTACATACCTAAATTATGTACCTAGGTTATTACGATTATTAACATACTTATTTTTTTGTTCAACAGGTTGCTTTAATTTATGGAATCAGCGGTGCATGCAGAGGAATAGAGCTTGCCAATATAACGCTAGAAGACGTAGAAACGGATACAAACCTACAAGCTGTGAGTCTGCCGAACACGAAAACAAACAAAGAGCGTAAATTTGTCATCAGTGGAGAATACCTTAATATAGTTAAAGCCTATCAGGAGTTACGTCCCACTAATGTTTCAACGAGAAGATTTTTTCTAAATTATCAAAATGGTAAATGCACAAGGCAAGTCATAGGCAAAAATAAATTTGGTAACATGCCTAAAGATATTGCCACTTATCTAAATTTACCAAATCCGGAACTCTACACGGGCCATTGTTTCCGCAGAACATCCGCGACTCTGTTGGCGGACTCTGGTGCGAATATAACGACATTAAAACGCCACGGTGGATGGAGGTCCGATCAAGTGGCTGAAGGTTATATAGAGGACTCTATACAAAACAAGTATCACGTCACGCAGCGGATTATGGAAGGAATCAATATTCTATCAAACATTACAGAACCCCAAGCATCTACATCGCGGGATTGGATGAATATGTGAACTCAGCTGAAGCCGCGCAGGAAACTCAAGCATGATTCGAGTCTCTCCAACTTTTACTCCACAACAATCAACTCAAAATATTATCACATCCCAATCACAGAGAACCGAAATAAAATTGCCCGGGAAAAACATATCACTAAACATTCAAAATTGCTCTAACTGCACATTTAATTTTTAATAAAATTTCTGAAAATTGACTAATTTGGAATTGTTTTATTTTCTCGCAATCGAAGTGAAAAGTAGAGTGTTTTACTCGGGCCAAAACCACCCATTATAACTCGGTCTTGTCATCCTCCCTCGCTAAGCTCGGGAGTATAACAACCTCGTATATAATGGGATGGTTTAGTCCCTTGTAAAACAATCTACTATTTAGTATGTTACAATATATTTTATCTTTTTTTTTTTTTGGCGTCGCACTGTTTCTGCATTTGCCATAGTAAGTTTTTGTATTATACTTTTTTTGTATAAAAAAATTAGGGAAACAATATTTACAAAAAACAATGAACGTACGAAATTTAGAAAAGGATCAGTAGGGTTAGTGAACGAAAAAGGATAATTTATGTACATGATATTTACAAAAAATAGATGGCTATATATTTATATTATTAGTTTCTATAAAGGAAGCTAAACATTGATATATACAGGGGTCCAAGGAAGAGAGTAATAGAGTAATATTTGTAGGAAGTGGGACATGGAGGGAAATTAAATCATTATAGAGAGGAATATGATCATATTTGATGCAAGAAAAGAATATATGATTGACATCCCCAATTTCATCTCCGCAGTCGCAAGATGGGTCGGTTATTATTTTCATTCTGGCTAGATGAGCTGGGGTACAAGAGTGCCCCAGCCACATACGAATCAGAACCGTCGTCGCCCTTTTACTCAATTTAAGTTTAAAAAACCATGGTTTTTTGAATAACCTTATAATGTTGTCCTTTACTACTACTGGAATCATTCCAAGCTTTATTCCACGAATCATTCAAGATTTTTTTAGGTAGTGAAACAATATCGTGAGCAAAGTTTTTATAAGGGAACATATCTCCACACTCCACCGCCTCATTAGCAAGTTTATCTGCTCGTTCATTACCTATTATACCACAATGGCTCGGTATCCATGCAAAATTTACAGAAAGACCATTTTTCAAGCATTCAAAAAGTTTATCTCTGGCTTCGATTATGAGAGGATAACAATTTTTAGAGCGAAATGGATATTTAATCAATGATTGCAAAGAACTCATTGAATCACTAAATATAACAGTATTTTTAAGTTTCATCCAAAAAACGTATTCCAATGCTTTAACAATACCATAGCACTCGCCAGTAAAAACAGATGTCTCGCAAGGTAGTTTAATTTTTTCTACAATATTATATTGTTTGTGATATACACCTACACCAACGTTTCCAGATTGCGAGTGCTTGGAAGCATCAGTATATATCTGATGCCACCCATGCCAACGGTCATCAACAGCAGATTTGAAATAATTATTAGCATGTGTGTCACCTCGATCTATATCTAAATTAAAATAGACTCTAGGAGGTAATACTAAAGCCCTGAAGTTGCAGTCAAATATTGGTAAATTAATAGATTGGTACGTTGGGGCTGATAGTGTTTTAAGTTTACTAAGGCTATGAATTAAAGAGGGAGGCGATTTATGTTTCCAAAAAGAAGAAGTTTGAATAAGGCGTGAAAGAAGCTGGAGTTTTGTTAGAAGCTCGTGATTGGAAAGTTGAAAAGCACGGAAAAAGAATCTACTCGACAAATACTGACGTCTTAAAGGTAGAGGTGGATCACCGCATTCCACCTGTAGAGCATTAATAGGACCAGATTTCATCGCCCCTAAAATGATACGCATTGCTCTTGACTGGATTCCATCCAGTTTTTTAAATGCTGCTATTCTGCCAGGTTCTAATAGAAAAGTTCCATAATCTAGCGTACTTCTTATAAGTGCATTGTAAATTAATTTTAATGAAAAAGGATATGCACCCCACCAAACACCAGTAAGGCATCTGAGTAAATTCAGATGTCTTTCACATTTCGCAACAACATGTTCACAATGTGGATGCCCAGCAAGTTTCGAATCTAATATTACACCTAAGAATTTACAATAAGTTTTATGAGGAATAAGAATTCCTTCATAGTAAACTTTTGCTGGTGTTGGGTTAAGATGACGTGTAAAAGTAACTACGGTGCTTTTAGTTGCAGAAAGTTCCAAACCGTGCTTATCCAGCCACAACTTAAGAAACTTAAGAGCAAATGATAATTTGTAAGATCCTGTATCAATGGAACTGCAAGGAGTGTATATGAGCAAATCGTCCGCATATTGCAATATATTTACAGTGTCATTTACAGTTACTTCTAAATCGTATACACTATATAAAAGTGGACTCAGGACAGAGCCCTGAGGCAGACCTTTCCATGCCACTCGTGAATTGTTAGTGCTGTTTAAAATGATTACCCGCCCAGCTAACATGTTCTGAATAAAGTTAGATAATATATGAGGAATTTTCAAAGAATTTAGTTTTTTCATAAGTAACTCAATCAAAACATTATCGTAGGCAGATTTTATGTCTAAGAAAGCCGCAACAACAGATTGATTCATTGAAAAAGCTATACCAATATCTGTTGTAAATACACTAACGACCTCTGTGGCGCAGTGGGTGAAGGTCCGCCTGTGACGCAGAAGGTTGCGGGTTCGATTCCCGCTGCGGGACAAATGTTTGCATGTTCTGCAGATATTTGTCTCGGGTCTGGGTGTTTTCTATGTATGATATGTATGTATTTACAAAAAAAAAATGTATCTATGTAGTATATCAATCATGTGGTTCCCATAATACAAGCTCTGCTTAGTTTGGGGCTACATGATGCTGTGTGATAACGTCCAGGATTATTATTATTATTATTATTATTATTACTAACGCTGTCAATAGAACTCCTACCCTTTCTAAAACCATATTGACTTCGAGGCAAGAGATTAAGTTTTTCAATATACCACTCAATTCTATTTTTTACTAAATGTTCCGCAATTTTAATTATTACTGGAGATAAAGCTATGGGTCTATAGGATGCAGAATCTGAAGGATTTTTTAAAGGTTTCAAAAATGATAACACTATTTGGGTTTTCCATGTTGAAGGAATGTCACCTGTCAACATGACAGAATTGATGAGATCTAGAAAATAATGCAGAGCGCTATTACCAAGATTTGCGTAAAATGAATATGGAATGCCGTCTTTACTAGGTGCTGTATCACGAGTTTCTGATAAAACACCTTCCAACTCGTGAATAGAGAAGGGCGCATCGAGACCATAGGGGCAAATGTTTATTGGTGAAAGAATTGAGGTTAGGAATAGGTCTTTTGATGGAACCGTAGGTGGGGCCAAACGGTCCAAAAACCTGTCGCTCAGAGAAAGTGGCATAAATGCAGAATTAGATTCACTAACTCCAGCCCTATACCGTCTTATATTTTGCCACACAATTGAGGGTTTTGTATTTGGAGATAATGTTGCACAAAAACTTTTCCAACCTTGTGATTTCTTTTCTTTTAATATTTTTTTTGTGGTTGCTACTATGGCCATCAAATTATCGAAGTTTTCCTCAGACATATCCCTATTATAATTTAACTCCGCCTCTTTTCTCTGAGCGACAGCTGCACTACAATCTGAATCCCACCATGGTGGTGAAGACAACTTACCAGAAGCACTATTTTTAATGGGGAATGTTGCATTAGCTGCATCTATAAGACTATTAATTAAACTATCTGAACACTTAGAGTTACCATGAGTAATTGGAGGCAATGTATTTATATTGTTCTCTACATATAATTTAAAATCACTCCATTTATCTTTAATAATCTTATAAATCATTCTGGGTGGAGCTTTGGGTAAAATATTTACATTAAATTGGGCAAACTTTATCAGTATGGGGAAATGATCACTGCCATGTGTAAAGGGTTGGGTTGCCCATGATATGGATGAAGCTAGGCTAGGAGATGACAATGTTAGGTCAACAGCACTTATGTTCTCTGTAGGCCTAGTTCGCCTAGTTTGAGTCCCATCATTTAATAAACATAGATTTTGTCTATCAATCATCTCAATGAGATCTTTCCCATGGCAGTTTGTAACAGAACTTCCCCATGATCTATGGTGGGCATTAAAGTCTCCCATAATGATGCATGGCTTTGGAAGACTAGAAATTATGTTTTCTACTTCAATGTATATTTGAAAAGAAGGGTGAGGTATATAGATGGATACAAAGCAGACTCTATTAATTATGCAAGCAACAGCAGTAAAGTTACTAGTGTTATGGGTAGGTAAAGGAAACCGTGAAAAAGAACAAGAACTATTTACAAGGAGAGCAGCCCCTCCCCAACCATCAGGTCTATCATCCCTGAGGCAGGAGAAGCCGCTCAATTTAAACACAGAGCCTGGCTTCAGCCAGGTTTCTGTGATAGCAATAATAAAAGGGTTAAACTTATTAATTAAATAGGTAGATAATCTCACATTTTTTACTTACTACACTCCTGCAGTTCCATTGAACTGTGGATCTGGTGTGATCCATTATGGTGGGTGTGTAGTATACTAATTGTGTCAGTTATTTTGGCAGCGTTGGACGGTTCTATTATATTTGACTGTAATAAAGTAGTTAAGAGGGCAATTATATCTGAAATATTGATTTGTTGATCCTTCTCACCCCCAATAAGGGCACAACCGTAAGATTGTGCTGTGGAAGGTTGACTAGTCAGGTCACGGTATGCTTTCTGATCATAACCTTTGCTTAATTTCGGTGGTGAGCGTGGCTTCATGAAAACAGTCTTTTTATGGGATGATTGTTGATTTGTTTTTAGATGATTATCAGGTATCAATTTTTGGTCCTTAGATGTGGCTAAAATTTCAGCATATGATTTTGAAAGGGGTGGATGGATTCTAGATGCTTCTGCATATGAAATGCATTGATCAGCCATTGAGAATTTTATTTTTTGTTGTCTGGTAAACTCTGGGCATGATTTGCTTGTTGCGTGGTGTATACCACCACAAGAACAGCAGGAAACATCCTCTTCGTCTATATTGCAAGAATCACCTGAATGTTCTCGGCCACACTTGTAACAGCGAGGTTTAGACCTACACTGTAACTTGGTGTGTCCAAAACGACAGCAGTTATAACATTGGATGGTCGGATAGGTGTACAATTGCACATTCAGAGCATTGTAGCAGATGTAAAAACGGCTGGGTAACACTTGACCATCAAATGTTATAACCACCGTTTGAGTTGGTTTCCACACCGGTGTACCGTTGATGACTTCTTTATAATTAATACGTCTCACTTTCAAATTTTTTCCACATCCATCCGGTACTGAAGCACATTCTATCATCTCCTCAGGAGTGATGTCAATGGGTACTCCACGAACAACTCCCATTCGAGACACATTGTATGTTGGTATGAAGGCTTTAAAGTTGTTCTCGTCTAAGCTCTTGTGAGTAATGAATGAATTTGCATCTACATAATTATTAAAGGCTATAGACGCTCTATTTCTCCCAATCCGTTTTACACTGCCATTTACAACATTGTAAATTGAATTGCGTTTCAAGAATTTTCCAAAGATAATTGGGTGCAGTGTGGAGCTGTCATTCGGGGATTCTGTTATACGCTGAACATGGACAATAAAAGGAGCACCATCAGTAGCGTCGTATTGCGTTCGCGTAACTGGCGAAGGCGGAGATGAACTTGGAGGAGTCGTCGTTTCGACCGTGACGGGTGCAATAACAGGTTCAGGAATAATCGTGGGTTCAGAGGAAGGAGGAATCGGATTGGGGTCACTATCGGTATGAGCTGAAGGTGAAGGGGTTCCATCACAATGGCAACCTTTTATTTCCGAGCTACCATGGCGTTTTCGCTTGTTGCAGTGCTTGCGCATTTTGTGCAGGCGACTACGTTTTCGTCCTTTTTTGGTTGAGGAGGTATGTGTGTCCATTGCCGATTCATTTGAAAGAAGCTTTTCAAAGCTATTAGAAATTGTGATGTAACTGCCTACGATTACGACGAGCCACGATTTTTTTTATTTTACCTAACTATCACTCTTGTGTTCTAATTCGTCATTGTTTCAAACTGTTTTAGGATGCGTTTTGACCATTATACACCCTTATTAGTAAAAATTTTAGTGCGTAGTTATGTGGCATTAAGAAACAAAAGCTGGATTTTTTTCTTGCAAAGGTAAAGGCATACATGATATAAAAAAAGAAAACTACAATTTATATCTGAATTTCAAGCAATTATTAGGTTATTTTATAATCAATGAATACTACGATGCATGACCCAAATCTTGGTCCGAAAATAAAACAACGATTTATATCTGGATTTCAACCTAATAATTAGAACATGGTCCTGGTGTGGTCATTTCTGCGCCCCCCAGTAAAGAAACTATGATTTATATCTGGATATCAACCTAATAATGAAAACTTAGTCCTAATTTGGTCATTTCTGCGCTTTCCTAGAAAAGAAAAACACAATTTATATCAGGATATCATCCTAATAATTAAAACTTACAAAACAGGATGGTTTAGTCATGTTGCGCTTCCCAGAAAAGAGATTTTTTTACACAAAATAGTCAAGCGTTTGACAAAACTATCAGACCTGAAACAGGTGAAGATGTGGTCTAAGATGGAGCACGCTTGCCTAGAAGGAACTGATTCACTCTTGATTTGAAAAGCCCCCCAGAAAAGAAAACTACGATTTATATCTGGTTATCAACATAATAATTACTGAATACTACCATGTATGACCCAAAACTTGGTACTGACTGGTCTGGTCATTTCTGCGCCCCCTTAGGGCCTGCGCACTGGTGGCACCGTCCTACTTACGGCACTGACTCTACCGTACCTAATCTGATATGAGTATTTCATTTTAGTTAAATTTAACGGTGTAGCCTTTGAATGTAATGGGTCACAATAAAATAACGAAAAAGTACGGAAAAGGTACGGTCAAAGCCAAGATACAGAAAAGGTCCGGCTGAAAATAGGTACGGAAAACCGTACCTTTTAGTACGTTCTGGCAGCGCTGGCGCTGCTAATAACCGAAACGAAACCGATTGTCTATGCCGGGAACGGGAAAACAACCAATTCGCGCGCATCAAACAATCTGCAGTTTTCATTAAAAAATCTAAAATATTCATATTAATAATAATCATAATCTAAGGGTCAGATACAGAAGGCGGCTCTCCTGGACTCGGCACGCATTGTGCGGAGGTTCCTCTCTCTGCAGCCCTAGCCACCGACCGTTTGAGCCCTGCCCCGCGGTCGATGGTCTCCCGTTTTGATACATTTTTTACTATAATGTTTTTGATATTTATTTATGTACATAAGTAGTATTATATAATAGTAAAAAATGTATTTTAGACGAGTTTACAATTAAATAAAGTATCATAATCTTAGATTTATTTGCCAGAATGTAGGTACCTACATTATTTAATAGTTCTATTTTATAAATTAATTGTCCTATGAGTCTTCTTATAACTAATAATAATAATGTTGCCTTCTTTTATGATCTCTGGTATACATGCAAGTTGTGGAACGAACTCCCTAGTGCTGTTTTCCATCAGAGCTACGTTATGGGGTCCTTCAAAAAGCGAGTACCTATTTCATCACCCTAAGGGCCGGCAGCGCATCAGTATCGTGTCTGGTGATGCAGGTGTGCAGGGCGGCGGTGACCACTTTCCATCGGGTGGTGAAAGAATTGATTCGTCAGAAGAATATTAGATGGCAACATAGGACAGTTTTATGTATTACTATCTGTGCCCGCGACTTCGTCCGCGTGGAATAGTGACTTTGGGCAGCTTATATATCTTTTAGTTTATGTGGTATTTGTAAGCAAAACCCAAGATTAGAGATTAATAATTTCTTATAAGGACCATGATAGACTATGTTATACAGATATCACACTTTATTTTGGATTATAAACACAGTCGTTTGAGTATTTAAAATTAGATCTACAGTACTGCTTCTCTATACAAGATATTAGACTTATAACCACCGAGGATCAAAGCATATAGGCTGCTGCAATTGCTAACACGTGACAGAGCCACAAAAAGCTGACTGAGCGAAAAACAGCTAATACTTAGATCCACACCCACAACTTTTAGCATTTGACCTTGGGCTTTAAAAACCTACCTAACTTGAAAACAAACTAATCTATAAACTAAATACATACAATATCTATTTACAAACCCTATAAGTATATATTCTTATCACAAACACTCAATTGGAAGTTCTTTCAGATTTTTACACATAAAAATCTATACCTACATATTAATAAAACAGAAGAGCCAAAAAAATGTACAAATGTTTTTTTTAGCAAAAGTGTGTTCAGTAAAGCATAAAAAAGCTAAAACTGAAAAAAAATTTGGATCGGATGACTGTCTGGATGTTTGGCGCGAAAAATTCTGAACGGATTTTGATGAACTTTGTAAAATGAGATAGCTTACTATCCAACTTACTAAATAGGCTAGCTACATTTTATTTCTCTACATTGTCTAAAAGCAGAATTATAAACGAAAAACTAATCGGTCGCCTATCCTTCATACATTCTGGCGAACCTCCTTACCATACTTTTAAAATTCTTTGTTACGTTTGGACGTGACAGGTTGCGCAGTTGGATAATTTGGACGTCACTTTTGTCATTATGGTGACGTTACCGAGGCGGTGTAACGAACCCATAAGGTGCCGCTTTGTCCGTCCGTCCGTCTGTCACACCTGATTAAGTCAGGAACTACATAAGCTATCAACTTGAAATTTGCAGTACAGTAAAAAAAATTAAGAAGGGGCCAAAAAAAAAATAAAAAAATTCAAACTGGAACTTAATTTGTACTGCACGAAACAGTTTTTAAATAATAACAAAACGACAAAAAAATTACCATTCCCCCCTTTAACTTGGAAGTTTGCGAAGTGATAAACCTGATTTTTTTATATATTATAGAAAAATATTATAATGAAGTCTCTAACTTAAACAGTTTTTTCGAAATCTTCTAAAATGGGGGGGATGAAAAATAAAAGGAGGGTTGGCTATGTCGAGTGGGGTATCATATATAAAGGCTTGATTTGAACAGCTTTAAAAAAAAAAAATTATCATGCACCGTATTGTATTTTTGATGAAAAACATCAAAAAAATGACCGTCCCCCTTTTCTTCGAAGTTTGCAAAGTGAGAAACCTGATTTTTGTATATGTTATAGAAAGATATCTATATTTTACAGGAAAATTGTAGTGAAGTCTCTATTTAAAACGGTTTTGTAGAAAAAAAATATAAATTTAAGAAAAACGGTGGTCAAGCTATAAGGAGAGTTACACGGTTAATAGGGTGTATCTGAAAGGCCTTGATTTTCCTATTCTATTACAGGTTTTTATTGTTTTTTTAAACTACGAACAAAACTTACTAATAACAAGAATACAACGGAAATGAGAACCTCCTCCTTTTTTGAAGTCAGTTAAAAAAACTACCAGATAATTCCTTCACTAACTGTCTCAAATTATGGTGGTCAGCCACGTGGATGGAACCTATAAAAAGCGAAGTATGAAGAGGTGTAGAAAAAGTCCTACCCCTCTTCATACATCGAGTGTGAGTGAGAGAAACTATATATTTCCCTCACTAGAACTCACTACTATACTACTCATGATATCCACGAGAATTCAATACTGAATGTAGGATTTGGACGTAATTGACGTCCCCCGCGGTGAGTGAGTTAACTCGCACTTTACCGGTCTTGTTTTTCTGTTCACATTCTGCCAGATTCTGATATCTACATTACTTTTACAAGAAAAAAAACTGTACGTTTTATATAAAAATAAAAACCTGTAATAGAATAGGCAAATCAAGGCATTTCAGATAACACCCTAACCGTGTAACTCTTCTTATAGATTGACCACCGTTTATCTTACATTTATTATTTTTTCTACAAAACCGTTTTAAAAAGAGTTTTGATTACAATTTTCCTGTAAAATATTGATTCTTTCAAAAACATATACAAAAATCAGGTTTCTCACTTTGCAAACTTCGGAGGGCAATGTTTTGTTGCGCCTCCAGTCGTTTTTTATTTGTATTGGAGCAGAGAGCATACCAGGCAGGGGCTGCATATGTTAAGCGGGAGCGAACGTACGTTTTGTATATACCCACTTTTGTTTTTAATGGCAGTCTCGACGCTAACACAGGTCGCAACATCGCTCGAGCTGTTCGTGCTTGACGAATAGCGTGATCCACTTGCGGATTCATCCGCAGGGACCGGTCAATGTGGACCCCCAGGTATCTAATCGTGGTTTGCCATTCAATGGGCTGACCTCTTAATGTTAATGCCATTGGGAGCGAGCGTTGCCGTCCTACTAGGATTGCAGCCGTCTTACTGACATTAACGGCCATATGCCATTTGTCTAGCCAGACGGGTAGCTGATCTAGTAGACGTTGCATTCGACGTTGGGGGGTCTTTTGGTCTTTTTTTGAATGTTTTTCATCATAAATCCAAAACGATGCATGATAAAAATAAATAAACTGTTTCGTGCAGGAAAAATTAAGTCCTTTGATATGATACCCCGCTCGACCTGTTTGTTGGTCCCAGTTTGAATTTTTTTTTTATTTTGGACCCTTTTGGGTAGCCATTTAATTTTTTTTTAATGAAAATCTTATTTAATTTAATAATTTGGTTGTTACTGAAATAATCAGGAGTGACGAACGGACGGACGGACAAAGCGGTACCATAAGGGTTCGTTTTACCGGTTCGGTAACGTCACCCTAAAAACGTGGCTTTGGTGGGCTTTGGCGGCCGGCTGATTTTGGCGTAGCACAGCGGAACACGTTGTTTTGCGTTGAAAAAATGCTTAACAACTGTTGCGACAGTGGGGATGTCGCGCGGTTGACTCACTTTCTGTTTAGCGCTCGGCGGAGCAACATGCAAAGTCACGCCTGAGTTAATTAATTAAATTAAACAGTGTCCTGAGAACTACGTTTTTCATTTTAATCAAAATTTTTACATAAATAAAAACAAATTAACACTAAAATCCCTACCCTAAAAATGTCAAAATGGAGTTAGTGACCTTTAGAACTAGGCCATTCTTACTTATTTGTAACCAAAGTTATACCTATTAGTAACTAATGGTAAACATGCAACTTTGCCGGCTTTACAAAAACAGCGCTATAGCTACGCTTCGCTTACACGACCACATGGTATTACAGTACAGTCTGTCTTACAGAATGTACTACTTGCAATCTAATGGTATGCTAAACAAAATATTTTTGCTACACCTAACTAGATAGCAGAGCCCTGCCCGCTAAGCACAGGGATTTTGTCGTGTCTTCCATAGACTCGACAAAGATCTTTGTCTATCAGTCGTTTTCTCTACCACCCAGGGGGGCTATTCACTAAGTCAGTTGTCCACCGAAATGATGAGCACCGAGGCTAGGTGTGCAACAAATATACGTCAAATGATTGATTTGGTATTCGCTAACTACAGTTGCCAACTAGGATGACGTCATCGGTGTGCTTCAGTTACGTTACACACTGGGGCGTCTAGGTGACGTCACAGTGTACAACGAATGCCTGTTAGTTGTGACAGTTTCTATCGATATTATATTTATTTGGTATTCCGTAACTAAAGTGGAGATCAAATTGGTAATCGACCTTCTTGGTATAAAGTCCTGCGAGAGACACTAGATTGTAGCAGTGTTTGGTGGCTGAGGGTGATAGGCACTGTACCAAACCGTGAGATAAAATAATATTATACCTTATTAGCATAAGTTATTTTATTATCTGAACACAATTTGTTCTTATAAAGCTAGAAACAGTAATGTACCGCTTTACTAAATCCTACATTGTGTGACTGGTAATGAAATATGAATATTGAACATTTACCTACGGGTCTAAAATTAAATAATAGTGCTACCTGTTATATCAGTTGCCCACCTCAATGTTTTGAACCGGGCTAGGCATAGATTTAGTAAAAAAAACCAACCTCTTTGGGGCTATGTGGCTAGAAGGTTGACTGCAGTTGCACACTGGGATGACGTCATCGGTGTACATCGAATATTTCTATCGAAAAGGTATTCAGTATCCAAAGTGGAGATCAAATTGGTAGTCGATCTCCTTGGTGAAATGAATTGCGAAAGGAACTAGTTTCTAGCAGTGTTTAATGATTGGGAAGTGATCGGCACTATTATTCGACCGATTGTTGTGTGAGGTAGTCTATTAGAATTTGTTCTGTATTTACATTATTTGTATTTTGGTAGTACAATATTCATAAATAAACTGTATTGTCTGATTTTTAATAAAATTTAGTGTAATTGATTCTTTTTGATTCCTTGTTTACATTATTGATCATAAAATCATTAGGATTTCTGATTTATTTGCCTAGTTAGGTGAGCTATCTCCAACTACTGATGAAACAACTGGGTGCCGTAGGTAGGCTTTCTTGAAGAGGGCTGTTGCTGTTGTGCCCAGCCCACGTAATGATCATTGTCTGATTTTAAAGCTGGGATCAACTAATGTCATACACAGGGTTCACATTGAGATAATATGGGAATAAAAATGTGTAAACTTGTAATTTTCAATAAACTTAATGTGTAAATGGAATATACATATAGTCTAATCCAGTATTTATGTTAATCTTGCTTCCTTTTATAAACAAAAACAGAAATAGATTCAGAACAATAGCTTCATGAGCTCTTTAGAGGTAGGTACTCTACCTAGCTAGCTACATTGTCGTACCTATTTCAGTTTTCGCACTGAAGCCTAACTCCTTTTAGCCTACCTACTTAGTCAAAATGCGAAGGTGCGTAGCGTTTAATTTCTCTGTGGCGAAGGTACGCTAATAATTAAAGATAGTCTATATTCCCATTTGGTTGGTGGTAAAATGGCTATATTTTAATCAGTCGTTTAACGTCGATAGAATACTAGAGACGTTCAGTGGCTTGCTGAAAGCCACCGTTGGTGCATCATCTCACATTTTCGTACGGAATACCGAATAAATGTTTTTTTCCGTTGCACACTCACTTCGGTTGCCCACCGAAGCTGTCAAATTTACGTTTGGCATTTCTTTGTTTACGTTTTTACTTTTACTCAAGTACGAGTAAAATTTTTCGTGGTTTGAGTAGATATAGAACCACCACACTGCACCACATTACACCAGCCACTGGGAGTACAGTAAACTGGGAAATAATACCCATAATCCCTACGTTGGGCACAGGTTCTCGTACCCGACACTGCTGCCCATTGGCGGTCAGGGAATTTAGCTGTGCCGGCTTGCGCTATGCCGCATACAGCCGGCCGTCAGAGCCTCGTTAGTTAGTTATACAGCAGGATGCAACACGGGCAGGTGAGAATGGCTTGGATTCCAAAGATGGAGGTTGGAACCGCTTACACCCTCATATGGTTTAAGACTGAAGAACCACGTTTTATACTAGGTAGGCCTAGAAATTACCTAGGTACTCAAGACAACAAAGCAAACAAATCCGGCTTCTACAATACTTTTCTTAGCACTTTTCATCAGGGATTTCCAGTTGCATTCTTGCGGCTCCGTCTTCAGATCCTCGTCATTAAGGTGTCATGGCTTCATGTCAAATAATTTTGCATTGCCATCCGATTTCCAAATGCATGCAAAATAGCTCATTCAAAAACCTCGAAGTAGGTAAAATTTAATTACCAATAACCTTAACCTGACAGTATACTTTTATCGATGGGTAAAACTAAATAAAAGATAAAAATTTAAATATATTTAGGATATTACTATATTTTCAGGTAAATACAACCTTAGTAAACCTAGGTACGCCTTTTCCTGCTTCACGTCCTCGCCAGCAGAAGAAGCGCGAGTGTCTTACTAACCTCAGCCATAGCTTCCGGCGCCTTGCGTCGACTTGTAACGGAAGCGTTTGGAAAAATCGAAGGGCAATGTCCCGGACAGGAGTGAGGTCGATAGGGAAGACTTCATCCTTGAGGAGAAGAGACGTCAACACTTCGACAGAAATATGGCCCGCAACAAGCGTAGTACCGCCGCGATACACGCCGACTATCAAGATCTGCCTCTCCTGTTTTGATGAGACGACCAGGGTCGGTGTCAGGGGTCGGTCTGAATGTCACTCAGAGGCTGAAGAGCAGTAGAAATATTGGTTTCAAGTCCTACTCTCCAGATTCTGGCAAAGCACATGGATGTAGGTACTCATGGATCCGAATTTCAGCCCAGTGATTTCAGCCAGCTATAGAGAAGTGGCACCGAAGCAGATAGAATAGCTATGGGCTTTTGTTATCATAGGTGCCTGAAATAAACGATTATATAGTATCTTATTTATTTGTTTTAAAGTGAAATGGAGCGCTCACATAGATGGGTTACAAAACAGACTCGGGTCTGCAGCTTAGGCTAGGATGTTTTAACAAGGCTTATTACACCACGCGGTATTCAGTCTGTCTTAGCTAGACTGTCTCGCACTTAGCGTGGTGTAATAAGAGTAAGTCACTAAGTCAGTCATAGTAAATCTAGTTAGTCAGTAAGACAGTCTTACTAAGACAGACTGAATACCGCGTGGTGTAATAAGCCTTTTTCTGAAGTACAATCAGCTCTGTTAACTAGTTTATTTCAGCTACTTCCACAGCATTGTCTTACAGCATTTAATTGTGGGAAAATGTTGTAGATATCAAAACCATTTGACGACTTCTGTGGCGCAGTGGGCGAAGGTCCGCCTGGGACGCAGAAGGTTGCGGGTTCGATTCCCGCCGCGGGACAAATATTTGTATGTTCTGCAGATATTTGTCTCGGGTCTGGGTGTTTTTCATTACCAGTAGTCCGATAGTCGGACTACCGATCGGACTACCAGGCATAAACTTTTTCTATGTATGATATGTATGTATTTACAAAAAAAAAATGTATTTCAAAATTCAAAATTAAAATTTATTTATTCAGTAGGAACTGTATAGTACACTTTGAAACGTCATTTTTTTTAATTTACCACCAATTCGTAACGTGACCAAACAGAGAAGAATTGGCCAGAAACTCTGCTTGGCTTATATTTTTTTAACGTCATTGTACTTAATATATATTACATTGTTTTTGATGAAGTTGGAGGCAGTTTCATCCCAAGCTTTTTTGTCATCTAAATAATCAGATATTTTATAATAAGCTTTATTACATAGATTACGTTTAACAACATTTTTGAATTTATTTACAGATAGATTAATCACATCATTTGGGATTTTGTTAAAAAATCGTACAGACATCCCTTTAAAAGATTGACTAACTTTATGGAGCCTTACAGTAGGAACAGCTAGTTTATCTTTATTTCTAGTGTTAACATTATAATAGTCGCTATTTTTCTTGAACATGTTAATATGTTTTCGGACATACATTAAGTTTTCATATATATATTGGCACGGCACTGTCATAACATTTATTTCTTTAAACTTAGTTCTAAGTGATTCTCTGGGGCCCATATTATAAATTGCACGAACAGCCCTCTTCTCCAACACAAATATGGTGTTGATATCTGCAGCATTCCCCCACAACAAAATGCCGTACGACATAATGCTATGGAAGTAGCTGAAATAAACCAGTCTAGCCGTTTCTACGTCAGTAAGTTGACGGATTCTTTTGACTGCGTATGCTGCAGAACTGAGTCTGTTCGACAACCCATCTATGTGAGCGCCCCATTGAAGCTTATTATCTAAAGTTATGCCTAAAAATACAGTACTGTCCACAAGATTTAGATCTTCATCTTTTATTTTAATGTTAGGTTTAACTTGTTTAACATTTGGTAATATAAATCTCATACATTTTGTTTTAGTCTCGTTCAGTAATAAATTATTTACATCGAACCAGTTAACAACTTTCGCTATTGCATTGTTCACGTCGTCAAAATTGGTCTGCCGTCGCTTTAATTTAAATAAAAGTGACGTGTCATCCGCAAACAATACAATTTCGTGGTTGTCTCTCACAAGTTGAGGTAGGTCGTTGATGTAAATTAAAAATAAAAATGGTCCAAGTATTGACCCTTGCGGAATACCCATCTTTACTACAGATCCCGGAGAACATTTTCCATTTACGTCTACTTTCTGTATTCTGTCAGATAGGTAAGAAGTGAGAAGGGCTAAAGCCATACCCCTGACGCCATAGTGATCTAGTTTCCTGATAAATGTTTCAATTGCAGTCAAATGCCTTAGACAAATCACTTTATGTATTTATTTATATTTATGTAATTTATCAATCATGTGGTTCCCATAACACAAGCTCTGCTTAGTTTGGGGCTATATGATGCTGTGTAATGTGTCCAGCATTATTTATGTATTTATTTATATTATTTTGTGCTGCAGAAGACGGCTGTTCGTTCATTGAGCAATTACTTTGCTAGGCTAGCGAAATAATAATTGAAACACTTTGTCTTCAAAAACAATATTTTATTGCTCCTTACTTATTAAGCGTACACACAGGTACCTAAGTAATTCTGAGGACGGAATTCCGGACGGTCCAGCATTATTTATGTATTTATTTATATTATTTTGTGCTGCAGAAGACGGCTGTTCGTTCATTGAGCAATTACTTTGCTAGGCTAGCGAAATAATAATTGAAACACTTTGTCTTCAAAAACAATATTTTATTGCTCCTTACTTATTAAGCGTACACACAGGTAAGTAATTCTGAGGACGGAAGGTAGTCCACCAATTTAGGTAGCTAAGCGCGGCACTTAGCTACAGCTATCAAAATAATCTAGATTGGTGTTCTAGTTATAAATGTGAAACTTTGTTTGGTTGGATGTATGTAGTCGAGGGACTAGTTTTAGTCGTTTTCTTGTCCCGCGAGTATTCTTTCGATTGCAGACGCGATACTCTCCAGCGCAGCGCAGCCATTTGACACTCTTCAACCTTGAAACGATTCCACTCTAGATCGTAGGCCCAAAGCAACGGGATAGTCTCCCATTTTGAAGAACTATAAAAACAAAATATGTGTTAAATGATAATAATATAATAATTAATAGTGGATGTAGAGATCCAAAGATCTTGCTCAGTCGCGCTTACTGGAAAAGGCATAAGTCCAGCAGTGAGTTACCTATAGTATAGGAGCTAGCAACGTTTTCGAGAAATAATTTTAGGTCAGCTGATTTTGTGATATGTCGTCCTTCTTGCACTTTCGGTTAGAGTCTGGGCTATCTGGCTGGCGGTAGCGGTTGCGTTCATTAGTGCGCATCCTACCTGTCCAGGTAATAATCCTGGATTTTAAAAGCATTTTAGAAGGCGTAATTTTTATTTTTTTGTTTTTAAATAAGTCTACCTGATATACTTTTTTATTGCCAGACATTTTTGACAATGCTAACTATGTGCCATACGCGATTTTTTATTTATTTTTTATTAAAATTTCAAAGTATTTTATAATGTCTGTAATTTTAATATTATGTTATTTAAAGATAAGAAAAACTTAAAATAAATTTGCCAGACATTAATTCGATTGTTAAGTCTTGAATTAAAATGAAAAAGTCATGTAAAGTATTGCAGTATGATGCTAGTAGTCCGATAGAGACAGCTGAAGGTGCGAGAGAGATAGACAACGACAGTGGCGCGACAGCGACAAGTCGCGCAAAAAAAAAAAATGGTGGACCACTGACCGCGGGGCAAGGCTCAAACTTATTATTATTATGACAATTTATTTAATTGTAAACTCGTCTAAAATACATTTTTTACTATAAACCTAATATTCTTACATAAATAACATCAAAACAATATAGTAAAAAATTTATAAAAACGGGAGACCACCGACCGTGGGGCAAGGCTCAAACGGTCAGTGGCTAGGGCTGCAGAGAGGAACCTCCGCACAATGCGTGCCGAGTCCAGGAGAGCCGCCTTCTATATCTGACCCTTGATCCAGCTGCCTAGCGAGAGCCTCTTAAGGTATTGGTCAAGGTTCTTCGCTATCAGACCGTTCACTGAAACGACTATCGGAACGATAATTGTTGAGTCGACATCCCACATAGCGGTAATCTCGTGTGCCAAGTCAAGGTACTTGCTAAGCTTGTCCTTCTCGGCCTTCACGAGATTAGCGTCGTGTGGGATGGTGATGTCAACAAGTATCGCCCGGCGTTCCGACCGGTCTACCAGGACGATATCAGGTTTATTCGCAAGAATAGTCCTGTCCGTGATGATAGTCCCAGTAGAGCGTAGCACGACCATTTTCGAGAACCGGTACCGGTGCGTACTTATAGTACGGAACCTCTGGACCGACAAGGTCGTATTGGAGAGCAAGCTGCTGATGGGTGATCTTTGCTACTTGGTTGTGTCTGTGCAAGTATTCAGTGTTAGCGAGGTGCGAACAACCCGAAAGTATATGTCTGAGGGATTCACCGGGACGATGACAAGCTCTGCAAATGTCAACGGTTCCATCCTTCATGATATACTTTCTGTAGTTGTTCGTCTTTATTACCTCATCCATAATCGCACAGACAAAACCTTCGGTTTCCCCAAAGAGGTCACCAAAACGTAGCCAGTTCACGGATGCGAGAAGGTATACATCAGGCCCTGTAAGGGCTTTGTAGAACCGTCCGTGCAGCTCCTTACTCTCCCATACCACCTTGCGGTCGAGGGCACTCAGCACCGTAGGTTTGTGCCAGTTCTCCTTAGCCAGTGAGAGCGGGGTAAGGTTCTTGTCAACTGCTACGACATCACTATGCATCTCACTGTCGGCATGGAGGAAGTATTCTCTGAGCTTGCACACCTCGCGGTTATAGAGGGTCTTGGCATTTAAAATTATTAATATTATTATATATATTTATTATTATTATTAATATTATTATTATTTTGTTATTATAGGCACAGTGAAAAGTAATTTACTTTCGTAATGGTTCTCTGTATCATTCTCGACTTATTCTGCAACTGTCTCTCTCGGACTACTAGCATTATACTGCAATACTTTTCATGAATTTTTAATTTTAATCAAGACTTAACAATCGAATTAATGTCTGGCAAATTTATTTTAAGTTTTTCTTATCTTTAAATAACATAATATTAAAATTACAGACATTATAAAATACTTTGAAATTTTAATAAAAAATAAATAAAAAATCGCGTAAGGCACATAGTTAGCATTGTCAAAAATGTCTGGCAATAAAAAAAGTATGTCAGGTAGACTTATTTAAAAACAAAAAATTAAAAATTACGCCTTTTAAAATGCTTTTAAAATCCAGGATTATTACCTGGACAGGTAGGATGCGCACTAATGAACGCAACCGCTACCGCCAGCCAGATAGCCCAGACTCTAACCGAAAGTGCAAGAAGGACGACATATCACAAAATCAGCTGACCTAAAATTCTTACTTTTCAAACGTTGCTAGCTCCCGTACCACTAGGTATTTTTATATTATGACGTTCATTATGGACCAGTGGCCTAGCCAACACTAAATTGCATTCCGATTTTGGTTTTTAGTAATGAAAATATGGAAGAGACATCCTCCATGAGGTAAGGGACGTATAGCCAGCTGAGACGCAAGAGGTAGAGGTTGCGGGATCGATTTCCTCTGCAAGACAATGTTTCCATTATCTGCAAATTTTTTTGTTCCGGGTCTGGGTGTTGTGGTGGGTGGACTCGTAGTTTCGGATACCCACGAGAAGAGAAGGATTTGATACACAGGAAAATATGATTGCGTTAAGGTGAAGCAATGCTATGTTTCTATCTGCCTGTTGGGTGTTTCTTTATATGTTTACTTTATACTTAGCTAAATGTGATAAGCAGTACCTGTGTAAGCCTATTTAAAGTAGGTATTATTAAGTCTTATTATTTATAAATCATTTTTCACAATACAATCACTTTCCTTTTATTGAAATCACACAAAAAAATGACTTTCATGCCGTCAAACGATTGTCAAAACTCAAAATAATTTCTCTATGCTCAAAAATATTATCGATAAAACAATAGAGACGTCCGGTGATTTTCTGAAAGGCACCCATACACATCGACTATAGTGAATACCAAATAAATTATTGTTTCAGTTGTCCACTCATTTCGGTTGCCAACCGAGAGTCGGTTGCACACTGAGCTGTCAATTTTACTAAATAGGGGGGCTGAACACGGCGTTCATTCAAGACAAAAAAAAAAGTTCAAAGTTTCTTGGAAGACAAGGCCTGTCCATAGCAACGAGGTTGTCTTTAGTGATGTAGTCATTTCACCCAACATGTCGTTCATTCTTTAACGTTTCGTTACCAAAAATATGTCAAACAATAGATTTGAACCTACTTTCGAGGTTAACGAAACGTAAAATACGTAAATGTGTCTATTGACAATTTTCAATCACAACAAAGCTATTGAGAAATGTGAAATTCGATGGTGAATAAAAATTATAGATTACTCATTAGAGCAAAGAATATAATTACCAAGCAAGGGCATGGATGGTCTATAAAAGTCAAGGTAAGTAATTCATTATAATCTTTACCTACGTAGTATTTAGGTTGCTACATGTAAGAAAAGGTAATGTAAAAGATTTTTCGCGACTCATAAATCAGTCATAGTCGTAGAAGAATTTAAATTTTAGTTATGTGTCGCTCCGCTCTTTGATGAGCAACGGTCAGCCTGACAGCCATCATTGTTTATCTATTGGCTTGTCTTTTTTGCAACTACGTCTTTTCAACATTATCATCAGCCTACAGCAGTCCACAGCTGGACATAGGTCTCCGCTAATGAGTGCCATTGCGCGCTGTCCTCAGTTCGAGTACCTACCTCTCTCACTGATTACGTATTGTACTTATTCATCTTGGTATGGAGATGAGCAATCTTAGTTAACATGAGCTTGTTTTAGCTTTAAGAAAAATGTCTAGTAAGTAGTGAAATAAACTTTTGATAGGTACAAACACATATTTATTTTTGTTCTAGCAAATGGAGCGTGACAATTCCACTTATTATTGGACTAATGGATCTACCTTTTTGTACAAACTTACCCATTCAAGAATGGCAAAGGCACCAAGTTGTAGAACTATAAATATTTAGCGTGTGTCAAATAAAATAAACTTAACTACTATGTACCCAACCACAATGTATTTTTTTACATAATTGAATTAAATATTGTTTTAAAAAAATCTTTATTTTTTCACTTATATAGTAGGTACCTACTTGTATGTATAGAGCCCAAACTCTATCAAAAATGTGACGGCATACAAAAAATATGAGACGTGACCTAGGTGTGCATGCTATGCCACAAACGCTTCGAAAAAAACGAAAAGATCCATTTTCAATGACACGATAGCACCTCATGATATTCAGAGATGTCTAAGTACATATTTACTTAGCTATATAGGTATTTTATTTGTAGATTATTCTTTTTTCATACTAATTTCCCGTAGAAGCTGTGGTGGCCTAGTAGGATGTATCCCGACTCCCATGATGTATCCCAATCCAAAGGTCGTGGGCTCAAATTCTAGCCATGCACAAAAAAATTATGTGCGCATTATTTACCACGTGTTTGAAATGGGGAAGGAAAACATCGTGAGGAAATCAGTATGCCTTAGAACTAAAATGGCATGTGCTAAGTTAGCGTTCTATTAAAGCGGTAAATGTTAAGTTTGGACTGGTTTCTGACTACCCCTATACTGTATACCTATCCTAAATAGATTTGCGCATTGAGCACGGGAAAAAGTCGTGATGATGTTTGTATTGTTATACATATTTCATACGATTAATAATCGTGATCTTAATTCGCGAGTTCAACTCAAACTTGGCTGATTTGTACATATTTCTTGAACAAAATCACGTAGAGAAACTTTTGTCTACCTCTATAGAGGTGTAGACAAATTAGGAAGAACTATCTCTAACCTCAAATGTCAAAGTTAGAGAAAATTAAACGGCGTGCTCGCCATTGAAGACTTTTGTCTTGGAAGAGTAGACACATGTCTTCCTATTCATTTCCACGATTCCCATGCTCTAGATAGAAGACAAAATTCTTTGTCTACCACCAAATGTCATTTTTCTCTTGACTTTAGTAGAGAAAACCCTTGTCTTCGATCCGTATGCTAACCGGGCTGAGATCGTTCATTTGCATAGGTGCGTAGGTAACCGGTTCAGCGTAGCGTTTGTGTAGTAATAACGTAGAGAGTGTGTGATGATCACTGCCATGGTTATGTTTTTACGCAGCATTTGCCTAGCATATTGCATTTGAAAGTTTATTCTATTTAGAAGTATTGAGCTAAGCAAAAAATGATTCAGAATGATTAATTTGGCTGACTCATGTATATTAGGAACCTAGATAGCAGAGATCTGTGACAGTTCCGTTGCGTAGCTGCGTAGCAATCGGTTTAGCGTAGCGTTTATGTATTAATAACGTAGAGAGTGTGTGATTATCACTGCCATGGTAACGCTTTTACGCAGCATTTGCCTAGCATATTGCATTTGAAAGTTTATTCTATGTAGAAGTATTGAGCTAAGCAAAAAATGATTCAGAATGATTAATTTGGCTGACTCATGTATATTAGGAACCAGAGATCTGTAATAGTTCCGTTGATTCAGAATGATTAATTTGGTTTACTCATGTATTATTAGGAAACTAGATAGCAGAGATTTGGGAGTCTACTACAATTCACCGAAGTACGAAATTTCGTGTTACGTTTCGTGCGATTGTTCGTATTTCATACTGTCAATTCCAATATTGCGGTCGTATGTTTTGTGAAATAGAGTAGGATGTGCAACGTTTGAACTGTTACATTACAAACTTCGTGCCAAAATTTCGGTTTTCGTTTGATTATGGGTACCAATTGGTACCAATCACAAGAAACGAAACACGCAATTTCGTACTTCGGTGAATTGTAGTAGACTGTGATAGTTCTCAGTTGCGTAGCTGCGTAGCGGTTTAGCGTTAACGTTGGGGTAGCAAAAACGTAGTTTTAGTGTGTTATGTAAATCTCTCCTATGCTACGGTTCTACATTTTTGCTACGCTACGCTTACGTAGCAGTTTGCGTAGCAAATAGCCGCTTTTGAGACCAACGCTTGTAAATTTTTGAAAAACAAAAAAATCTGGTTCTATTTCTTACGTTATCTCATAACTCCATCATTTATGAACCGTGTGTGAATGTTTGTGTGTGTGAGTAATGTGAGTATGTTTGTTACCACTCCGAAACGGCTGAATGGACTTGGTTGGAACATGGAATATACATAAGTTGTGACCTGATCTAAAGCTTTTGGAAATAAAATAAATAACACACTTAATTTTCTCCCATATCTTTTTATTCTAAATACATTAATATTCTTTAAATTCAACTCAAATATTTAATTTAAACTATTACAAGCTATTTTTTACTTTATTTTAAACATAAATAATAAGTGATACAATGACCAGCATTGCACACTTTTAACTTGTTAATAATATAACTAGGTATTATCCAATCTTACCGATAGTTCCATACTAACAAAACAGAGTTACACAACACTGAAAACTTTGGCAAAACGAAATTTAACATTTTATCATAATAATTAATTCTAATCGAGCTATTTAGGTATGTATTGATTTTTGTACACACTTTGCTATTTTAAAGGTTAAAAAAGTACATACACATTTGTATATAGTAGTATGTTTACACATTTCTTTGGTAAATAAGAAGGTAATGGATCAAAAGTGAAATGCATACGATAGCTGATTATTTCAAGTTCCTAGGTATTTACATCGTGCACGTTAGGTCATCCATAACTAGTATACCAAATACCCTCGAAAACGATTAAAATTGGAAACAATGTGAAGCTCTCGCTGATAGGTAGTTATATAAGATTTACATTTTAAAGATAATACGTTATAGGCAACAGTAATTGGACAAAAGAGATCAAAGGAATATCAGGAAGCATTTGTATAGTTCAGTTTATACTTTTCTTCAATAATACCAATTAAAATACTTAAGTTATACAAAATAATGCGGGTATTCGGCTATTCGCTTTGTTTTGCACGATGTAATTAATGTAGGTAAATATTTCAATTTTAATGCATCTGATAAGTCTTATTTATATAAATAAGACATTGTGTATATATATGTAGTGCTCGGCTATCATTATTTGGGTACATATACATTTTATTGAATGAATTAATATCTACTAAAGTGACCACATTGGCAAAGGTACACGAAAGTTGTTTACTAATTATTTAATTCGAAAGATTGGGTAGATACGCATTTATCAACACAGATCTACTGCAGTACCGATATCATATTTAACACAATTACATACAATTATTTTATTTACTTTTTAGAAATAAAATGACTAAGCGTAACTTTTCTATTATTTAACACACATGTATTTAAGCGTATTCAATGTATGTAGGTAGGTATAATACATTATGATTTAATATGCAATTTCTAAAGTTTTATTTAAATATACACAATGAAAAGATTGATTTTCTTGTTATTCATATTAAAAAGTTTCTTTAAATAGATTGCAGATATAAATAAAACTCTTAAAGAAATGAAATATTTGGACCTTATCACGCCAATGAACAATAATGACCTGTACGTAGCTAACGGGTAATACTTCAGGCATTATAATTTATAGGTAGATATACAAAATAAATGAAGTGCAAGGAACTTAAATTGTTTATTTACTTTCAATATCTTTTTGAGTACATGAATAATAATTAGAGACCAGCTCACAAAATTAAAAATACAACGATGAACAAATGAAATGCAAACATAATACAGTTAATTAAGTATTAAACCCTCTCAGTTATGTCTATCGTTTATTAAGTTTTCGATAGGATACGAATCAATTATTAAAAAGAGAGTGATTTGTGTCTATATATAAACCAATCTATAGGTATTCAGATGGTTATCAGATCTGCAGCCCATTAAATCTATATAAAGTAAAGTAAGTTTAAATTAATGTTACAATTAAATATAATATTGTGCGATAAGAAAAATTACAAATTATCTAAAGATGTCGGTACATTTATTGCAAAACCCGGCCTGTACCTACGCCGTATAATTTGGTAAGTAAATAAAATCTCACTCTTAATAAAACCTGGTTAACCACTCTCTTGTTAGTTACTTAGTTTTTAATCAAACACTTCAAGCCGTTAGTTGCATATGCGAAGTTTAATTATGGCTAAGACTTTTTGATAAACGAGAACCGAAAAAAATTGTAATTAATTTAACAAAACAATAACACTATTCTAAAGAGAAAACTAAATAATACAGATCGCCAGCGATCATCCTTAAGAAATGAGGTGCATTAAGGTTTACAAAATCAACTAGGTAAAGCTATACAGATAAGAGATGAACTTAGTTAAATGTCTTTAACTTCGGCCAAAGATAAAGATAGATAATACATATAGAGTTGCGCCTCTTATGAGATACGATTGATGTCGGATTTACTGACTGCGGTTGATTAAGGTTTTAATGTACTTATATAGGTATGTTAATGTTTATTTTCACTTAAGCCGTGCAAGGTGTACCAATGATCAGTATTATTTAACCATACCTTTACTATGATCTGACTATCAGGTAGGTACGTACATATTTACAAAATTATCGCAAGAGTTTTATCCGCAGCAAGAGGCTGGCCGAACATTAAAAATTCAGAAAAAGACACAACAACAGCTCAGAAAGGCAATTTTTAAAATTTACCTTAGACTAGTTGTTTGATACCTATAAATGTTAATATATTTTGGTGAATAACATCATTATCGCAAACCCGTATTAAATATGAGAAAAGTGAATGATATGACAATATAAATTACCCTTTCATACCAATTAATAAGCGTTTCAATGTCCTTATGTAGCCGAACCGATATATGCGGTATCGACGACTAAAATCTACTTACGATTCTTTAAATTTACGAATCGAACACTAACTACTTCTTTACATGGGATTTTGCCGAACGTCGCAGTAAACGTAAGAGCCTTTTTAAATCTTTGGTAAGACAAAACGAAACAACGGGTATAAATAACTAGACAATCGAACGATACAGTCATTGGAGGGACGATTAGTCGTTAGGTAATCTAAACAACATTGCATGATGATCACATAAAATTAATTTATATATAGATCGAAATGTAACGACGCACCCGCCGATCGTCCCATTTCGATAGTAAGCGTCAACAAGTATTATTATTATCCAACAAGAGTTCGCGGGCACTCGCCTGGACCGCCCCGGCCGGCCGGCTGCGGCCGCGCGACTCGCCAGGCCACTCTCACTGCCAAAGCCTCCACCAAACGTGCACTTTCTCTGAGAGTTTCTTGCAGAATCCCAGTAGTTTCCGTCACATCCCTCCATCGCCTTCCCCCTCGCAGTCCTCTGAGCCTTCACCCTCCTCAAGCGTTACCTGTACATAGAAATATATAATAAGAAAATGCTAAAAAGTAGTATACGTATACCTAAAGAGTTGATGGCCTAACTGCATCTTGAATATGTTAGAAGAACAGTTTATGGCTTAGGTGCACTTCGTTAAGCTCGTAAAACAACGGCCTTAACTGAATCTTGAATATGTTATCGAAAAAGTAGGACTAGGCTGTCCAATTACCTAATCACCATTAGTTGCTCCTTCACAGATAGTTTAATCTTGTTTATAAATTATGATTTAAATATGTATGTAAAACTAGCTTCCACCCGCGGCACCCGCGGCTTCACTGACGTGGTACCGGGATAAAAAGTAGTATATGTGTTAATCCAAGTCACAAACTATGTATATTCCAAGTTTCATCCAAATCCGTTCAGTAGTTTTTGCGTGAAAGAGCAACAAACATTCATCCATTCATCCACACATCCATACTCACAATTATTTTCGCTTTTATAATATTATAAGTAGGATGTACCAACATCCTTCCCGATTTCTTTCTGTAGGTATCTACTACTAAAAAATATGAAATAAATTGAATTGAATTGAACTAAACCAAATATTATGATTTAGTCTGTCAAGCGTTTAAGTAAATCGGTTTAAAAATTCGATTCGAAAATCTATAAGAAAAAAAACAATTTCCCTGTCAGAGCCATGAGTCGAAGTTCCTGTTTAGGATTACGAAACTATACGTAAGTAACAAAACTTACTTGAAAACGTATTTGTTCAGGGCGATCGTCATCTGTGCCCGAGTGTGAGCCGGAGATGGGAGCAGGAGGCGGTGATGGTGGAATCATACTCTGGTAATAGTCGCGATTCTCTTCTAAAGTGTCCAGTATGTCCTGAGCGTCGGGGTGTACTAGGTCCGCCCAAGTTTCCCAAAGTGGATGTACAATGTAGTCGATGAAACCGACTTGAGATTTCTCTATCGTAGAGTTGTTTCTGTCGCACATGGGGCTTATTTCCATTCCATGTTCTCTCTCTCTATCTCCTTGTTGGAAGAATTCTTCCATCAGCAACGCTACCCATCGCTTATAAAGTGGCAGGGGCTTGGTAGGGTTGCTCAAATCGGCACAATGAACCAGATTCTCCAACACTTGTATTCTGTCCGTGTAGTTGTCCAATAACAACACGCCGCTACCGGCAACTTTCTTAGTCTCTACCATGGTCTTCAGATCTGCGAGAAGACTCATGTGTTTCGACATGTCAGTCGAGAGCACCATATCAATTACCATTTTCCGCAGTGTCTGCCTCTGTTTTTTATGAAGGTTGATAAAGATGTCACAGCCTTCGTTTTGCAGAAGCTTGAACGCTACAGCGAGATGGTGATTTTCCAACACTGACTCATCATTGTACATCAGTGCCAATTCAGAGCTCGAGTTGACAAGGAATTGATTGGTTAGTCCAGGATGATCAACATCGTGAACGCACGCCGCAAAGAGAGCAGCGCAAACCTCTATTGGCGTGAATACTGCGTCTAGAGCCGGAGTGTTCAACAACACGTTTGTAGATTGTGTTACATCAGCGGCATGGAGTGAATTGTGGAACGGGTTGTCACGGACATAATGCTCCTCGAGAGTCACAGCGAATGCGAGGAAGGTTCGCGATGGTATCTGTAGCGTGGAAAGTAGCTCCCTGGATGAAAATGCAGAGTACGCCACTGCAGTCAGAGGCCGCCCACACGAAAGATCTCCGATGCGGAAAATGTCTACTCCCCAACGATCGAGATCACTCAGAAGCCTGCCGAGCTCTTCCTCGTGTGGGGTTTCGACACCGTATCTTGGCACGCGATCTCCAGTAAAACTGTTTGTGTGTGTAAGTGCCCTCTTCACGCCAGTAATCTGCAAAGATAATAATTCATTCATAAGTATTATGAAAAGGGCATTATTATGTGTATGAACTAACTTATTTGATGTGGTTTATCATAAAACTTACTTGAGACATGGCAGTGGCGGGTCCACCATGGCGTGGCTTCTCCTTCTTTTTAGTTCGCTCCGATGTGTTTTCTTCTACTTGTAGACATGGTAGATCCAATTCTTGTTGTTTATCTGTAACCAAAACGACGTTTGATTAGACACATGTGATTCAATGGCCTAGAATGTAGAGGTATTCAAAAATATAATGTGCTCCATAACCTCGCATTATATCACTATGTTACGACTTATTATGATGATTGGCCTACAAAGTCGTATATTTATAATAAAACCGAAAGCTGGTTATTATAACTTTGAGTTCAAACTTGTTTTAGTTATGGTACGTTATCTAGTTTTCGAAATGGTGTCAATAGGTAACCATGTCAGAAGAAAGTAGGTGGGTTAAAATATTATTACGCTAGGAAGATACGTTGATTGATATTGATTACTAGATAATGGTATTTGGGCCAATTTTCTTTCGTAATCTATGTATAATAATTAAAAGTCATAAAATGTATCAGTATAATAAATCAAAATGAGGCACATATGACAAAAAATATGAACATACTAAGAATTGATTGTTACTTTGGTCTCGCCTAATGAAATTAGGAAATTATAATTAGGGGGTAGTTTGAAGTGAATTATCAAGGCTAAGTAGTAACCCACATAATGTGATCTATGTATTCGCTTACTATCTAATCAAGATGATAACAATGAAAGGAGCAATAGTTAAGCCAAAAAGCAGTGGATTCAAAAAGCACACATTCATTTCATATTTCAATTGTTTACAATGAAAGACAAACAAACCCATTCAGTTTTTAAAATGGTTCAAAACAAATAAATCTTTTGGCATTGGTTCTCTACCATTTGTTCAGTTTCTAATAATAAATGTCTAAAGAATCTTAGTAAATATTATTGTGAGGCATTGCGAAAACATAAAAATTACGTTGAGTCCTTGGTTTTGGCAGAGTATAAAGTAGATTTGCCAATTGAGATGTTTTGAATGGACAATGCTTACTGCGACGCCACCAAACAATGCAAACAGATTAATTGAAGCAGCTTATTCAAGTGTCCCCCGACGAGAACCAGTCGTCAATTGATCAATTGATCAATGAGTGACTCATTGTGCTCGTCAACAAACATGCCCTAAATGCATTTATTATGTAGGTATTGTCTCTATGTATATTTTATGAAACTGCGAGCCTCACCAATAAACGATATTCTTTTGATGATTAAGTATATTTACTATAATGCAATCATATAAGAGTTTCGGTAGGTACTTGATGATGGTTTTAAATTCCTTGATGACATGATTTGCTCAATAGAAGGTAGGTATACCTATTAAAACCGCTTCACTCCAGTTATAAGTAGAACGCGGGCGGGGGGCTATCTAAGCTAAAGTGTATCTGCCTTGATAAACAAAATTATTTATTTGCATGTCACTTGTTGGGTAAGATAAGACTATATTTATTAGGAAGATAAATTATTTATCAGGCAAGCTTATTCAGAGTTAAAACAAAAGACTGCCCCTTTATATTCTGAATAAAATCTTAGTATTTTGGGCAACAAAATAAAGCTTATTTGCTAATAACGTAACTGGAAATACCATGTATTTCCAGTTTTTTACTGCTTGTCCTCTCCGGGGAAAAAAGCGAGACTTTTATGTCGGTACAGGTACCTAAATTATTGTATTGTATTTTTATTATATCATTATATTATACAATAGTATTGTATTCATTTATTTAAAATAATTAGATAATCCATATCACACATACACATACATTTATATATTGATTGATTTTAATTTAATGGAATTGAAAATAATTATTTTAATTTAATCTAATAACTTACTAAATTGAAATGCATGAATAAGTTTAGTTATGGAACAAGCTTTTGTTTATATTTATTATATTTATTTTCAGGTTCGTAAAAATCTTTAACATAATTTAAAAACAAGTAAAATAGCAGTCAAAAGAAAACAAGGCCAGTCAAATCAAAATAAGGCCATCGAGTGACTGGGCGGGCGGAGGCCGACGCCGCGACGTAGCACAGACAGGAACGTATTCCAATTTATTGACGTAGCACTTGTCAGCCTTTCATGTTAAATGGATTAGAGTAACGTTAATTTTTTTATGCACGCACTTGGACATGAAATAGCTAGGTCAAATAATAGGCGTTAACAGGTTCGGTTTAGTGATAGGTATATCACCATGGTACCATTATTTTTAATGACTTTATCATTATGTTGTAAATAATTAAGTGTAACCTTTGTTTGGTGTGCTTTTATAAGTTAAATCAAACGATAGAAGCACTTTTGTTCAGGTAATATTATGTAAGAAGGTATTTATTTAATTTATCAATATTAAAAAATATACGCCAATGAAAAAAACACAATTCTTTTTGAATACTTAATATAAATAATATTACGTAATTAGGTACCTTTTTTTAAATATTAAGTAAAACTAAAAACTCACCTAAGAATGTAGAGCAGATGTACTCCGAGATCTGGTTGCCGGACTTGCTGGACTCTGAGAAGTGGCTCAGCTCCTTGTTCAGCATTCTCTTGAACTGCAAATGCAACACTTCCAATGAATTTGCCATAGTTTTAGCCTGAGTCCGCATCCAATTAGCTGGCGCGGTAGGAATGCTTTGTCTCTCGGCGCACACGCGCATTTCTAATTGTTTTAGGTATTATAATACAAAAAACAAATCACTAAAATAGCGATTCAATTTATTAATTTTTTTAAAGTATAGGTATTTATTCACGTTTAGGCCCGAGCGAGTGCTATCAGTGAGCGCTATCGGTGTACTGAGGGACCGCGGTGGTCGCTTCTCAAAGGCACTCGCCTTTAGTGCGGCTGGTCGCGTGTCGTCATTGGATATGCGCTAAGCGAACACACAACCAAAATACCGCTTGTGGTAGTTTTTATACAATTCATTCAAGTTATCCTATATCGTGTGAATAGGGAAAGTTTCTTTACTACAATGGCAGTCGTACGTAGTAACTGTTTGATGAATGATTCCCATTTTCAGAATTATGGGTTTTCGTAGTTTATACCTACCTTATTCAATTTTAAATTAAGCAACAGAAACTAATGTGCGGCTGGTAATTACTGCCAACGAATTTACACTAATAACATAATTTTATATCGGACACGAATTGAAATTAGATCATAATCTTGATTCAGTTATCATCAAATATATTTTGCAAACTATTTATTTTACGGTGGGTATAGTAACAAGATAATAAATTAATAATCGGTCGATTATTATGTTCCTATTGACCTGGGACTAAACCTAAGGTTGTTTGATTGGCTGAACCTATCCATAAGTGCAATTTAGCCATGTTCTTGACACACTTGATTCTTATCACCTCACATCGTTAATCGTCTTTATCCCTGACGAGACGCCCATGGAGCCCACGTAAGCTTCCGGATCAAACTGTTCCTAGTAGGTCGACATAAGGTATCTGAGGATTTACAATAAAGGAGGAAATAATGACCTCAATTTTGCCAACACATTGAAGAGATTAGACTGATAGTGCCCAGATCTGTCGACTTTATCTATATCACATGGTAGGTAACAAAGCCTTATCTAACGCCTTCAAATTTATGTCAATGCTAATCATATCTAAATATATTACTTACTTAGCAAGTATGTTCTATAAGATATGAACTGAAAACGTGCGTTCAAAAATATATAACACGTTCTTTATAATGTAGTAAGTGCTACATTTGTTCCCCTACTAACGTATTTTTCGAACTAACTAATTCTATGAAATAACTTTCAGCTTCTTTACCTAGATAAGTTTCTCAGAAAATGAGAGAAGGAAATTCCTAGAAAACATTAACAGTTCTGAAGACTCATTAAAAAATGTTACGTGACCTAGATCATCTACAAAAGTGAACCAAAACGTTATCGTGATGTGTGTCATCTAGGCTACCATCCAATGAGTTCGCTTGATGTACCTAGCACATAACAGTTTTTCAGAACTAATACGTGTCGCACGCAGCCAAAAACTCTAGTAATTTTACACTTTCTTATTTCTACATCACCTAGTACCTATCTACACTTTATAACGACCTATTTTTTAATTTAGCCTTAGCTTGGCTACTGACAGAAAGTGGACATGGCAATGGCAATTGCTAGATGTACCTAGTTCACACCAGTTTGCTAGTCTGGCTCAATCACGAAGATGAGCCACAGATATGACAACTATATAACGTCTTAAAATTCAATACGACTGATATCTACTTTCTTATGTCCAATATCATCAGTTAGAAAGGGATGCATGCGACTTTAAAAAGTTAATCGTACCAGGGCGCTCGAACAAATTTCATACAAATGCCCTGGTACGAAGTCGCAGAAGTCGCATTGAGATAAAGTATGCATCTCTTTCTAGCTAACATATATGGACATAAGAAAGTAGAGATCAGCCGTATGAGTTAATGTTCAGAGCATAAATAAAATTTAAGACTTCTTCTATGCTTTAGTCCTGTCTTTGAGATAAGCAAAACATATTAGTATCGTAGACGTCAAATTTTTGGCCAATAGGAAAACGAATATTCAAACTAACGCTTTATCATTTGCCAAAATTTTTCGTTATGCTTAATGTGTTTTAATTGGTATTACAAAAACAAACAGAGTTTCTTGTGTGTTTGATCGATTTACGAATTAATAATCTCTACTTCAGCGACACAATTGAGTAAAGCACAAACTGCGGCCTGGACAGCTTCTGACACTGTATAAAGCTCAAGTCTGATCCTGTATGGATTATTGCAGCCACCTTTGGGATGGTTCCGCCAAGTATCAACTAGCCGCACTAGATTCAGTAGAACGCAGCGCTAAGAGGCTCATTGGTTATGAGTATTCGTAAAGCAAGACTCGAGAGCTTGAGCCATCGTCGCGAGGTTGCGTGTTTGTCGGTCTTTTATAAATTGTACTTCGGAGAGTGTGCGCAGGAGCTACATGAGCTTATTCCGCCTGTTCCCCTTCTTCCATTGGAACTTCAGACACACTGCTATCTACCATCCCCATCAAGTTGATATTCCATATTCCAAAACTAAGCGCTTCCAAACATCATTTATAATTCGCACTGCTAAAATATGGAAGCAGCTGCCAGCGTCTGTTTTTCTATTGACTTATGACCCTAAAGGCTTCAAAAGGAGAGTTAATAGGTGTCTTCTGGAAAAGCTTGCCCCATCGTCAACCTCATCCTTGCCTATGCAAGCCTCGAGGTCAAAAGCTGGCCCATTATAAATAAAAAAATAATAAAATAATAGAATTGTTGTAGTTAAAAAAAAAATTACGTTCCAATATATGTGTTCCAACTATATAAAGATCATTCATCATCGTCATCATCAGCCTATAGCAGTCCATTTCTGAACATAATATGAGCGCCAATGCCTTATAAATATTTTCATTTATCATTTATTTTATTCTTCATGCTCTTACATACATTTATATTTATATTTATCATATTATACAGGGTGGGGCAAAATTTTACCTCATTCAGGGCAGCTACCTTTAGTTAGAAGGTTTTGTTCTGAGAAAACTATAAATTTATTTTGAAGAAAAAAACAACTGCATTTTTAAAATTTTGAAAAAGAAAGTGCTTTGTTGCGTGGAATTTTTGTATGAGCTGAATTTGGCCAGGACGTCTGTCGGGTCATATAGTTTTTAATATATTCAAAATCAGTAACTTTATTCGTTTAAAGTTTTACTAATTTCCTGAGCTAGCTAGCAAAAACGTGGGAATGGTTAACCTGTGGGTTAATCCAACGCAGTTATTGTAATTTGACCATGAGTTCATGTAAAAAATGATTCATTTCCCGTAAGGTGACGTTATGTGACGTAACTGAAACTGTATAATTGTCCCCTTTATGATAGTACGTATTTAGTTTACACACATGACCATAGTTCATCCATATATGGAGAACCCCAACATATTATACGTAAACGTCCTTACGGCGATTTTGGACTTCTCGACCCCATTATTCATCATTGAGCGCCTGGAGTTCATAGTATGCAATTACTTGCTAAGAAATACGTGTTTATTTACGTAATTAACCGAGTTCATTGTTTTTCAATGAGACGTTGGGAACCACGCAACGGAACTAAAATAGAGTTGGGCAGGTGAGGTGGTGACAGGTGGAGAACGGCGATAACAGAATGGGGTCTAAGACCCGGGTACAGAAACGTCGGTAGTACAGTAGCAAGATTTGCGGGCATTACATCCATCGTGGGTCAAAACTCGATGAGAAGAGCTTTGGGCTGTGGAGATTGGCACCCAAAAAGAGAGGCCTATACCCAGCATAAACCCAGATAATGATGAATAGGTATGATCGTTTTTGATCATCCTAATGTATGGATAAATGCTCAGATTTAGTGTACCTGCTTTTTTACATTTACGCTGTAATGTCATAAGTAAGAAAATTATACACAATTTAAAAAAAATTGCTAATATGATTTATTAAATAGATTGACTTATTATATGGATTTTCTGACCACATAATTAGTAGTTCTTATCTCGGATATTAAAATGTATAAGGATAAGGAAATCATTGCTATATATTTTTAGGTTTAAACACGTTCCTTGACTTTTTCCCAATATGACGTCTATATGACGTAGAGATATACTTGGTTAGGTACTTAAGGTAATCAGTTGGGTTTTTATAGTATAAAAGCCTATGCAAGGTACCTATGCACATGGGCAAGCACGGTTGAGCAAAATTTATCAATTAAACACCTTTAAACTTGTTCTGCATAGCTTATAAGACTGACTTTAGCTAAAGCGTAATGGTCTCAATAACACCTATGGCTTAAATTCTTCAAGGAAGAAAATATTTCAATAGGTAATTGGATCCAAAGAGTACTATTGAGAGCGAGTTATTATAAAATGTAATTTTTGGATTGACTCTCGTGACAGTGTGAACCGTGAAGTTCGCCTTTAGCATTAGAACAATAACCTTTGCTTGGATATTATGGACTTATTACTTTGCTATATGGCAGAATAGAATGATTAAGCAGATCAGAGGTGTAAGGGTGTGTGAAGGGGTACAACATCCATATTTGGAAACCAAGCCAACGTCACCTGCCCGTGGTGTACCTTGCTGTATGGCTCTGGCGGCAGGCTGATTGCGGCATAGCGCAGCCTAACACCAGCACAGCTAAGTCTATTGGTGGCAACAATCGGGAAGCAGCATCGGCGGTGCTGTGCCCTGCGATCCCCAACCCGAAAGCCCAGCGTGGGGATTATGGGCATATCCTCCTTCATATAAGGGAGGTCTATGTCTAGCAGTGGATTGAATAAGGAAAGTTTCTTTAGTGTGATTTTGTAAGCAGATCAGATTATGTATAGTTATCAATCGAATATACTATAGCGGTGAAATAATACATAACAAGTACCTACTTTGTATTTTTCAGGTAGATATGTAGGTACCTATGTTGTTCGTTTAAAGAATCGTGAAATGAGATATCATTACGATGAATCTTCCAGCTGAGCTGTTACATGTTTGTTTTTCGTGAGCAACCATGACCTAGATTATATTAATACCAGCTTTCAGTTGTAACTTTCTGTTTGTCTATTAAAAATAACATGACGAGCACCTCAGTAAACTGATGACAAAGTTATTTCGACAGTTCAGTATTTGAGAAAACCAGTCTTATATAAACGCTATTTATACGCTAAGCTAAGAAGTACCTAGTAGAGTTCTTTGTGAAAGGCTCATCCGGGGAAGTGCCGCAATTATGCCTATTTATTCCGCTGAACAGCATTACTATGATTCGGTTTGAAGGGTGTAGGTGCCGGTTTTACTTACAGGCTTCACACCTTAAGTTGATGGACGCAGGGCGTTGTATCGTAGAGCACGTTTGAAACAACACTCAACATTAGGAGTGCCATATGATGTGCCAGTTCCATCTTCAGGTTTATTAAAAGCTAAATAACATGAGACTAAGCAAGATTTTTAAAAGCTCACTTGATTGTACATCATTCTCTTCTCTTCTATAAATTGTCGAAAACAAGAGCGCTTTTTACGTTTGTCTGTTTGTGGGCTTAGTCTTTTTTACTAGACAACAGATTTTCATACGGTCCCACTATAGAGAATTACTTCTGGAGAATTAAATCCATGTATTAGGTGCTTATTAGGTTTTAAAAAGTTATTGTTTTGTGTTTTTGACACATAATGATGCCACATTAGTAAATTGTACCCATCCAAAGCAGGTGCGGGGCGCTCGTTTATTATATGAGACAGTTTCAATACTATCTGCAATATATTGATGTAGTCTTATAATTAACACAGAATAAAAATTTCTAGGTATAGTTAATTGGACAAATCAATGACTTAAGTATTATTGGTATTATTTATCTTTGCCATGCCCGTCTCGAGATAATACAATTATTTTGTTTGTATAGTAATTCTATGACTGAACGATACTGAAACAACTCGTACCGTAGTAGCTCCAATATTAATACGGGTGTAATTTGAGGCTTACCACAAAAAGTAGAGATGAATTTAATTAATGATGTTATTTTGTTAGAACGCATAATTGAATGGCATAACAAAATAAAATGCTATACCTACATATTGCTCACTGTTTTATTTTATTAGCCATCATCATCATCATCATCTTCATCAGCCTATCGGAGCCTACTGGTGGACATGAGCCTTATGAGCGCCATTGTGCCTTGTCCTCAGCTCGACTCATCCAGCTTCTACCAACACCATTCGCAGATTGTTACTCCACCTGGCCGGAGGGCGTCCTACAACACGTTTGCCGAGCCACCACTCAAGAACTCGTTTACCCCAACGGTTATCGATTCTTTGGCAGATATTACCAGCCCACTGCTACATCAGCTTGCTAATTTAACTGAGCTATGTTGAGTTTACCCACATTATATAAAACGAATTACATTGCTCTCAAATTATACATATGTATCCATATATTTATCAATTTTTATCAAAAACTTACTTGCAATACAACATACAGATGCAGTATACTTAGAAAACCAGAAGTAAATTATTGTTTTCAAACATTTTGCCAATATTAATGCGGCGGAATAGCGCGGCGAGTGACGACGCCAAGTTGTACGTCACAAAGCCTGTTGGCATTGCACTATTGTGATAATGATAACCCGTTTTCAATACTTCCTACAAATAAATTGTTTGTGCAAACATTAACTACGGTTGACATGCTTACTAAGCATGGATAATAATCTAGGTAGGCTCAGAGAGTAATTTATAGACAAGAATCTTAGCAATAGGTACTTATTCTACAGAAATATATACAATTCACTGTGATTGTTGTTTGTGTTTTACCTACATACATATTTTGCAATCTATTCATGACACACCCATAGACAGATATGCAATTGGCTATAACTTGACTTTTGTTTTTCATTCGGCATCGCTTGTAATAATTTCCTACCCACATTAACCCATACTACTATGAAATAATAAACTGATCACACCTATATTACAACCAAAGCAGTCAAAAAAAAAAATGATGAAAATGCCGAAAAATGCTGAAGTTATTTATTTTCATTAGAGTCTTAATGCAAAATTTCAAGTCAATTGATGAAGATTTTTTTCGTCCCAGATTGAAACTTTGCCACCTTCGTTAACCCCCTTAGGGGTTGAATTTCGAAAAATCTCTTCTTATTCGCTGGTGTTGCTATACAAGGTAGCTACATCCCAAATTTCAATTTTGTATCTTCATTGGTTTAGGCTGAGCGTTGATTCCAGAAAAAGGCCTTCCCTTTTATATATATCTACTACTATAGAAAGATGAAATACTACTATGATACTATGATACTATAGAAGATGAAAGGAGGCGAGAACTTGACATAAAGCGAGACCTAATCAAAAGTAAACCACCTTCAAACACTAAGTTTAATTTTAATAATAATATTTTGACGTGTGCTAAGCCAAGATTGGATATATCAGTCACTTATGGGCAAAGCATCCATGCGCATACATTGTTCAAAAAGTAAGAGCCAGTCACCAAGCCGAAAACGGCTAGGTGGATTATTATATTATTTACTAGAAGTAATATATAATAGTATATAAGTTTAAGTAGTAGAAATCTTAGCCCGCGTGTCTCTGTTTTTACATATACAAGTATGAAGGATCAGAGGTAGTTTTTTTTTATACTACATGAAGATGGAACAAGCACATGGCCCACCTGATGTTAAGTGGTTACACATTACCTATCACAATGCATTGCATCGTACACGTTTTTCCGGAACGTGCTCTACGATGCAACGCCCTACGTCCATCAACTTGAGACATGAAGATGATAAGCCTTTTGTGCCTGTAATTTCACCGGCAACCATACCCTTCAAATCGAAACACAGCTCAGCTGCTTCACGGCAAAAATAGCCATGGTGGCTGTACCTCCCAGGAGGAGCCCTCCACAAAAAACTCTACTACCTTCAAAATATAATATATAAGTAATAATACATTAAAGTATCTGCTGCTAAATTAGTTTGTTGGTTCCGTAGAGTTTGGAAGCAATGCAAATACATCACGGCTGCGCAATTGAGTAGCAATCTTCTAAACATACAAATTAATATTATAAATGCGAAAGTGACTCTGTCTGTTTGTTTTGTTTTCACTCAACTACTCTTCGTCGCGGAGTGGTTGAGTTGGTTAAACCTTATGTACTGGGTAGTGGGTTCGAAATAGTTTATTTTTTTATTTTTTATGGTACTTGAAGACGGAACAAGCACATGGCTCGCCTGATGTTAAGTGGTGACCATTAGCTATCACAAAGCATTGAGTCGTAGATCACGATTTTTTGGAACGTGCTCTACGATGTAACGCCCGGTGTCCATCAACTTGAGGCATGAAGATGATAGGTAAGCCTCTTGTGCCTGTAATTTAACCAACACACACACCCTTCAAACCGAAACACAACATAGCTGCTTCACGGCAGAAATATGCACACATGGTGGCAGTACTTCCCCCGACGAGCCCTCCACAAAGAGCTCTACTACTAAAATAATATATTATTGGTATTTTATGTACAAAATCGTTTCTATGTAAATTACAAAATCACGATGTAAAGTAAAATATAAAATCCACAGTAAAATGTAAACTCTATGATGGTTAACAAAATAGTTAGGTCTTTTATTCCCTACGCTACGAAGAGAAAGTTTTACAAAGCGAAGCTATGAGAAAAGTTAACCTGCAGCATTTAGTCTAAATCCCCTGCAGGCATGAAGTGGAAATAACGTACGTAGGTTTGCTTGGTGCTCCCTATACTTAATTAAATTGTTTGTTTGTGTTGCTCTACAAATGGACTTCATCGTACCCTCGCTCGATAATACTCTATTAATTTTTTTGTTTAATATTTTCAGTGTATTCATTATTATTTACAAAATGAACTGACGGTTTATTTTTGCAATTTGTTTAGGCTTCTGAGATCCTATTATATGATAGCTTTCGGCCTCATGATTAGCTTTCGATTATAAAATAAAAGAACTAACTGACACATTACAATAAATACTTAGTAGTGATTACTGTATTGGAAAACCTCAAGCTCAGACTGGGTGGCGGGCGACGCAACCAGCTGGCGGCTGTCGTTCTGCCCTGAGGTCGGAGCCGACGTCACACTCTAACCGGGTCATGTGGTAGGTAGCCTCGTGTGAATAACGTCAAGCATAATAAAAGGCGCGTTCAGATCATACATCAGTTATACCTTAGACGCGACAAAAGCGCGGTTTTTTAATTGAGCACGGTGAATAGAAATATGTATTCTTACGAGTATTTTTCGCAAGTAAACAATTAATTAAAAAAAAAAAAACTTATTTGGCTTGCAATTAATTAAAGTTGTAGAAAAGTGCTTTTTCTTTCATTTGTTTTTAAAACAAAATACATAAATATAGTTGCATGTTCATCTGCAACAAAACAAATAATCGCACTATAGGTAACTTATCAAGCAAGAAGTTTTTTTTGATCAACTAACAACAACATGAATTCTAATAACGAACAACAAATAACAACTATCTATTTTCCTTCAAGATTCTGAGAACTTCTTTATTTAGATAGGAATAGTTCCGAATATTTTGATGACGCTTCTGTTTCAAGAAGAAATAATGGCAGGAAAATTTATCATTGTCTGAATTTGGCGGCGGTAGGCGGGGTTCTTGCGTACGTGACTGCGCTGGCGTGCCGCCGGGGTACCCGCGCCAAGCGGCCGCGGGCCTTCACTCATACACACAATCAAAACACTATCTCATCCATAAGGCCAAGCCAGACCTAGTAAACAACATTTATCGCGATACAATCGGACATTAATATAACACCATGAAAAATACGCACGCGTAATATGCTAGCCAGATGTAGCTTTTAAACTATATTTCAGTTTACTCTATGAACTAAATAATCTGTGTAAAGTATTCATCAAGGCTGAAAATAAAATTAACGTATAATGTTCAGAAGACTTTGATCGAAGCTTTTGAAATTCAATAATCCCTTCATGGAAACAACCCACACATCTTTTCTACGTTTGTTTTTACAGGTTCAATAGACCTTTACATTTTAGTTTCTTTTAATGTTTCTAAGGTACTTACTTAAAAAGGTTTCTTATTGAGCTTCTGGATACTTATTGTTATTATTACAAAAAGCATCATTCTTAATTTTTTAGTTCCAAATTGTTTTTAGATATAAATTATAAAGTAGGTACCTACTAGTCAATATATTTTGTGGCGCATTCGTGACTCTAAATTATTTCACAACAATTCGATACAAAAAATACTAGTCACTAAATTAAAGATACATAATGTTTTTTGTAAATGTACGAATTGTACGAGTATCAATGTATAATTATAAAATAACAAATTAGTTAGGGACATAAATGTCATAATAAATGTCGATAACTATTTTGTAAATGCTTTAATTCATTTCTAATTTTCAGACACTGCTAGGTTACATCATTAACTAAACAGCTTCATTAAATTTAAGTACTTAAACGGCCTTATTAATAATCAAATGACTTTTAAAACCAAGTAAATTAAGGTTAAAATTTCCAGTGTCCGTGTCATTAAAATTTTAATAAATAGAGAAAAATAGCAACAGTTTGAAACTCCATTTTAGCATACAGTTATAGGATCAGATACAAGTAAAGTTGTGGAGGATTTGCGTCATTCGCTTCTCTTGAAGAAGCGACAGGCTCGTTGTGCCCTTCGGTTTTAATGACGGTACGTCACGAACACAGGGGTGGCTACGTAGCGTATTGCCAGTTACCGAGTAGCAATTGGTCACACGGTTAGCTCGGAGCTTAGCCCATTTCAAGTTTCAGTATCTACCGAGCTCTTCACTCATAAAATATAATAAGTTTGAGTTGGGATTATACTTGGACAACTGACTATATGTATACGTATAGGCAACGAGCAGGGATATGTGATATTTGATGATATGGTTTTTATGAAAACTAATAAAATAAATTACAATAAACATGTGACCAATGTGCTGAACATACTTTTTGTTTCAGAATAATGAGGTTTTAAAGAGTAAAATAAAACTATGGTTTTCACGCCTGGAAATTAATAACATTTTAAGGTTTTTAGAGCTCTCATCATCATCATCATCATCAGTCTGTAGTAGTCCACAGAGCTGGACGCATCCAGCTGAGAAGGCCAATATTGGGCGTTATTGAAGCTTTTACTTACTCAATGTATGGAAAACGTGAAATAACATTACTATAAAACTGAGACGAATGATGCAAAAAGTTTTGGTGATGATTATTATTTTTTAGGGAAAACACACGTTTTACCTACCTACGACTACCTAATCAAAAATTTTCAACAAAAAAAGGGGCCATGGTTTCCTGTATCTGCTTTGGTTTTGGATTTCCCCATAGGCATTTCTCCAGTTAAAAAATCTGTACCATATTATTTATGTAATATATTTTACATACGTTTATACAGTGGGGCAAAATTTTATCTGATTGAGAGCACCATTTGACTCAATGTTATGGCGCATGATGTTTGATAGAATATGTAAGGAAAACTTTTTAAACTTAAAAGGTTATTAAATTATAAACTTAGTAAATTACTTTGGGAATTTCCCAACACGAAAACTTGTGTTGGGAAATAGAATCGATTGAGACTAACTTATTTTTTTTAACAAATGTTATTTTCTAGACACATTTTTTCAAAAAATCCGAAAGTGCGGTTGTTTTTTTTCTTCAAATTATAGTTTCTCTTTTTACTACAAAATATGTTTTAGGTAATCAAAGGTAAAAAAAAATCCCCACCTGTATAGCAAGGCCTCACAAGAGTATGTGAATTATTTTTGTATCTTCAGCGTTCTATTACCTTGCTACCTATTTACATACCTATCTTGAAAAAAGAGTAAGCGCCATAAAATCTTTTTTATGATTTCTGCTACTGCGTTGCATACGGTACTAAGAAATTAAAACATAAAGGTTGGCAGATTTACAGTAAACAATTGCTGATTACTAGTATTGGCATTCATTTACAAGTAAAAATAAACATTATGGTATTAACAAGAGAATTAGAAGTTATATATAAGGGAAAATAAAAGGGTAGAGGCTGGCACAAGAAAATATGGATGGATTATGTGGTAGATCACGTGTAAGAAAAACTGATATATGAAAAGGAAAAAGCATATTTTGCTAGTCCCACAGTATGCGAGATAATGGGTGGGGAGAAGATGAATGCTATATATTGTTTATTTCCACAAAACGGCACATAAGTATACTTCAACACAAAGTAATAAGCTTGTTGCGCCTACGCGGAACATAACACGAACTATTACAACGTATATGCGTTAATTCGACATTTTTATAAAACGAATTTGTATTGTATTATTTCGACCGTCTAAATCGTTGCTTAGTGTACACTGACGCCAAGAGACAAAGTTTCATCGTTCACCATTCTTATTTTTTCTTATTTTTTCTTATTATAATTTATCCATTATCCAAAATGTTTTAATACCCGTCCATATTAACAATGCACTGGTTTCATTCAGAAAGGACTTACCTTGAGCGAAGCCATATCGGAGACCGATCGATGAGTTTGTATGGTCTCCAGCTGGTCCAAGCACCAGTCCAGCTCCTCTACGGTTTCTAGAGCCATTTTCATATAGGCTTCATCTGTAACAAAAAGGTTATTAACAATGTGTTGCATTGAATTAACGGTGGTGACTCCAGTCTCTTACATAAGAGCCGTTTACTCGTCTTGATTTTGTCTATGTTGTATTTGTATATTTATGATGTTAGGTAAGGTGACTATATTTTAACGATTTTCTAAACGTAGACATCTAAATTTGTGCTATTAGAGAAAGCACGTTGAACCAAACCCACTAGATTGATGTATAAATGGTTCAACCGGCCCAATTAAAGACGCCAATCGATTAAAATTAACGTAAGGCCCAATCTGATTACATAGAATACCGAAATAAAGTTAGGGTTATATTGTAATCCAAGCCGATTACAAATAATTCCGTAGAGAAAGGGCGAAACAATTAAATACCCGTGCTTACAATAAATCTACTATTACAGAAATAAAAGCCGGGCATTAGGTAGTTGGACGTTCGTGTTTATCATTTCAATTTTGTAGCAACAAACAGTCAATTAGAGAGAAAAAGATATCCGTTCTAGAGCTATCAGCGGAACAAGAGGTAATTGGAGCTATCAACGTGATCGCTCGGCAGACGTGACTCGGATCACAGTGATGTGATATCTATACAAAGAAGGAAAAAATGCTTGGTGCATGCGGCGGGAACCTCTCAATCAGGTGGATGATGTGTCATTGCTGATGTATCATGCAACCTTGTGGAGAAATTCTGTTTGTGTGATCCTCGTTCAATTGACACTGTTGCAGATCGTGATTCCGTGCGTCACACTACGGTTAACTGCGATAACTCTCAAGATTTGACCCTAATATCTCATAAATATTTATGAGTAATTTTAAACATTTAGACTGGCTGGTGTTCAATGCATGATAAACCCAGAACACTACTTACCTACAATATTATATAAAATGGAACTAGCTGCCAGCGTCTCTTTTTCGATCGACTTACGACCCTAACGGCTTCAAAAAGAGAGTTGATAAACGCTACATAGTTCTTGTCAATTTGAAATCAAATAGGTAAAGTATATAATAAATCAGTAAATCAGTAATAGTTAAAAAAGTACTTTCATCTGGGAAAGCTCGCCCCATCGTCGACCTTATCCTTGCCCCAGCATGCCTCGACGTCAAGTGCTGCCCCATAATATATAATAACTATAAGAACTATGTAGCGTTCATAAGTAAGGGGGTTAATATATAAATTAATTAGTATCGCGATGGGTTCCAAGTGATTTACACATAGGTGAAATGAAAAAAAAAATTATAAATGAATTTATATATGAGCCCCTTACTTATGAACGCTACATAGTTCTTGTTAATTTGAAATCAGATAGGTAAGGTATATAATAAATCAGTAAGTATATTATCAAAAAAATACTTTATAAGATTTATTGGATTTCATTAGAAACGTAAAAACTCATAAAAAAACAGATCATACAAAGTAAGTAAACCTGGAGAGACAATGCGAACTTTTGCATCGGCACTTTTGTCTCAAGACGATTACTTAGGTACCTTTTTAATTAAAAGAAGTAAAAACATACTGAAGTAGCGAAGCTCTAGATTTCTAAATTTAATAACTTAAGTAGTGGTCTTACTTTGATTTTAGTATATAATTTCTAGAGTTTTACAATTATTTACATTGAACAATAGGCTAGATGCCTAAAAAAATATATTCAGTCCGTCAAATACATTATCAAAAAAATTTGGAAACATATTTTTCTTTAGTCAATTAAACTAAAAACGTGTGTTGAAGTTCCGCGTGACGTCACAGGTAAGTACACTTTTTACATACAAGTGACCTCATGAGCCCCCATTAAAACTTTGACGCTCTTTATCTATGTCAATTTCTATTGATTTGATAAATAAAAAAAATATGTTTCCAATATTTTTTGTTAATCTAACTGATGGACTAATTAGTTTTTTTTACCCAGGCATCATCCCTGTCACTTATTTTCAATGCCTACCTCCTAGTATCCTCAATAGATTATCGTAATGGTAAAGGCCCGCCTAAGACGTGGAAGATTGCGGGTTCGATTCCCGCCACGAGACAAATTTTTTGATGTTTTGCAAATACAAGTCCCGGGTCTGTTTTTTTATGTATATTACTAGCTGACCCGACAGACGTTGTCACTCAATGAGAATAAAACAACAACAAAAACCCTACCCTACTCTACCCTACCCTACCCTACCCTACCCTGCACCTACAGCTACCCTAACCCTCCCCCTGCCGTAATCTACCCCTAACCCTAATTTTAATATTAACAGGATAAAAAGTCGGGATCCTATGTCCGTCTCCTGGTTCTAAGCTACCTCTCCACCAATTTTCAGCCAAATCGGTTCAGCCGTTCTTGAGTTATAAATAGTGTAACTAACACAACTTTCTTTTATATAGATAGATATCCGTGAAGATGTTTATTTGCTTTGTTTGTTCATTTTTAATTATTTAAGTTATGTTTTTTTCAGGTCGGATTCCAACATCCAGCATCTCTTTCATTTCCTCTAGTGAATGCCGTAATACGAAGTTATTATTTTTCCGAAAAATAAGTGAACATAACTTACCTACAAATAAAATTGTAAGCCTATGTTACATACATATACTAAAACTGATTACCACGCACTAATACACTTAACAGTCACATTTTGCGTAATTATTCAGGTAAGTACACGTTTTTAAATCCAAACAACAAAGCTCGGTTTAATGGTGTTCATGAACCCACAGTTGCTAAAACACTGCTAATAATAACGTCTACCGAAAACATCAAACAGACAACATTAAATTAAGTTGACAATTGTTTTATCACGATCTATGGTCATTTTCCGATAGACTTATATATAAAGATAATATTGGTCCATTCAATAAGTATCATAGCTACAGAGATTCATTCAAGTCAACCGTAAATTCAAGCATCTTTTTATATTTTACTAATCAAAAGACTTGGCAGGTCTAGGACTTGTTGAATATACAGATTTAATTTAAATATTAACGCCCTTACTTTTTTATGTTACTTGATGAAGGAACAAACACATGGCCCACCTGATGTTAATTAGTAACCATTACCTATTACAAAGCATTGCATCGTAGATCATATTTTTTGGAACGTACTCTACGATGCAACACCCTGCGTCCACCAACTCGGGGCATGAAAGTGATAAGCCTCTATTGTACCTGTAATTTCACCGGCACCCACACCCTTCAGACCAAAACAGCACAGCTGCTTCACGGCAGATATAGGTATGGTGGCAGTACTTCCCCGGACGAACCCTCCACAAAGAACTCTATTACTACTAAACATACTTCTGTTTAACATTATATATTGACAGATTTTTTTTAGTATGTTATGTATGATGTATAATTGTTTTCGTGAGTGGAGCTAGAACAGTTTCATTTAAGAATAATAAAGTTGTTGCTATAGTTATTTCAGCTGTACCTAAGCCGAATATTTTGAGAACTAATTTAACTACTTCTCATCATCATGTATACAACAAACATGGCAGCCTAAATTTAGGCATGAGGGCTGTAGAATCCGATAGCAAAATCCGGGTCAGTGAGAACGTGACTAAACTAGGGGAGAGTACCTACGCAGGGCTTGTTTATCAAATAATGAAACCGTCTCGGATATAGCGAAACCTCGTCGTTTAATGTATTTCTACTCAAGATCTTATTTTATTATGTGTAGATGAAAGATGTGTTCCAAAACCGTGAGAATAAGGCTCCCATTGCAATAAGTAAGGTATGCGAACCTATGTTGTTGAAGATTTGATTAATAAATGTATCAACAACAGCCATTGTGAATATTACGTAATTGGTTTATAGATACCCATCTGCGTCGGTACCTACTATATTCAACATAAATATAATTAGATCATAGCGGTTATCAGAGGTGGCAAGACCGGAAACAGGAGTGTTTTCGTAGATACCCGTCAAAACAAGTTGTTATCAGTATACCTATAGATATTATAGGATTGCTTATCGACAAATAATCATAATATCGGGAGACATGTACCTTTCCAAGAATTATTTAATTTTTATGCGTAGTAAAATGAGCGTAATATGTAAACACCTATTTATAGGGTTTTGATAGCCAAACGCTTATCTCGTTAATCCATTAATCAACAGAGTTGTTAAAACTAAAAAGCTTTAGGAAATCTTAAAGAACTTTTTATTATTTTTAATTGTTCCAAGCAATTCCTAGCAATTATATTGCAAAATATTTATTTTTAATGCTGCGTATCCAGGAAAAGAAATATGTGATTTCACTTCAATGGAAATCCCGAACATATTGATCCATCCGATTACTCTATCTATGCAAAACCGAGTAGTCTCTTGCTGTATTTATAACCAAGTGTCTTTGAGCAAATGATAGGCTTGATAAATAGCTTACCATTGAGTGAATTAAGTAATAAATATATATGAGAAAAGGCGTCTTTTCTTAACAACTTATTATTATTCCTATTGTAACTAACATAATATTGAAAAATCTGGCCTTAGTGAGCTATACCTTACGATCTTGTTCAAAGATAACGAGGTATCAAGATAAACAATGATATATCCTTTTCTCGGGAGATGAGATTACCGAGAAAGTTAGCGGCATGTGGTTGGATAAGGCAATAAAGATAATGTGTTAACCTTATAACAGTTTTGCATTTATCTAAGTTATGATTTAAGTCAGTTTAGTCAGTCACGATTTTTTCATCTACCTCCAGGAATATACCTACTTACTAGTTGGTACCTTTAGTGAGTAGTGAGTTTTTACAAAACAATTCGGTAAATCCATATCAGCTCCACTGACGTAAGGAGATTGATGGATTTAGGAAACCCCCAAAATACGAAGCGAGTTGCACAGCCATTTACCTACTAAATTCCTGGAACGTAACTGATTCCATAAACTGATTGGGTAATCACGATTTTTCGCAATAAACGGTGAAGACAGATAAAATGGTGCGTAATATCAACGATCATATAGCTTCATCACAGAATACCGAGAAAGATTCATATATCGCTCAAGGCAATGTCGATGTTGCTGAGGTGTCATATTTAGGGGAATGGCAAAAGAATTTGATTTACAAACAGATTTCTATTTGAACACGTTTTATAAATGAGTAATGCCTTCTTGTGTGAGTGTATCTAGTAAATAAAGACACGCGTTCTTTACATAAATTCCTGAGATTGTATGCCTTGTGAAAAGTGAACAACAGTAATAGGTTTAACATAATAAAAACACGTTAGTTATTACGATTTTTGTAAATAAAAAAATCGTTAAAAATAAAGAAAAAATAAATTAAATTAAAAAGGCCTTTATTATACTAGCACGAAAATTACGAGGTCTTAAGGGAGTATGTGGTGAATGAGGTATGTTAAGCCCCAGTCAAAGGAATAAAATGAGTTTTAGTTTTAGTTTACTTTTGTTTAGGTCTGGAATTAAAGTGTGTTCTGAAAGTGGCATTTGAGAGAATTCACGTTAATCAGCTACTGATGGATTTTAATGATGTATGATTGAAAATTAAATTGTTGAGATACTCACCTCCTGGGTTGAAGTTTTTAGGTTGCGGTGTAACAGCCGCTGCCCCTGACGATCTTCGCGATCTGAAATGATGAAAGTTTTTTTATTGATCCGCTGACGCGTTTCATTGACGTTGGAAAACGTTGAGAATGTTGAATGTAATAATTATTGTATAGAATATTTTTTTTTATAATAATGTGGCCATTTTATTCATAACCTTCAACTTTTTTATTTCTGCTAAGTAAATAAATAAAAAAATAATTTTGAATTTGATTTTTTGTTTACACGGAGAGGATATTTTCGGAATTTTGTATTTTATATTGAAATCCAGATTTATAACGAGAAACTTATTTCTATTCAGTTGTAAAGCTCTTTACTAAATAATCTTCTATCTTTCAATGAAGTTATTATTTTCATAACAATAAGATTGTGCTCAAAAGCGTATATAATATTTTAAAAGATTAAAACGAAAAACGTAAACTTTAGAAAATTATGGAGAGACTACTCAATGTTTACTTTGTGAAAGAGCTCTTCTATTTAATGAGATTAAATTTCTTTCAGTTCAAAGGCTTTTGACAGAGACCGAGTGAGCACGGGTCGAGAGATCACGCTTGTATCAACTCGTCTTGCATATTTTCGCCTCGGAAATCAAATGATGCGTTACTTGTAATCATTTTATCTAATGGTCTACTAATTTCGAATAAACAATTCTGTTTAAAACAAACCACAAAAAATATACAGCCGACACACAGAACCATCTCCTTTTTTTGATGTCGCTTCAAATGTATGAATGAATTTGAAGAAACTTACAAAAGCGTCTTATCACCTTCATGCATCAAGTTGATGGACGCAGGGCAATGCACGTTTCAAACATGCGTAGCCTACGATGCAGTGCTACGATGCTTGATAGGTAATGGTTACCACTTAATATTAACCGTCTAACTTATAAGCGCTACTCAAAGTTAACCATTACTTATAAAGTAAGCCCTGCTATTGTTTGTCAGTATCCAATGGTACGGGATGGCAACAGTTTCATCTTTTGACAGATTTTTATAAATAAGGACGTTTCTTCGTTCTATTTTCAGTGGCCTGAGTGCGAAGAAAATACCTAACGTCAAAGTTTGCGTTAACTTAATTTTTGTATGGAGATGTCAAGGTTTTACAAAGTTTCCGCTAGGGGCGCTGCTCCATTTTCATACAAAAATACAGTTAATGCAAACTTTGACGTTATGTATTTTTTTCGCACTCCATCACTGGTACCACAAAAAAAAACTTTAAAATCAAATGAGCGAATTATTTTTTAACATAAAGCGTAAAATCATAACAATATTCAATAACCCTCTTACTTATAAACGCTACTTAATTTTAATCATTGCTTAAAGTTAGCCCTGTCACTGTTTGTCATTATCCAACGGTGAGAGATGGCAATAGTTTAAACATCGTTAATCTTTGACAGATTTTTATATGTAAGGCCATAAGTCATGATGAAAATGATTATAAAATCATATAATAATATCATTGTCTTTATCAGCCTTGTAGCTTATACGAGAATGATATAGGACACCATTTTTTCATCTTGAACGACGGCCGTGTCATTTTTATTAAATTTTATTTTCTAGTGTTTTTCTAATGTATATCGATTTTTATTAATGGTATTTTAACCGTTATACGTTAGTAATAAGACACAAGTATTAGTGAAATGCAATAAAGAAGATTTGGACGGAAACTCTCTGATGAAGAAAATTGTGCACCGATGATCGTTTTTTGTTATAGTCGCCATTGCTATAGCAGAAAACAGGACCTGACTGAAGACTGGACGACTGGACTTATAAGCCGTACTACGTTGCCTAATATTATTATGAACAATATAAACTTGATACTGGCGAAATTGTGGAAACTATCCCAAAAGCCATTTAATAAAGAAGTGAAGTGAAGTGAGAATGATATAAATAAATGGGCAAATAATTCTTAATTCTGGTAATTTATTAAGACTGTTAATCTGGAGTAATTTGGGTCTAGTAGCCAATAGTAGGTTAGTAGTAATCAGCTTACGATATGATATGGCATTTGTAGAGCAGTTACAAAATTGTTTACATCGTAAAATGATGAACGCTATCAAAATTCTAAAAATAGAATAGAAGGCTGTGTAATCATTGATTAGCCGATGGATTGTGTATCACGGTGAGCTAAATATAGTTAAGAACATATGATCATTACTAGCAAGGTCTATTTGTGGTTCAATAGGTAGCAGATGATATTAATTACCGTCTTTTATACACAGCAACTCAAAGGTCACATCGCAATACACATAGGGTTTTTTTGAAAGCTTGAATTAAAGGAAATCACATGACTGCATACTACTTGTATAGTTTATGTAAATACATAGAAGACCCAAGACCAATATTTGCTAACGATGCAAACATTTGTGTCGCGGCGGGAAACAAACCCCAACCTTCTACGTCTCAGGTGGGCCTTCACCGCTGCGCCACAGAGGTCATCTTCAAGTTAATGTTCTTTGAGAAAATGGTATTTATAAAATTTAAATATACATACATTTCACTGCAAAGCTACAGTTTTATAGGAATTAAATTGATCTAAAGGCTAAGTTGAGTGTGACGTAAATATTAATCTTTGGATTAATGACGTTTGAAATATTACAACGAAGAATAGTTACTAACATCCCCTCGAAATTCTATTCCCTCACGACTACCCCTTAAAAGGGGCTTAATTAGAAACGTGTAAGGTAATCAAACAGTCGAAGTGCTTATAAATGAAAACGAGCGCAAGCCCCGTGTTTGTATAATAAGGTTTAAACACTATCTAAGTTAATTCAAGTAGCTAAGCATTGGGGTGCTGTTTGTATTGTAACCGAATACGAATACTTGACTATACGTCATGTCAAAAGGGGGTGTGGGTGTATATACCTATGTTTAGTCTGGAGGACATCAACGCGTGCCAAGAGCTTGTGATTCAGGTATCGCGTGCTTCATAATGTACATACAGTGTCATTGACGAATCAACATCACCGTACCACGAGACTCTGCGACGCAAAGTTACGTCACTGATTGCGTCGATCGTCGACTCACACAACGACTGATAAGTAAAATGGATGTGGTATTAGTAGGCATTGTGCGTCACTATCTTTGAATGATTAATTTTGTAACGAAGTTAGACATTATGTTTATTTAAGTATTAAATTGGAAGAAATAAATGTGCCAACATTTTGTCATGTTTTTAGTGAAAAAATAAATAATTTTAAACTTACAAACTCCCTTAATAGGTAATATCTAATTACTTGTTAAGTTAAAACGATCCATAAAGATCCCGTTATTCAAAAGACATCCTAACTTAAATTATAAATGCGAATGTACCTAAGTTATTTGGTTTGTTACTACTCAACCGATCATAATTAAACTTGTCATACACGTTGCCTTGGATACAAAAAAGAACACAGGGTACCTTTAATCCAGATAAAAGAGATAAAAGTACTGTTCCCGAGGGACAGAAAAATAACTTTTACCACGAGCGAAGCCGTGGCTAAAAGCTAGTACCCAATAAAAATAAAATAGCAAACAAAGCTGCAAAAATAACAGTATCAAAAATGTTACGAGAATTAATAAATCTTTATTCATTTTCTTAGTGCTAAAATTAACATACGCATTAAAATATTGAAATAGCGGTATTAATTTAGAATATGCCCGAACTAGGAAGACCTTTATCTCGGGCAGAGTTTCGACGAAATTATTTATTTGGTGAGCACAGTTGAATTACGATGCCATATTCATCGTTAGTAAATCAGCTACCGCTGACCTTGTTCATGACGAAGTCCTACGTAGTAGTAGTGGATACGGAAATTATTGTGAAATGTTAATAATTACTTAATAAATTACGATATTTTATGAGCACCCTACGTCATTATCTCGAATCAATGTTACAACGAACGTGTAGTTAATTTTGTAAATTAGGTACCTACCATTTTATTTTTTACACTTGTAGTTTAGGTGTTAAATGAAATCATTAGGTTGATCAAGTTCAATATGATAAAGTAGATCAAATGTAAAATGTCATAGATGAAGTCACAAAGAAGGTTACGAGAAGATACTTATGTTTTAGGTTCACTAGTTTGTCCGTCCGCAATGGTTAGTTTAATTTCTGTAGTTTTTCTACATCAGAGGTAAATTTCTAAACGCATTTATAATCACCTATTATCGTTATTGCGCGGTATTTTACGCTCGTATTCGGTCGTTTCTGGTAATAACTATGGAATACCCAATGAATAAAAAAAATCGGATACAAAGTCAGTCTTCAGTAAAACAACCTGATCTATGCATCATCAGCCTATAACAGTCCTCCCCTAATGTGCGCCATTGCGCCCTGTTCTGAGGTCGTCGTATCCAGCTTCTACCAGCAGCCTTTAGCAAATCGTGACCCCACCTAGCCGGAGGGCGTCCTACACTACGTTTGCCGAGCCGCAGTCTGCACTCTAGTACTCGTTTACCCCAGCGGTTATCGGTTCTTCGGCAGATATGGCCAGCTCACTGACAGTTTAGCGTGCTAATTCTCTGAGCTATGTCGACAACTTTAGTTCTATATCGGATAGTCTCGTTGCGGATTCTATCCTTCAGAGAAACTCCAAGCATAGCTCGTTCCATAGCTCGCTGAGCGACTTTAAACTGGTGGACTAGCCGTATTGTGAGTGTCTGTTTCGGCTCCGTATGTCATGACAGGTAGATCTATGTTTTTTTATTTATTTAATTTTTTCGAGCAACTAGGATCATTAAAATTTATATTTACAATTACATTCCAATTTAAAGTAAAATTAAATACAAAATACTATTACTCAAATTAAAGACAAACACATAAAATAAAATTAAAACACAAACCTTTAAAAAAAATACTTTAGATGCATTGCTGAGCAGCGGTGCAAATATTGACAGTCAAACCTGTCTGAGAACGCATTTAGTATGATGTTGGGACTGGCCCGAACAGAATCTATGCATGTTATGCATATGTTTAAAACAAATTAGTTTATGTACCACCACACCCACTACAAGACTGATACCTGTCTTGTGGTGCCCCTAATACAAGCTCGACTTAGTTTGGGGCTGTATGATGCTGTGTGATTATGTCCAGCATTCATCATCGTGATCTACCTGCCCTTATGTGAGGCCCGGCCTCATATAAGGGCAAACGTGGGATCGGCACCACTTCTGTCTCTCTCCAGTGTCCAGCATTCTTTATATATTTGTTTATATGACCAGTAAGTAGTTAAATAGGTAGAAGAATTTCGATAAGTTATTTTATCAAAACATAAAATTGATTAAGGTGCCTACTCTACATTAATCTCACTCAGTGTGGCTTTTATTTGCGCTGAATGTCGATTGGTTATCGGAATGTATTTCCCATTAATACGATTATAGCAAAGTAGCTTTGGCACTTCAAACCGCTTTATTCCCGGACCGTCAGGCACTAACCGTTGATTGTTCACTGCTTAACGCCAAGCAATCCACCAAAGTAGTAAACAGCGGGCTGAGAGTAGGTACGTATTAAGCAATCAAATGCTTATAAAGTGCTTAAGGCTGATTACAGTTATAATTAAAACGTACGAATGTAACACACCAATTTGTTTGGGATTTTTAATTTAAGAAAAGTAATGCGACAGGATTTTTAGAAAGATATTTTTCCATTTCCTTGCTTAATCCAACGAGATTTTGATTCAAATTTAAAACGGTTTAAAAAGCTGAATCGTTTCTTAAAAATCAAAACGGTTGTTCGTTTTTGAACAAATAGCTGAATGTACCTACCAAAATCAAGGAAAACTTAGCATGGAAAACCTGTGAATTTAGCAGAAGGTAGATTCCCACGTAAAATACTTACTTGGAGACTGGCACGTTCGTGAGGGATAAGAAGTTGTTGCGAACACTGCGCAGACTCGCCAGTACCTGCGCGAACGGTGTCACGATCAGGTCTTCTCCATGACTGTGGACAAAAAACAACTTTATTATTTACACGTTAAGGTGTACTGTTATTTTGCTAGGTTTGAACACTAGTGAATGAACTCCTCTTGGGACGGTCTGAAAATCAATTTTGATTAGTTGATCGTAACTTGCTCGAAGTGGAAAAGTTTAAATTAGTTAGTCACGGTCATCATGGTTTACGATTAACATAAATTCCTTCATAATCATAATGAGTGTTCTTCACGGTTTTTATTAAGCATCGTAGCTTGCAAGACGTATATGGTATGATAATTAAAATTATACACAGAAAAAGAACTTAATTAATAATCATTTACGTATTAGTCTTGGATGCCAATAGACTAACTAATACTATCAAGGTCTAAACACTAGCTAAGTCAAAAGTAAAAAGACAAGTAAAACTACTTGCTTTAATGCAAATAAAGTCATGTTTATTTTGAACACTACTTTAATGAACAAGCAAGAGTATAAATTTAACATTGAAAAGATAAATTAGAAATGTTACATAGTAAGTAACGTAATTTATTTTTATACAACTCCGTTGGTTTACTTTACAAAAATAAGTTGGCTCACAACAACAAAAAACGGCCTAGAATTTATCTAAATTTAGGAACATTCAATTTAAAAGGCAAGCTGGATGTAAGAACGCATTGAAAGTAAATAATTTTCGACATAAATTTAAGAAATTACATAAGGATATATTGAAATAAATAATATTTAATGTAATTTCATTTATAAATGAAGCAAATAAAAAGCAATTTTTGATAATACTTACTTCATTCGATGGGCAGGTTAGTTTTGTGTAATTTGTTTTTATAAATATTTGAGCGCAATATCTATATTCAGGAACTACTATTCTAGTAAAAGTTTTAAAATACATTATGACAATGGTTTGTTTAATAGGCTAGACGACTGAAAAATCCTAATTAGTCCGTCAGTTAGATCAACAAAAAATACTGGACACGTATTTTTTTATTTATCTAATATAATACAAATAATCGGTCAGTAATGATTGCCAGGCCCATGAGCATTGACATAAATCGGACGGCTAAAGATGTCAATTTTACATGGTCCATGAACATCGACATAAATCGGATGGCTAAAGATAATATTGTCTGGCTCATGAGCACCGATAGAATAGGATAGTTAAAAATAATATGCCTGGCCCATGAGCGCCAACATAAATCGGATGGTTAATGATAATATTGCCTGGCCCATAAGCATCAACACTAATCTGATGGTCAAAGATAATATTACCTGGGTCATTAAGCATCAACACAAATCTGATGGTTAAAGATAATACTGCCAGGCCCATGAGTACAAACATAAATCGGATAGTTAAAGATAATATTGCCTGGCCCAGGAGCACCGACATGAATCTGATAGTCAAAGATAATATTGCCTGGCCCAGGAGCACTGACATTAATCTGATAGTCAAAGATAATATTGCCTGTTAAAGATAAAGCCAAAAGATTAAAGCTCATGTGCACTCTCATCGACACACTACCGGCAGGTGAAAGGGCAAACAAATTTTTAGCAGAAGTTTTCATCTATTGTCTATCATAATAAATGACGGTAACCGTCGATAACCATCAGATTGATGTGTGAACTAATTCTTTTGTCAAAAAACCGTTGAAAAAATTATGGAATGAGTATGCTGAAGGATTTCGTGAAGATGGTTCTTCCAACATTTAAGTAAATCAATATCAAACAAGCACAAATTTTTCAATTGCCGTGATATTATCTTCCTATCAAACAATTTCCATTGGCAATATTAAAAATTCAAATACACTTTATAAATAAATAAATAAATAATGCTCGACGTACAACACAGCATCATATAGCCCCAAACTAAGCAGAGCTTGTGTTATGGGAACCAAATGATCGATATACTACATAATATACTTTTTTTTGGTAAATATATAGATATTTATTTATTAAATTAACTATCGAACAGTGGATACGTTTGGTTTTAATAGATACATTAATATGCCTAAAGAAACTTATTTCCAAACAAAAACAAGGTAAACTAGAATCATAAAGTGAAACTATTTTTATATAAGCAACTTACCTAGTTATGTAGATATAGGTTACTATTGAACGGTTCATATGCGTCATAGCAATTTACATAATTCACTACCGAGTTATTTTCAATGCCTCTACTTGAAGGTTCTTTGAAATCCACATTTTTAATGTTATTATAAAATCAGAAAACTATCTGTTCTGCGATGATTTATTTAAAATATTTTGTAATATAAATCCTCCTTCGTATGGAGCCATGTCTGGTGTTGGAGTTTTTAGGCCACCCGAAGGCCTCCAACATGGTTTGACGACTGAAAAAGTCGAAACGAACCTCTTAACGTACCTTCCAAAGCACGGAAGCGCTCAGATCTAAATACTAATCGGGCACCCATTCAAGTAGTGATCGGATGGAGTGTTGCTGAACTAAGGTGAACTGCTAAGAAAACCGAAGTTAGCCGTGCCAAGAACTTAAATAGCAATATAATAACAAAATAACACAGCAACTCCAGTTTGCAAAGGTTGGCTCACCTTTGCAAACTGGAGTTGCTGTGGCTATTTCGAGGATTTTTATTCACAATGGCCCCTAGAAGGGATGGAAATCAAATTATATTTCAATCAACATCCCACCCTCAAGCTAATAGGATCAGTATAGGTACATATTAGGATTACGATGATCACGGATTTCAAAGGTAGATATCACGAAGATTAGGTCAGGCGTATAATTTATTGTCCATGCTCACTTCTCTTAACTATAATCGTAGGTTTATTATTAGAGCATAAACTACAATTAACAATAACAATAAGTTTAAGTTACTATTTTAATCAATAGGTGTGTCTTGGCAAGAAAATTATAGATGACCCGGTGAACTTTGAAATAAATCCGAAATGACAATTCCCAAATAAAATTACCAATTTCAATTTTTCAGCTGTTCGTATGGGTTGTTCATACTTTCTTTTTAAAATTTTGTTAAAGGTAGATATGGCTCTACCTATATTTTTTATTTTTTTGAGTTTTTCAATACTAGCATACAGCAATTCACTTTTATACTAGAAAGATAGACTTGTTTTTCAAGCTTTAGAATTCATATCATACTTTCTACATTCCACACGAAATAGCTGCATAAAGCCAATAAAATAACAAGATAGACGGTGTACATTCAAATATTATGTTGGTAGTAATAGTAACTCCACGAAAAATATTCAATATTTATTCATGAGAGTTAAATATGTATGAAGAGATACATATTTTTTGAGAAGATTATGGGATATGACAGACTAGAAGTTTGTCTTCATGGCTAATACTTACGATATACCATAGAAAATGAAATGTTAATGATATTTCAAAACATGTTTCCGTCGTTTAGTAAGCCGTTACAGTATGTATTTAGAGTAAGATTCGAATAGATTTTTCATTTGAAACATACTCTAGACTGACTGACTAGCCTGAGAGGATGGTATAAGCGCTGGACACGCCTATTCCATAAAACCATGTCCCAGGACTACAGTGTCCGACACTGTAGTCTATAGTGAGTAAAAAAGTTACCACTTGGCGTTGTGTACCTACGTCATCTAGAATGCAAAGGCCTAAGGGAGAGACAGTACAAAGTACAATGTCTGGTCAGGCAAAATATATTCTTTTTTTTTATTTTTTTTATTTTACTTGAAGATGTAACAAGCACATGGCCCACCTGATGTTAAGTGGTAACCATTACCTATCACAAAGCGTTGCATCGTACATCACGTTTTTCCGGAACGTACTCTACGATGCAACTCCCTACGTCCATCAACTTGAGGCATGAAGATGATAAGCCTCTTGTGCCTGTAATTTCACCGGTAACCATACCCTTCAAACCGAAACACAGCTCAGCTGCTTCACGGCAGAAATAGGCATGGTGGCAGTACCGCCCCGGACGAGCCCTTCACAAAGAACTCTACTACCTTCAAATATTACTTAGTAAATAATTTTAAAACTAGATTCTATTTTTAGTTTACTATAAATTGTTGTTTAAGTTTGAGTAGAAGGTACCCTTTAGAGTTGGCAGCTTGTGGTAAACGTCCTTCTAACGATACCACAATATAATAATATGTTATTATTTTCTACTCCATGTTCTCAAATTACTGAGTAATGTGCCTAGAGACGAAACCAAAGAACTGAACTAAACCACAGGCATAGATGACCAACCTAGTAAATAATAAACCTATTATATCAGTATCTGTTAATATTTGATTCCAGTGTTCTTTTAAGAAAATAACCAAAATCATGTGAATATCCTCACATGATTTTAATGTCACGTTTAGAGCTAGCTGTCTTGGATGTTCGCCCAGTCAAAATCGATCACGAGTTTCAACAAACTTCTAGTACCTACATTATTTATGAAAATGCTGGCAGCATTTAATTTTATATACCAACCAGATGACATAGTAAACCAATTTAAATTAATTAGATTGCAAAATTATTTAAACTGTATAATATTTTTTAGTTTTCTAAAACAAATCTTTCTCAAAATCAATATCTTTTTTACAAAATCGCACGGAATGAATTAACAGATCGCATAGCGCAGCTATCAAACGTTAGATCCACCACGAATGCCGTTAAGTTAAAGTTAAATGTGCCATACAAAATGATCAATTTTGATTTTTTTGATGTTCTGTTGTTCCTTTTGGGTTTTTCGTAAACCATCCCAGTATTAAACAAAACAAAAATCTAATCAGTTGAGCCATTTTCGAGTTTTTACAAGACTAACACACGGGATGGCAATTGATATATATTTAAATAGAAGAAGATAGATAAAGGATAAACGGGATAAACAACTCATGCGAAACAGTCGTATAAAATTATTTTCTTCTGTACTTGTAACAGATGCCAGTGTTTCTGGATGTCAGACGAGACGTAATTAGAATCATATAATTAGATCCGTGAAAATAATAACTGATAATTAATGAACGAAATCATTTGCAAGAGCTCATTTATATGTCGATTGACGTCAACGAGATAAAACGACTTTAGAAAAAACAACCAGTTCTTGTACAAAGAGAACAAAACGTTACATAGATCGCTTGAGACTTCACAAGCCCTGGAGGCAGATGTAATCAACTTTAAAACGTTCATTGTTATAAACGGTGTTATTTACCACTCGGTAGCTTTGTTTATCGACGATCTCTGTGGCGCAGTAGAATAACGCCCGCTTAAGACGCAGAAGGTTGCGGGTTTCTTCCCGCCGCGGGACATAAATCTGTATGATTTGCAAATATTTGTCTCAGATATGGGTGTTTCCTAATACACTTATGTAGGATATCAGTAACGTTTCTAAGCTCTGCAAAGTTTAGGCTAGGTGATGCTGTGTGATAATGTCCAGTATTATTTATACAATGTTTCCCCAGCTTGTGGACATAGACGAACACTACACGTTTATTAGGGTATTTTTGACCAATATGCAAAGTATTAAAACGATCGATCTAGTATTTACCGAGAAAACAATGGATTTTAAATTGTTAGTATAATTGATTAATGTGACGTGGCCATAATATGTACCTAAATGTTTTATTGATGAAAAGCATGCATTTCATACTCACACAGGCATCTCTTGTCATTATTCGTATCAATAATGATACAGTATGCTACTTTTTTTTTGATTATCTGGAATTAAATTTGTTAGAATATTTTGATTTTGATTTTTACTTCTAATTAAAACCAAAACTGTTTCACAGCATTTGTGAGAAGTAGTATTACGAGAGTGTTCATTCATTATCCACAGGCTGGGGACGCTATGTATAATAATAATAATAAGATACTGCTACTAGGTACTCTACTGTTCTACTCTCAAGGTATTTGTTCTTATAGGTACGATGCGAGGGGACACTTCTCTCGTTTACTGCCATCCTGTTGCAGATTGGTAATGCAATTACAACGTTGACTAGAAGATAGCTGTAGGATGTTGTTTATGAAGTTTAATTCTAAACGAGGTTACACTATAACTGGTTTATTTATGCTTGCTTAAACTGAAGCATAAAATGTTTTTAGACTTATGATTTATTAAAAGAGTTACATAAAAAATAAAAAGGTTCTTTGGTGTGTATTCCAAATTCCGATCCAAAATTCGAATGAGAACTGTTTGAATCTAGGCCGTGCAAATATAGAGAATTTGTTTCAAAAGATTCACGTGCTCAAAATGGTGATATAAAATATCATGATGAAATCAGCATGTTCTAGAAATAAAATTTGAAGACAAGCATTCCAATAAAAGCCGCGATGAACTTGCAACCTGTCTTTCGGAATGGTAATTGCTTGCAATATGCTAGATGACTGAAAAATTCTAATAAATCCGTCATTTACATTACCAAAAAACGTTGTAGGTACACGTATTTTTTCTTTTGTCAAAAAAATTACAAAGATATAGTGTGTTGAAGTTCCGCGTGACGTCACGAGTAAGTACACATTTTACATGCAAGTGACGTCACGAGCCCCCACTCCAGAACTTTGAAGCTCTATAACTTTGTCAATTTCTATTGCTTTATGTGATTTCTATAATTCTATTGCTAAATAAATAAATCCGTGTCAAAAATTTTTTGGTTATCTATCTGACGGACTACTCAGAATGATTGTTTTTTTACCCAGGCATCATCCGTATTGGACATGTATCTACTGAATATTATATTTGGACTTGCCTCTGACTACTCCCTTTGTGGTACCTACTCTATAGGTAGTTTGTGAACTGAATACTATTTGAATATATCCAATCCATATGAGGAAAATTTCGTGGTGATGTTTGTTGTTTTTATACCTACTTAAAATGAATCTGATTAAAAACATAAGTAACATACCTATGATGATGAAGGAAGTTTTACTGACTTTTCCTGATAGTTACAAAAACGCATTGTTTTGATTTCAATAACAAAGTTAACTTCAGGATCTAATAAAATTTATGACAGAAACACATTGGTTAAACTTTGCTCAATAAAATTACTGTCCAAAGTTGGCTCTTCCGAAACTCTTTTTCTTTTTTATTCGAAAGTTTAAACAGGTATTTTAAAGATAATTTTTTATACAACTTTTTGGACAATCATGATCGCTAGTCAAATTAAAGATAGAATATATATTAGTTTTAATAGTTTCGGAGATATTACAATAATACATATATTGACATAGTATTAGTTAACTTTGCAATTTGAAATTGGTGCAGCGTCTACATAATGCCGTGCTATTTTCTCTTGTTTTACTTGCGTATTTTACATCCGTTCACCCAATGAAAAAATAAGTATCGATTTAAAATAATAATGTCAGTTTAGATGAAAGTGAAATTGATATATCTAATTTATACTAACACTATAAATTCGATAGTATTGGATATTGAAACCCATCACGAATACAAAGCAGGGCACAGACGTTATTCACTCAGCTAAAGTAAACAAAGCAAAACTATTCGGAATCCACACTTGTATATAAATTGGCTTAATCACAGAGTGCTTATTTTGTTCACTATTTATTTGGGTCAAAAAGGTATTTGTATACTGATCATGCAAAAAAGGCTTCTGTTATTCATAAGGTACTTACTGCTTCAACGCCACAAACAACATTGTAGAATTTCATGGCCAACTTTAGGCGACGAATAGAAAGGACTAGCCAGGGTTTACTTATTTATAAATCATATAAAAAATATACTAGCGTATGCCACAAACAGTAATATAGTGTGTGAGTATTGCATAAAAAATTGCTCTAATTGTTGTTGACAAAAATAAATGTTTAATCACACGCTATTAATAACTTTGTAGTCACTAAAGCCACTAAATTGACACTGAGGAATTTCAACTGTTAACTCTATTTTAGGATAAGTAAGCTCTGTGTTTAATTGATCCGTTTAAAGGTTAGGTTTTCATTTGTTGTTAAAAACACAAATAACGTTTAATAGATAATAATTAATAACACCTTGTCATAGTGTTCCATTTTTAACCGACTTCAAAAAAAGGAGGAGGTTCTCAATTTGGTTGTATTTTTTTTTATTTTGGTTCGTTTTTGAACATGTTAATAGACGTTGGGGGCATATACAAACTTTGATGACATTTGTGGCGCACCGGGCGAAGAGCCACCTGAGCCGCAGAAGGTTGCAGGTTCGATTCCCCTTGCGAGACAAATGTTCGTATGGTAAATACAAATATTTATATCGTGTCTGAGCCGTTTATTATGTTCAATATGTATTTATTATGTCGGCGGTGCTAGAAGCTGTGCCCTGCGATCCCCAACCCGCATGCCCAGCGTGGGGATTATGGGCATATCCCCCTTCTTATTAGGGGAGGCCTATGTCCAGCAGTGGACTGATATAGGCTGTTGTTGATGATGATGATGATGATGTATTTATTTACATAGTTGACAACCGATAGGAGTGAATGGACAAAGAAAACATGTTATGCCGACCCCACCTAGAGTCAAATGATGATGTATTTATTTACAATAAATCTAGACAAGTACATTTTAAGTTTTATATGTAACTAGCTGACCCGCTCGCAACTTCGTTTGCGTTTATACTCTTTTTTTACGTATGTCCTTTCATGTGAAAACCTAAGCCCGGTAATTTTACACGGGACCCTAAATTCGAATGGAATAAAAAGTACCTACATATTACTACATTACCTACCCCGTAATGTAGTAATATGTAGGTACTTGTTCCCGTTCCCGCTCTCACTCCTTTTTTCGTTCCTGTTTCCGTTGGCAACCCGTCGTCGCTAAGTTAACAGCCGGTATAGGTATGATGAATTTTTATATGCCTAACTCTTGATTATGATTGGTTACCCATGTAAACTTTCATCACATAAATCACCCTCTTTAAGTTTTATTTTCGCTACAAAAATCTACAGGTCCTTCTCCAAGGTCCCATGGGTGGGACCTGTAGAACCTTCAGCGCTTTAGGTGTTTATTTATTTTCGTTAGAGTCTCTGTGAAAAATCTCAAGTTAATTATGTAAAAAAAAACTTGCTATCCCCGTGGTATTCAAATACCTATCCAATACAAATGAATGAAATCGAAATTTTGAATTCTAATCCGATTTAAATAATACTTTTTATTTGACATTCCAATTTTAAAGAGTATCATCCCATTGCACCAAGCTTTTAAGGCTCCCCCACACAGGTGTGTTATTATCGGCGATAATATTGCATGCGTTATTGCGATAATGCGTTCCAATTCCTTGCACATAATTGCGTTATCGCAGCAGTATGAAACTTTTTAGCCGTCCTAATACATAATGTACTAAAATTCTACAGATCTCACACTACGCGCAACTATCAAAGTCATTAAAAATGTAATTTCGAAATAAAGCACACGATAAAATTTGACTATAATATACTGACGAAAAAGTGAACGGAGCGCAGAGAGGCTTTGCGCGTAAAGTACATTCTACTGCCTACAGTTTTTGTCCGTCTGCCTGCTAAGATGGCTCAAGTTGTAGCTTAATTCAAACTCGAGATGTTATTTTTCCGTTTCTTGAATAGCGAGCTCAAAAAAAGTAATTGGGATATTCTCGATCAAGAAAATTGTTGAATTTTGACAAATTTGGGAAAATCTCAAAAAGTTACCATCCGATTTTGGAAATTCAAATTGCACTTTAAAGCCCTCCGGCAGACGCAAATACTGAGATAATTATGACTGATCACTTTATTCACCTACAGATCTTTTTAAATGCATGTGACGAATTTACTTTCAATGTATGGAGTTTCAAAAATGTGACGAATTTACTTTGTGGCAAATGTACAACAACCCCTCTCATACCTGTGAAACTACAGGCAAATGTCAGAATTTCATGAATCGGGGCACTATACTCGATCAGAAAAACTTAAACATTTTCAATATTTACGCATGCGATATTGCGATATATTCTGATAAATTGTCTGATATTATCGCCGATAATAACGTACCTAGGCCCACGCACCTGTGTGTAGGAGCCTTTATGTGAGAACAACGTTTTTTGAATAAATTTGGAATGAATTTTCAAACACGACAGTGTCAAAATAAAATGGCATAACATGTGTCACAAAGGAGTATTGATATCAACTTCGATGCAAATCACCCCTAAAATAACTTTCTACCCCTTTTTAACCCCGTTAGGCGATAAATTTCAATAATATACGAAACACGTCTTTCATCATTTTTGTTAAAGAATGTTTATGCCAAATTTGAAGTAGATTGGACCAAGGAATCACGTTGGTCCATATAAACTTTGCCCACGTTTTTCACCCCTTTAGGGGTAGAATCTCGGAAAATCCTTTCTTTTCGGATGCCTACGTCATACAAAGAACACGCCTTCCAAGTTTCAGGTCTCTGCGATCAGCGGTTTAGGCTCTGCGTTGATCCGTCAGTCATTCAGGACAAAGGATTTTATAAGTATAGATAACCCTCTATTGAGGTATTTTTTTTCAAAAACCTGGTATGCGGTCTTTTATTATTTAATATTCAAAGTTTTCTGACGAAGTTTCAAGAAAATCACACCACGCGTTAAGATTTTCCCATACAAACTTTATCACCCCATTGCAACCCCCTCGAGGACTATTTCAAAATTTTTATGACACTAATCTTCATTGATTGTATGGAATAATACATGTCCCAGGTTTCAAGTTTCTAAGTCCAAGGAATACGATTTTTCATACAAACATTTTTACCCCTTTTCACCTTCTTAGGGGTTGAATTTCCCAAAATCGTTTCTTAGTGAGCGCCTACACCTTACAAAGAATACTTGTGCCAAATTTCAGATCTATAGACACTGTAGTTTCTGAGATTTCGTGATGAGTGTGTCAGTGAGTGAGTGAGTATAATTCTCTTTTATATATATAGATTCAGGAAAAATATAAATGCGTTCCATAAATAACAAAATGACAGGTTTAATGTTGTATACTGAATTCCATCAATCCATTAGCTTCAAATAAATAAGGAAAGAAGTCTAAATAATATCTCGATTAAAATTACCAACAACTAAAATCATTTAAACGAATTACAGCCAACAGTAAGGTTAAGGCTCTTTCCATACTATTTGTTGTTAATTTAGTACGAAGAGTCGATAAAAGAAGTAATCCAGCCTATCCCAGCTCTTAGCTTAAAGCTTTTCAAAATACGTACCTACTAATTTTAACTCATTAAACTAGGCTTGCGAAGCGGTAAGAATGTTCTTGACTTTAGAGCAGTTTGGCAGTTGTGAAAAGCAATTAATTTTACGACCATTTAGAAATAAATGAAATTAATCTTTAAGTACTACTCAATCATCATTTTCCTGTCCTTGTCCCACGCTAGGTGGGGTCAGTGCATCATGTTTTTTTCTTCCACTCACTTCTATCAGCCGTCAAATCTGTATCCACTCTTTTCATTTTCATATCCTCTTTCACACACTCCATCTCTTCGGTCTCCCTCTATTCGTGCATCCATTCACCTTCATATTCATCACACTCTTTTCGTCACATGACATTTATCCCTCCTCATGACATGCCCATACCATGCCAGTCTTCCACTCCTCACCTTATCCGCAACAGGTGCTGCTTTCGGACTTCAAGTAATAAGATACTTTAATACTACTAAGTAAAAAAAAAATGTTGGATTGACTAATTAATCTAAACTTAAAATTTTAAATTATGTAAAACTCAACTGCCGTACTTGTGTCTCACCAAAGTTAAAAAACGGCTTGACCGATTTTTATTGCCTTTGTTAAGGGTAGTTCCTGTGTTGTGATTTGGTGGGTATCAAGAACTATGAGCACACCATGGTATCATAACACCCATGTCCCATACATCTAATCAATATCGTACAGATCCGCATCTCTTGTGTCTGAGCTGGCTCTGGTTTGTTTCACCACAAGGGTTGTTGGTTAACTACCTATTTTACAAGAATTTGAATGAATAAAAACTAAAATATTATATTGATATACCTACCTATTCAGGTTTTTCTTTTTTTTATTAGGATTATCCCCATTATTATTGGTTTCTATGTATGTTATGTATGTATTTACAGTATACATAAATTATATGTGTAGTATATCAATCATGTGGTTCCCATAATACAAGCTCTGCTTGGGGCTACATGATGCTGTGTGATTACATCCCGCATTATTATTTATTATTTATTGTCTACTACGAGTACCTATATAGGGGTTTTACATGTTTTACTGGTTTTTTTACAAGGACGTGTGATGTTACTAAGTTCTTGGCTTGGAGGTGGAGAAACGGGTTAACCAAATGGCGTCCTAGAACCAGAAAACAGCAAGATGGGCGGACGATATTGCATCCATCGTGGTCCGAAACAGGATGCGACGAGCTTTAAACTGTGGAGATTTGTATATAAAAGGATAGGCCTATACCCAGCAGTGGGTGAAGTCGGACTGTCGATGATCAGGATAACGAAGTACTTAGTGAGTATTTAAACTTTGGATAAAGTATCCCATTAGATTAGGTCATTGTCACTCTATACGCAATGTATTCGATCAATGTACACATATCGTGTGAAAGATTTAATAGCTAGTCTTATCTTTGAAGAGGAGAGATTTTTATTAGTGGCCCTTCTCGGACTTGCAAAAACGCTGCACTTCACTACGTTTTGTAAAATACTTTTCATCATTCACATTATTTTACGATAGTAATCTAGTATCTATCGATGCTTTTCATCAAATCACAAAATTCACTAATCACATTTTACAAGACTTCAACTGACTTTCACCAATGGAATCTTAGTACATAAATTTGAATACTTTTATGAAGATGATAAATACAAGTGCAAGTTTACCTCATAACATATCTGGTGAAGGTTTTTCTATTTCTTTTCCTCACAAAATATTTCTCGAGTTTAGAAAAATGTTTGGTTCGCTTGACGTCTGGCATCTTGTAAAAATGCCAATGTCAGCATCATGTCAGCAGCTAAAAAAATATTCAACTCAATCCGAAGAGATCCGAAGGTTAGACAAGGTGACCAAGGATATCTAGGGGGATTATTGCACATAGGGAGTTTTATTCTTTAGAATATAAAAGCAAGTTTTGTGTTTTTTCTTTGAATTTAGGCTTTTTATGTGAATTCTTGATACAAGAATTAATAAAAAAAAGCGTATGCGGAGACGGAATTTTACACTATACTAGTAATTCAAAATATTTTACTTAACTAACTCCAAACCCTTCAATTTTGTTGTAGGGTTGGTCATCCATAAAATGGAAGCCTACCTAACATAATGATAAGAACTTGTGCGCTCAATGTTTACATTATTATAATAATTAAATATATCAATCATGTGGTTCCCATAACACAAGCTCTGCTTACTTTGGGGCTACATGATGCTGTGTGATAGTCCAGCATTATTTATTATTTATTTATTATTATTATTATTAATTAAAATTTGTAATTTCTCGTGAAACGAAATGTAAAGGAGAATGCCGAGAACCCGTACCAATTGCATCAAAACCGAACGTATCCCATAACATTTATTATATTTTATAAATGACATTAACATTTTCTTTAGTTTTACACACCGACTCGATTAATAATCAAGTAAAAAAATATTTTGTTGATTTGGTTTCCGTTGCACGCCGCCATTAGACTACAACAACCAATGATATATACGTTGCTATGGCAAAAACATTGATGTAAAGTGTAACTATGGCAATAACCCTCATTTTTAATTATTTTGACAGTAGAATCGACTAAAAACTTATTGGATATTTATTTGACGCAATCACTTTAGTCTTGGTACCGAGCGCCATACATCAGACGGCATTCTCCTTTCTTTTCAGAATAAAGTTCTATAACCATAATTTTTTTCATTAGGTGTAAACTATGCATCATAATGCCGAACAAGTTGCTGAAATCAGCCGTGATAGATGGACAGGCAAAGTTACACCACAATGATTTCGTTCGACCAAAGTAAAGTCACCCTAAAGTAATATCTACCTAGGTACATCATTTCATATTCATTATCTAAGCTACCTTCTATAATTAAGTATTCAAAGTTACTTCTAGGGAATGGATTTATGAATTAAACGGAAATTGTGTAGACGACTGCCATACTATATCCTAGCGATTTTGCGCCGGCATCGGCAGTATGAGTATGAGTCGTCTTTGAGACTTTTGTCAAATGCTTTCGTCAATAGGTACTATATGACACAGTAGCTAAAATATTTATTTGATTTCTCGTAAAAACTGTTACTTTTATGAAATATAAATATTACTAGCTGCGCCCCGCGGCTTCGCCCGCGTGGAAATTTATGTGTCAAAACGTGTTTCATTATTTACATAAAGGTTTATTTTTAACACCTTTTGCGCTCAATAAAAAGTACTAACATATTATTAATGCTTAGCGTAGCCGTACCCGTTCCCGTTCCCACTCTCACTCCCTTTTTCGTTCCCGTTCCCGCTCCAGTTCGCGTTGATCACCAGTTCAACAGCCAATTAAGTATGATAAATTTTAATAAGATTACCTAACTTGAGTAATGATTGGTTCCCCATACAAACTTTCGTCCCCTATCATACCCTGTTCAAGTTTTATTTTCGCTACAAAAAGTGGCAAATGAACTTTTTAGGGTCCCGTCTGCAAAGCTCATTAAAATTGATTACCATTAACCGCCTTAGGGGTTGAATTGCGAAAAATCCTGAAACAGGTCATTTATTTCTAGAGGACAGATTTTGTGCAATATTTCAAGTCTAGATTGGTAAAGATTTTTTGTTCCCCATACAAACTTTACCACCCCGTTTACCACTTTTGATGTTAATTTTTTAAAATGTGATTAGCCTATGTGTTATCCTGGCACCTAAACTATCTACGTACCAAATTTCTTTTAAAGTTCAGTGGTTACGGAGATACGTGTTAACAAACATTCACACAGACTTTCGCATTTATAATATTATTAGGATTTTTTAGGGCAGGCCTTTTAACAGCAGTGGACTACTACAATGATTATGATGATAATGACTACGGATCTCTGGGGCATTTCTGTTAGCGTTGTAACATCGTTGATTGACATTGTCGCACCAGAACTAGCGTTTATATTTAACGAATGTATTGACTGTGGTGAGTTTCCTGATTTAATGAAACATAGTAAAATAACACCTTTATTTAAATCCGGTAGTAGTTCTGACCCTACTAACTTTAGACCGATATCAGTACTGCCAACATTTAGTAAAATTTTTGAAAAGCTTATTCTTAGTCAACTGCAAAGCCATTTTAACTTTAACAACTTACTAGATGTCAAACAATTCGGATTTACGCGAGGCAGATCAACAACTGATGCCAGTGTTGAGTTGGTATCGCATATCTACGATGCCTGGGAGGACTCACATGATGCTTTAGGCATCTTTTGTGATTTGTCTAAGGCATTTGACTGCGTACACCATGAAACATTAATCAGGAAACTAGATCACTATGGCGTCAGGGGTATGGCTTTAGCCCTTCTCACTTCTTACCTATCTGACAGAATACAGAAAGTAGACGTAAATGGAAAATGTTCTCCGGGATCTGTAGTAAAGATGGGTGTTCCGCAAGGGTCAATACTTGGACCATTTTTATTTTTAATTTACATCAACGACCTACCTCAACTTGTGAGAGACAGCCACGAAATTGTATTGTTTGCGGATGACACGTCCATTTTATTTAAATTAAAGCGACGGCAGACCAATTTTGACGACGTGAACAATGCAATAGCGAAAGTTGTTAACTGGTTCGATGTAAATAATTTATTACTGAACGAGACTAAAACAAAATGTATGAGATTTATATTACCAAATGTTAAACAAGTTAAACCTAACATTAAAATAAAAGATGAAGATCTAAATCTTGTGGACAGTACTGTATTTTTAGGCATAACTTTAGATAATAAGCTTCAATGGGGCGCTCATATAGATGGGTTGTCGAACAGACTTAGTTCTGCAGCATACGCAGTCAAAAGAATCCGTCAACTTACTGACGTAGAAACGGCTAGACTAGTTTATTTCAGCTACTTCCATAGCATTATGTCGTACGGAATTTTGTTGTGGGGGAATGCTGCAGATATCAACACCATATTTGTGTTGCAGAAGAGGGCTGTTCGTGCAATTTATAATATGGGCCCCAGAGAATCACTTAGAACTAAGTTTAAAGAAATAAATGTTATGACAGTGCCGTGCCAATATATATATGAAAACTTAATGTATGTCCGAAAACATATCAACATGTTCAAGAAAAATAGCGACTATCATAATGTTAACACTAGAAATAAAGATAAACTAGCTGTTCCCACTGTAAGGCTCCATAAAGTTAGTCAATCTTTTAAAGGGATGTCTGTACGATTTTTTAACAAAATCCCAAATGATGTGATTAATCTATCTGTAAATAAATTCAAAAATGTTGTTAAACGTAATCTATGTAATAAAGCTTATTATAAAATATCTGATTATTTAGATGACAAAAAAGCTTGGGATGAAACTGCCTCCAACTCCATCAAAAACAATGTAATAGATATTAAGTACAATGACGTTAAAAAAATATAAGCCAAGCAGAGTTTCTTGCCAATTGTTCTCTGTTTGGTCACGTTACGAATTGGTGGTAAATTAAAAAAATGACGTTTCAAAGTGTACTATACAGTTCCTACTGAATAAATGATTTTTGACTTTTGACTTTTTTGACTACAACATTTAATATAATGTATTTGAACATTATTTGAACGAATGAATATATAATAGGTAGTTACTCTCAAAAAGGTTGGATCAGAGAGAGATTATTGGTTAATCCTACTTTTAATTTTCTTTTTTTATGTGTTAGGAACCTTAAGGATTACAAGAAAGAGAGTTATGTGGTTGCGAGCACAGGTCGCAAGTATACAAAGATGTGAATGTTTGTTTGTCCCATCTTCATGCCACTGAACTACTGAACGGATTGTGCTGACATTTTCGTATGTAATTCAAGACTTAGCGTCTAAACACACTATGCCGAAATTACGCGACGTAAGTTCCGCAGCTGATTTTGACAAGTCCGGCTGTATGCCATAACGCAACGTAATTTCAACATGATGTGTCATCTGTAATTCAAATAGCATTGCACGCGTAATCACGCCGAACTTACGTCACGTAATTTCGGCTATAGTGTGTTTAGACACTAAATATCGGTAGTTAACTATAAAGTCGAGACTGCAATCCCAGAATAAGATATAAGTATAGGTCACTTTTTATCCACAGCAAAGCCGCGGATGGTCGCAATCACGTGAATGTTCAGTAAAGGTTACGAAGAATATATTCTTTATTCTGTGACATATATATGTATTAAAGTAGCATACATTTTTCAGCGAAGCGCCGGCGCCGTGCCGTGCATTCATACTAAAGGTTTCCAACATTTAGTATGAATTTATGACTTCATCTCGTATGGCTTGTTGATATGTATTATCCTACCTGATATAATTCCACAGTTGTCTTTTAAGATTTTTTTTTCCTATTTCAAATTTCAAACTAACAAACTTCGACTCATTAAAATTGAAAGTAGTTCAATAAAATATAATGAAGACACCAAAGTAACCTAATCATTATGTTTGTTTGTTGTGTATTATCATTCTTTATGCGAATATGTCACTAAGCTTATTCGATTTGTAGATTTCAGGATTTTTCACTACAGATGATAGAAAGTATGAATTATTTATTTTAACCTATCAATAGTTTCAATCTAGGTCAGTTATTTTCGTATTGGAAACGTAGTTGCATGTAGATACCACAAGACAAACACAAGAGCGATCGATTTGAAATTGCCCTTTTTATTATTCAACAAATAGTGTCGGCTACAAATGTAGCCACATTTATTGCAAGATACAGACAGATAGAGTTTCTAAGAATATAACCGTAACAAGATCAGAGTAATGTCTGAGAAAAATTGCTTAGAAAATATGATCCTTTGAGGTCCTTTTCACAGTGATACCTACGTACCTATCTGAAATGCTTGTAATAAACGTTTTGATATGAACATTTTTATTATGTATCGAGAAAAACGATTTAGTTTCTCTACCTAATTTTTTTTGTCAGTCTGTTTAATCCCTGCTATCAAAAGTCTCCCACAAGTTCCCCCAATCATCTCTATCCTTCGACATATCCCATCATACTCTCTTGATGGCTTCGTGTTCGTCGGCTTTCTTGGCCGCCCACGACCACTCTACCTGCATATTATGCAACATTATTTTTCTCTTACATCCTACTTGTAACCGAGGTGTATTTATAGAAAAGTCATCCTGTGTTTTGCTCATGGGAAATAAAGCATCAATTTTTCATTGTTTGCTGTTGTAGTCGGAAGAAAACTACGATTACATAGTATCTATGATAGTAGTTATCATATAAACTTTGAAGGTTGAACTTTATTTCCTATGACATGCTTTGTTTGTTCACGTTATTATTTTTAAAACTCCAATTTTACTGAATGGTATCTAGTAAGGTGAGACGATGCTGAATAAACTATACCTTTACGCTTAAAATTGACCAGAACGTAGGTTTATTTTATAATCACACGAACCTTCGTTGTCTTTAACAGTTCGTGTTTAAATGGTATTCTGGTGAAATAAACACACCTATATTATATATGTTTATTTATGAAGATAAATAAACATATATAATATACAGCTAAATTCCCTGGCGCTGACGGGCAGCAGTGTCGACAGTGCGAGAAGCTGTGCCCTGCGATACTCAATTCGTATGCCCATAGTAGGGATTATGGGCATATCCTCATGCATTGAGAGGCTGGAGAGGCCCATATCCAGCTGTGGACTCATATATGCTGGTGTTGATGTTGTTGTTAACAAAATCATAAACGAAACTAGAAAAGAAGTAAACCAAGAAAACATGGTTCTTCAAAATTACTCAATCATCCTGCATTCTACCCAAGTATATCCGAATTTGATTATGATAAAGTCACAAAATTATAAATTTTTTGGTACCTACGTATAGTATAATTTTACATTTACCTACCAAAGTCGGTACACTACATCCTCAAGCTTGCTTTTGCTTACGCAGTTCAGAAGTGACGTTTCACTAACGATACTAATTGGTATTTTGCCAATTGTGGTATCTTATCTTTACCACTGACAACCAAGGCTTTATACCCAAATTAGATTCAATCAACGCACCAGCGTTTGAAGTTTATATTCAAGAATGATTATGCATACAGTTTGAAGATGCTCTAAAGTAAATAGTAGCAGATATTTGCAGATACTCATAACTTCATAGTTTATATTATGAATACCACGTACTAAAAACGTTCGATAAAATATAGAATACTTAGATAAACTTTATTTTTGAAAAATTGTGATAATGCTGTAAAAGGATTATTTATTGTTTTTATCAACACTCTTGGCTCTTAAATCCACGCTTGATAAGTACAACGGTATGCAGTAGGCAGTCAGGCACATTATCTGTTCTAAGAATTATTTAAGTCGAATTTCTAGGATTAGCCTAAACTTGTATATAATTTTCCTACCACACCGAAATCATGGTTGTGATGTAGTTAAAATTACACATTGGCATCTAATCTAACCGCTGTGTACTGCACTGTATTAAATTTAAATAATTATATAATGATCATGAGTAATTATGTGACTTGCCATAACATTTATATCAAGCGGCTTTGCAGTCTCGTATGAAATAACTAGTAAAACATCCTTGTTAGGTGAGGTAATAACACAGATAAAATTATCCCGATTATTGTTGTCATGTTATTATTGTATGGTTATAATAATTACTTACCAAAAACATAGGTAACCAATTCATAAAACCTATGTGAAAATGAAAATTAAAATTTCACCAACTTAAAAAAAAGGGTTCTTAATTCGGTTGCATTTTTACCCGACTGAAGTCTTCTTCAGTCGGGTTATGTTTTTAGAGTGTATGTATGTTTGTAATATTATTTTTCGGTCGCTGTAGCCCAAGCGGCTGGATAGATTTTGATTAATGAGGTATCGTTGGATTATTTTGGATCATAAGAGTGACATAGGCTATATAAAAATGACAAAAAATCCAATATGGCGACTGCAAGATGCCATTTTAATTTTACGCTGAACTGAAAAGGTAAAGAAAACTGATTGATGTCCACTAACAAGGTGTCATTAGTTCGTCTGAATCATTATATGGAGATGTAATTATTATGAAGTGTCATAAAATCTAATATGGCGATTTTAAGAAACCATTTTCAATTTACGATGAACTAAAAATGTATCAAGAACTGATCGATTTCCACAAATTAAGTGTCATTGGAAGAAGAAGAGTATACTACCCGCTAGGTCCCATTTAAATTTGGAGAAAAATAACATCCCTCAGGGTGAAAAATAATGAAGAAATTTTTATGGGTTCGAGTTTTTAGCTCATTGACCCTCTGATTTACTTCGCCGTACTGGTGGTTTGAAAGGATTGTGCGTTCCCAGTAAACGTGTTGAAGTGGTTAATTTTGTGAACATTTACTAATAGGGCAAAGAATTAGAAGTACTACATACAACTGTTCTGACCGTATAGCTTTTATATAAAAGCTTTCACCTCGGAGTTTGAACTATTAATAGAGCAGGTTGCTGCTGGGTGCATCCACGTGTTTCCAATTAACGCCCACGCGGGATCAGGCAGCGCCAGCATTGTTATTTATTTCGTATTCATTTTTCCATTGAATTTTTATTTCTCTTTATTCATTCCTTTTTATAGATGGATTTTGCCTCTCTTTGTTAGTAGGTATTGTATAAAATCAAATAAAATTTATTTTTTATTACTTAGGAATTTCTTGGAAAGTGAGCTCTAAAAGGATAATTTAATGACCTTTGACATCTGTGGCGCTCTCCAAAGGGCATCTTTCAATTCGATAAATTGAATGAGTGTATTAAATGGATTTAGAATACAGAAGTGGCTATACTTGAATTTGAATGTGAGGTGGGATATTGGACATTATACCTACCTAATTGTACTATAGTTGGTGAGTATTATTGAAAATTAAAAAACTTGTCTGACCTGCATGCTTAACAATAATTTTATAAACACGATTAGCAGTAAACAGTTTTTCCTGTTTAGCAAAAAACCATTTTGTCCGTTGAAGTATGAATTGATTAGTAAGGGACAAAACTTGTAGTTCATAAAAGCTAAAAATAATATTTCTGCATTTTATGTTTTTGCTTATTATATACATGCGCCATTTGCATGAAGTAATGTTTACTGTAATAAGCACGTTTGAAATCGTAAGTCTTACATATAAAAATACGTAGGTGCAAGCACCAAATAAATCTGTATTTTTCTTGTACCAGAACCTGAAAGTAATATTTGTAGTAACATATAGTACCTCTACAAGCCGTGAGAAACAACGTATGTCAAATATTCTATGAAGGATCGATAAGTGAACAAGTAGCTATCTACCAGATTGAAATAGGCTATATCATTTGCTCTACAAACCAATACCATATATGTGTCATGTGTTTTGGAGTAAAAGCCTACATCATTTTAGGATATTCACTTGCAGATACAAAAAATAAAGACATACAAAATTGATTAGAGCAATGAAATAAAAACAAGAAATGTCTCTTTTGATTATGTTGTTAGATTTAGTAAAATTTATAGAGACGACTTTTATAGTCCTTCTAGCGATATTTTTATCTCGTAAGCAGTAAATCACTAAACTACTTTATAAACATCTTACATAGGTACTTAGAACATGTCGTGGGCTTTTCTCAAAGGACTAACGCCATACTTTCAATGAGGCTGTCTGCAATTCAATATCCTGGCAAACTATTTTTTGCATTCTATTTTGAGATAATTTCACTGAATAATTATGGCACATAATAACTACCTACACAATAATGTCAACTAGTATTATTTCCATGATGACATCAATCAATAATAATTATTAGGCAGTACGTACAATAGTTGCATAAGCTGTTCAGAACAAGTTTCGAGATACAATGCGGATTTTCCTTGAGATTATAGATACTTTTTCTTATACACAGAAACCCAACTCTCCACGACAAAGAAACTGTTTGTTCATAATAGAATAAGAAACCAAGCGCGTGTTAATCAATCATCGCAATAATACTAATAATACTATATTATAATTTTAAATGTTTCAATGGGGTCACTCCCCAGTCGAGGGGAGTCCTCAAGCCAGGTTACTCGTAGTGATTCGTGCTCTCTTGATTCCTGTTTCACATTTTTATATTTTAACCAATCGATAGGTTTAGTGCTTTCAACGAGCTTCATACGTAAAATTTTAATTGGTCTGAAGATAAGTTGTATATGATAAGTCACCGACGGGCAGCAGCGTCGGTGGTGCGAGAAGCTGTGCCCTGCGATCCCCAACACGCATGCCCAGCGTGGGGATTATGGGCATATTTTTATCTCTTAAGCAGCAAATACCCCTACCCCAAGCAAGTAAGCAATAAGTACCCCTATATTAGGGGAGGCCTATGTCCAGCAGTGGATTGATATAGGCTGGTGTGTGTGTAGTGTGTCTGATAAGTTAAACCTTATGATCAGTAACATCGAGAACTATTTGGTTTGTACTCTTTACCCGTTAATTTGCAGTATCATTGATGCTTTTGTTAATTTATCACTATAACTTCGTCACTAGTGTGATAAATTGTGCATTAGGCAAATTATCATTTTAGGCATTTTGCTTCTTAGATGTATTGAAAAATCGTATTTTGATCAGGTCAAGAGGAAATATCAGAAACTTTTTAGTCCTTTTTTTTTCACTTTAATTGGGTATATTTTTCAGTCTTATTTTGCCCATCTACATAATGTGTGGCATAATTGACAATTAGTTCTTATTCAGAAGATTAGTTCATAGAATTTAGTTCCAAACAGTTAGAATACCTCGTATATATAATATTATCATAATATTATTATCGCTTCACCAATGCAAGTCTAAGCAGTCTAAGTATAATTTCATTCAATAAGATGAACGTTTGAGTACCTTCACCTAAGTGGTGTGGGCGATGCTAGGAGCCCAACATCTATTTTTATACCAGCTCGCCCGGTAATGCTACCTTTTCATTGCCATGCCAATAAGGTTTCATTGAATACAATATTTCCAACTTTTATGTAAAAAATGTTTTGTAACCTTAGATTGAGAGTAACATCAGATTAGTCTGAATAAGTAAAAAACAAACAAACATCCTCAATACTTATATATCTATAAATAGACTCTGATTTTGAAGCAGTTTGCAGATCTCTTATAATACTAATTACTCCTATATTCAAAAGCAATTCTGAAAAAATATTTCGTTTACATAATTTTTTAGCCAACGTATCTATCCTTAACTTGAATTATTCATGTGATTCTTAGGAATAAGGGCGGAAGCAAATTCAAAGAAAAATTGTAAGAATTTAACGTACTTGGGTTTGGTTATCTAGGATTTTGTTGATTTCCCCTTAGTAGATATTTTGAACATTATTGTTGCTGCTAATTAAAGAATTGTTACCAATTGTTTTACAGTAAGTATTTTAAAACTGATAAGTTAGCAGATGCCATCGCATTATTTTTACATCCTCTTTACCTAAATATGGTTTGTTACGTGAATAAAAAGTAAAAGATTCAGATTAATACAATCCATAAACACATATAATTCATCGTAAAATTAATCATGTTCTATATCTCTTAAGGTACTTGAATAAGAATCTGTCTGTGACAGCGACGAAAGAACTCGTATTGTAAAGACATATTTTCTGAGGAAAGCACGTTCTCGAGGGGTTTCTCTGAATAATTACCTACTAAGAAATATTCAAAAAAGGACGGGCTTTTACAGGGATTTCAAAGGATGTCTCAGCCTATTTTCAGGGAAAAATGACTTAAAACGTAAACGAGAGATATCTTAAACTGATTTAGTTATGGTTTTGGCTATCTTCAATCTGAATAATAAAGTGCATGAAATGTTCTCCAGGAAGGGATAAGAATTATTCTATACGTACTCAAAAGTAATAAACTATAGAATAATGAAATACGTTATACGCGCCTTCAATTTCTAGTTCGTTTTATATGGATAGTCTTTGTGAGTAGGTCATGCAAGATGAATAATACTCACGCATCTCTTTTAGTGCGCTCGTCCCAGAATTTCTCCCAGAATGTGGATCTGTTTTTGATGCGCAGCACGCTGGTGCTTAGCGTGCGGGGCAGTGTGCCACCGCCACTGGTGCTGGCTGAAACGCCAGTTGACATGCTGTGCTCCGATGCTGAGCTTTTGGGAATAAACGATGAGTTTCCGCTGCCGACCCCCATCCCATCTGATTGTGAGCCTGAACGCTGCATGTCTTTGTTTAGTCAACACTTAATATGACGTCAAAACTATATGCCGATGACTTTACGCGCAACAATCATCGTGTTATCATTTAGCCAGCTGAATCTTTGCTTCCATCGCTACCTACATAACAATGCGCTTTCTGTTTATGTTTGAAGGCAAACGGGATTCCCTTGTTATAACGGCGGCGTCACTGCGCAAAGTCAATACAAATCTGTACTATGCACTTCTCCGGCAGAGTTTTAGCATCGACGTTCATGCATACGCTCAGATAACTTTATCCGAGTTTCATCAGATGTCCTTATCAATAACGATATTGTAAACTTATGTGGAACTCGAGTTTGAATACCTAGTATCAACAGTGAATATCACAATATATCACCAGCGGTTAATTGATAATAACAAAATAGGACGAAGCAAATGTTAGGCCAAATTTGCGACGACCGGGTACCTACATAGCCCAGTAGTTACGACAATCGCGTACTGCGGGCGGCCCACCAGGGCCAACCTGTCAGATCAGTGAACGACCTCGACACTGTCTCACGGCGAGACTCGTACACTCTCAGTGAGATGCTAAGCATCTGATTTGATAACGTTGAGATAGAAACACTTCACGATGAGAAGATGCGCACTTTGAAGTCACATTATAGCCCGCGTTTCAGATAAATGGGGTTCGGCAGCTGACTAGGATTAGGTGCATCGCGTACCGCTGGGCATGGAGGTAGCGTGTCGCCGGCAGCCCGCGCGGACTATCAATGGAGGCGAGCGAGCGCTCGGCGGCGCGCGATGTCCCGCTCGCTCAGCCGCGGTCGCGCCAGGTCGCTCCGCGCCCCGACTTCTCGCGACTCCACCCGAGGATAAATTTGGCGCTAATGGAAACTGGTGAGGCGCTGAGCGCCGGTAATCAATGATCTACGTGAAAATCATGGAAAGTAGCGATCATGGTCGGGATGTCGAGAGGAATTCGATAACATGTAGCTGGGCTATGCGGCCTCATCGAATTGTTCACAACAGCAGGCAGCGCAACACGTGCCGGCGGCCATTCTATCGATTGCTTGCCGTACTTGCCTACCTACATGATAAAAATAATGGTGCAAGTCCTTGAAGTACTAAGTAGTTGACGGACGAGATTGACGCAGTACTACGATCTAACCTAACAATGATTCATTACCACGATCATCAAGGCTGATTGTAAAATTAAATGTAAAAGTAGAGACGGGAATTGTCTTTGTTTCCTAAGTTTCCTTTGTTTCAGAGTTAAAAGTAACTTGTCATCCTTGTAACATGCCTGTAATGTCACATTTAGTGCTGCGCTATAAGTACATACATAAACATATATATATGGCATATCCTAAACTGTAAATCTCTTTTACGACTCGCAAAAATATGATAAACGTAAATATGAGTATAGTATATTGGAACGCCTCGAATTTTATGATGTTTTGCTATCACCTTGCACCTTAGGTCTATGCAAGTTAACTTGTAGTTGTAACTGGTCCTCTAGTATTCAATTTTTTTGCCTATAATAATGGTTTAAAAATGTACATAATGCATCCTAACATTATTGGCTAACCGACTAACGTCATTCTTAATTGGAACCTATTAGGGGCATTGCCATCAAATCATCAATCCAATCAATTTTAATTATTCGTCCTACTTGTAATCGCCACGCGCTACGTAGGTACACATCACAAGCAGTTGCCATTAGAAAAGTAAATAGGTACTTAAGAAAAACCTGATATTTTACTTGGAAATATTTGAGGCTCTTGGCATTAAACAGATCTACGTAGTTTTGTTCTATTTAGTAACTTAGTGTGCGTCTTAAAACAGTGGAAGAAAAGATGAATCACCATGTTCATCAAAAGAGTGACTAACGTGCCAGCCTATATCAGTATATTGCTGACCTCTCCTAATAAAAGGGGTACGCCCATAATCCCCACGCTGGGCTTGCGGGTTCGGGATCGCAGGGCACAGTTTCTCGCCCGGCCAACGCTGCTGCACGTCGACGGTCAGGAAATTATGCTGTGCTGGAGTTATGCCGCAAGCAGCCGGCTGCCAGAGCCCCGTTAGTTAGTTATCAGGGTGCACCACGGGCAGGTGAAGTTGGCTTGGCCCCTTACACCCAAAGAGAACTTCCTTTCATTAAAGTCGATTAAACAGAATGACTTCTCAAGTTCGGACAACTTTTAAGCCACCATTCACACGCTCGGCCGCCTGTTCGTCGAGTTAGTCGCTGACGACAAGTCTCTTGAAAAATCTGCGTGTGAATGTTATGTTATGTTACGTTGTGGTTTGGTATGCGGCTCACGGATAAGTAATGCGCCGACTACTAAAGCGTTTTTGTAGTGTGTGGTCGATGACGGATTCAGAGGCGCGGCTTGCGGTGCGAAGCTCGCGTTGAAAATGTTGTGCTTTTGAAGCAGTTTTTTTCCCCCAATATCTGTCTAGTGAACAGCTGCCCCGATTTAAGGCCACGAGAAAATTAAACCTTTTTTGTATTCTCAGCATTTTTCTTTTTTAAGATAAGTACATATTAAAAATATACAAACGACCATTATTCCTAATTCTTATAAACTACTATACTTACTTTTGAAAATGGTATCTAACAGTTTTTGGTATGTGAATTGATTTAACTCATCTCATTCAAAGAAAGAAAATAAAGCCATAGAAAAGGTTTAACATTCCTATTATTATGTGACATCCTAAAATCTTCAGATGAGGTAATTTACGCGTGAGTCAAGACGCGCGTAGGTAAACATCTGGGTGCTTAATTGCGAGTTTTATACCAGCTCGATCGCGTTTGCGTTTACGCAAATTTATATGAAATCCTCGATTCCTTATAAATTTGCGTAACCGCAAACGCGATCGAGCTGGTAAAAAGCTCGCACTAGGCACGCTGGACGCTCTAAGCGTTCCACGTGACGTACTAATAAGCATGCAAAGATACTTCAGGAAAAATAGATATCATAGTGGGCATATACTTAGGTATTTTTTCAGAGCCTAAAAATATGATACCTACAAGCATTTAAGTAGTGTAATTATGAAATTTTAAAATTTCAAAGAAAGTAATTATAACTTTTTATGATTGGGAATTGGCGAGCTCGATTTACGCTCGTTCATATTGCTTCGGCTAGATTAACTTTGCAACTAATTAAACAAAGTTCTTGTTAGAATATTAATAAATTGCCTAATAACTTTAAACGTCATTGCACACGTAATCAAACACACATATTAAAATTATACATATAGGTACCTGTAGTAAACTCACAATATACTGAAAAAGACTCTCAACATAAACAACCATGTTCCTTATTAAGCCATTGAATGATTAAAGTGAAATAATTTAGTTAAAAACGTGCTCTCTATATCTAATAAAAAAGTACCTACCTATTAAAAGTGTATTTTAGCAGCTACATTGTTATTTTCTACATACAATAGAAAAATATCAAACGCAAAAGCAGTTTTCACACACCAAAAGCGAATAGATACGGGAAAAAAGCCGGGATCAAAGAAACGTGCTTATCAAACGAGCGGTGTTAACTATACGTACGCTCTATCCAGTTGAGCAGCCTCAGCCTCCTTGAATCTGTAAGCAAGTAAAAATTATGGAGAAGAAAGAAAGATCGAAGTTCTCGGAGGATAGAATACCACCTAAGCGGATCAGGTCGCGGACGAGGCGGGGTTTTAGCTTCACACCGAAATTGTGCTGTGTAGTGTAGTGAGGTGGCGGCATAGCATCAAGTGTAATATTAATATCTGACTCCATACTCTTCCGTATCGAGCATGGAGTGTGCGGTCAGTCCATATTTAAATGCATGCTATCCCGTAGGCTGTATGTGAGTAAGCTTCAACTACTTGTTAGTTGTACACAATATTTAACGGCTTTTATAAAAAAAAATGTACCTTTGATCTGTGCTCCTGAAGTACGAGTAGGTATTGTATGTATTCTCATGCATGGTATACCTACGTGTACGCGTGTTCTAAGTTTAATGTGAAAATAAGCATATCCTAAGTATTACTTTTTACTTCTTGCTTCTAATTAATTACTTGCAAAATGAGACATAGTATAATTATAATAAAATTTCAAAATATATACTCATTAGAGAATTTTAGTAATTCTGTAAGTATTATGTGTCAAGTATTTTAATAAAGGTAGGTTGCCTTTATAAAAAATTTCGATAGTTGAAATTAATTTTAGGCTGGAGGACTATCTTTGAGGCTCCTGCGTGTAAGTTTTCAAGGTTCATTATGAAACATAATTAATATGGTTTCAGCTAAACACCTTCCTCACACACCTTAAAAGTCGGTAACTGAGCAAATGCTTATTTTCTAAGTCACGGCATCACTTGAAGAACAAGCAAGTACAAATATTTTTAAGTGTGTCTGACTAGAAATGGTGTAAAGAAATACTTATATTTGTCTAATATGACTTAAGTAGGTACATATGCGATGTGTTAAGATTTGTTGAGATGATAATATTCCACTAATTTTCTTTATAATTGCGGTTACGGTGTGCATGGTAAAAAAAATCTCAAAAAAATAAACATGGAACAATAGGTCAATATCAAAATGGTTCCGTTTGAGGTGAAGAGACAAAAAGGTTCCCTTTTAAGAAGTTGTCCTTCTGTCTGTCTGTAAAAACCCTTTTTTGGGAACGCTCCTCCAAGCGTTGAGTAAAGGTATCGTTTTGAATTAGTATCAAATACATAGGTCTGCAATCCTAAAAGATTCAAAATTTTGACTTCTTCGTCAACATAAACTAATATAATATATATATATATATGGCCCCATTGAACTAGAATCATGAAATTTGGCAAGTAGCAATGTCTTGTAGGACAAGTAAAGGAAATAAATTCGAAAACCGTAAATATATAGTTAAATCACAAAAAAATTATTTCATACCTACAAGGTTGTTTGGAGCCCAAGGTGCGCGAGTCCAACTCGGACTTGGCCGGTTTTTATTGGAATTACGCGTAAATTATGATCAGTCACGCACACGAGACATTTCGTGTGCGAAGTATTTGACTAGTTACGATAGAGGTTGCAGTCGAAAATACAGACGTTTGTATTTTTATCTGTTCTTATCTACGTATCACAATGTTGTAAAAGTATTTTACTTAAAACTTATCAAAAGTGATAAAATATAGGTACCTAGATAATATAATATACCTAGATACTAGTGTTAATGTCCTTTTTATCCTATGTTGCGAAAAAATAATGAATAAAACCATTGTAGAAAATGTTGGTCGATATGTTGTAAATTGTAATTGTATATGCTGGCAGAAAAAAAAAAAAGTGGATGAAAAGAGCCGAGAATCGGGCTCAGTGGCGGACCTTGGGAGATACCTATGTCCAGCAGTGGATTGCTATAGGATGATAATGATGATGATGATGATGTTGTAAAAAAATGTGCATTGTAGAATCATTTTGTTAACCAGTCATGTGAGCACCGATCTTAAAAATGCTGGTTCTATATGTATTTATGTAACCGTATAGAAGTATAACATGTTGTTTTGGTAAACACAAACAACTTCTTCCATAAAGATTTTTAAACAGTAAAATAAAATATGGTATTTTTCTGACTTGCTATCATTAAAATACGAAGAAATAAACCACTAACCTGTAAATTCAACGGTTTATAAATCTATTTGAATGAAAGAATCATTGGTAAAACCCAATGAAAACTCAAAATACAATGAAAAAAAAACCCATAATAAATGATTGCGTAAGGCACTTCCTTCTTCTTCGTATGACTTAGTGGTGTTGTCTGGTATGGTATGGGAGTTTTTAGGTACTTAAGGCTACCATAAGCATCAAGTAATTGCAGCGTAACCACATCGCCCCTGTATTGCAAGTGCCATGGGCGTCTGTGATTAGAACCATAATGTTTGTTTGCTATTACATAAAACTTACCTTTCGCTGGCAATCGAGCTGTTTCTCGACATGGACTTCGGCGACATTTCGAAGTCAGAATCGGAGCGGTAGAGGAAGGACTCGCGGCGCTGCGGCAGGGCTTGGAGGACCAGTGCGGTGGACGGCGACCCCCCTTCGAGGGGCGACCTCGCGCCACCGGCCGCTCCCGCCCCACCATTCTCCACATCGAAGCTGGAACAAAACGACATCCCATAAGAATAATAACACACGCATCGGTCATACATAATCCTACCAACAATGCATAGAAGAACTGCTTACGCAAACTAAAAATTCGAACGTATCTGTAAATTACTACGTCCGTATAATTGAACGGTTATTACGAGGTTAAATATTAGCTGTTATTGATATTACGTAAGTTGCCATAAAACTACAGATAGTACGCCAAAACTACTGAGGAATTGCATGGACTAGTTTTGAAAAAAATAAGAAGTTATATTGTAAGTAACGAGCTTACTTCTATTTTTTTCAAAACGAAACATGGTAAATATTCAAGAATAAGTTACTTATGTATACGCACTTAATACCTTTTCAGTATTGTCATGCTGAGCCAAAGAAAACATACCTACCAAAGTCGATGGACAAATTGCTAAAATGACTTAACACAATTAGTTATACGACTATAAGGTTAACAATATACGAGCATTTTTTATTATTTAGGTGTAACAAACACAATTATTGAAAAGTCACGGAAAGGTACCTAGGTACTCGTAGATGTGTAAAGGGAAACTTATTAAGAGCAACTTTTATTTTCTTGTAGTGTTTGCTTTTACAAGGCGCTCCTTGTACCAAAAACTTACCTCTATAAAAATAAAAACTAGCTCTACGTAAAATATTTCATAACATATTAGCTGATAGTAAACTTTAATATTGATAAATAAATATATTAAAATTATAACTAATTATTTACAAATCGAGAATTTCATAAATTAAATCACGCTTTTGTCAAAATATGCTCCTTTATCTGTAGTAAAAATAGGGCCTAGCACAATAAAATTCATCATCATCAGCATATAGCCGTCCATTTCTGGACATAGGAATACTTCAATGAGCGCCATTGCGCCCTGTCGTCAGCTCAGAGCATCCGGCTTCTAATAACATAATACGTCTAAGTAATGCAAGTGTGCTGGGGGTATTAACGCTAACAATATTTTTAAGTTCTGCTAATATCTTATCCTACTTAATATCTTTATTATCTTTATCTTTATATACTTTATAAATAAAAATCAATTGTCATGTATGAAAGATTACCACTTGAGAACGGCTCGACCGATTTGGCAGAGTTTTGTTTTGTTGTGTTCGTAATCGAAAGTATTGTTCCCACAAATATATTCAAAAGCAAACTTCCGATACACATTAAGCAAAAATAATGGACGATATAAGTTACTCCCAACCTTATGGATCTCATAGTTGGCCACTAACGAAGGATTTTGTAAGAAAAGCAACCTTTTAAAGGGCTACAGAAAGTTTTATGTTTGGATAAACCAAGATAAGATCAGAAGTGACAAAATTAGGAGCATCACTAAAGTTATTGATGCAGTGAGCAAGCTCTGCAAACTGAAGTGGTTTCCACGTGGGCGGGCAACGTTGCTAGAGCTCATGACCGATGGAGTGTTCTCACTAGCGCCCGCACGACGCAGCACGCACACGAGGAAGACCTAAGAAAAGGTGATGAGACGATCTACTAGAGGTTGCAGGAAAATAATTCTGGACTAGACTCGCTCAAGATCGGCAACCATGAAATCGCATGGAGGGGCGCTTTTAGGTGTCCTTGTAATTTAATATAAATAGTTAAATGTTAAATCAAATAGGTTATGTGCATAGTTGGTAATAAAAGCTTTTTTTGGGTTCGTAATTGTTTGGAAAAGGTTTGTATGATATGTTTTGTTATGAAATTACACCGCTAAATCCGGGAAAGACTGAAAGAGATTTTTGTATGAGCTCTAAAATTAGGACATGACATCTGAAGGTTCAGCTAGTATCTGAGGACGCGGAGCAACCCCTCCCGAGTCAAGCGGGAAAGCCGTAGTATACCTTTATTGAAACTAACTCGGGCATTTTTCAGCCCCCTATAACTTCGTTACAGCTTACAGTACGATGCTGAAATTTATGCCACAAAGACATCATACGGACTTACCTCAATTACAAAATATTTTAAGAAAAGAGAAGAGAATTACGAACACAAGAAATAAATAAATAAAGCTTTTATTCCTTACTATGTCCATAACCTTTTTGAACGCTCCCGCCAAGTCAAGCGGGGAAGCTGTCTAAACCTTTACCGGAACTAAGTCGAGAAATTTTCAACTCAGCCCCCTCAACTTTGTTACAGCTTACAGCACGAAGCTGAAAATTATGCCACAGGAGCATTATACGGACTTAACCTCAATCAAAAAATTTCATGTCATTAGCTATAATAGTTTTCATGATAAGTGTAATAAAAAATCCATATTTTGTGAAATTTTTCCACTCATTCATGATTATCAAAAGTCAAAGGCGATGTATTCACATGCGAACTTGTTATTCTTCATTCAAATTCAAAATTATTGAGTACCCGGTTTTATTAGCTCGGCTTTTAGGTTAGTCAATGAAGGTTTTAGTATGATGCATAAATATGAAACACAAAAAAGTTTCTAAGCAAACTCTTTGGTATGATGTTAGTCTACTCCTTGTTGTATATTTGTTTATTGCATCATGTACAGTACAAATTTGGATTAGGAGGTGACATATTATAAAGTATTTGTACTAAGGTTACAATACTATTTTAAAGGTGTTGGTGTTTGGGTTGGGGTTGGTGTTGGTGTTGAGATTGGGTCCTCAAGAGTACCCATGGTTTTGGCATAATGGCGCTAAGATGGAACATCGGGGCATCAACAATCAGGGGCATTTTATTGCCCCTGATTAGAATGGTATCCATGAGGATTACCCCACGTAAAAAAAATGGTGTTGGTATGGGGTTGGTGTTGGGTTTGAGGTTGGTGTTGGTATTGGTGTTAGGGAAAGGGTTGTATCAGGCCAGCTATGACCTGAAAATCTCCGAATTCATGATGATGTGATGGGGATAAGTTTACCAAAACGTAACAGGCCAGCTACACTACCGCGGATTCACCAAGATTCGTGTATCGCTTCTCTGTCTACCAGGTATTATGGTGCTTCTTTAAACAACGCGAATCTTAATGAAATCAGTCGGCCTTTTAATAGGTATTCTTTGCCTTGGCCATACAAAAGAATTGAGATCAATACAAAATCATTTTAACAAATGTAAAAATTATGCCAACTCTTCGCGGAGTACTTCTGCTACCGTACAAAAAAGTTCTGAGATCTGGCACAGGATATATGGTGTACTACTAAGTCCGACATTCTCACTGAACCTTCCTTATCCAATCATCTTAAAAATTACTTAACGATTATGTTTATTTACTTGGCATTTTGAGCAGCATGCATTTTATATTCAAAATGAAATTTATTAGCCTCTTATCAATGATTTGCTTCAAAATAGCCAAGAAATCATAATGGTTTAATAATTTGTTTCAAGATGATTAGTTAAGGAAGGTTCATTAATAATGTCTAACTTGGTAGTACACCAGATCTGAGAACTTTTTTGTGCGGTAGCAGAAATACGTACTGCGCGAAGAATTGGCATAATTTTTCACATTTGTTAAAATGGTTTTGTATGGATTATTATATATGCGAAAGTTTGTGAAATGTGATTAGGTATGTAAAAATGTGATATTAAGTTCGTTGTTCCTGCACGCCAAAACTTGAAAGGCTTGACCAGGTTTGCACATATGTATGTAATTCGAGAGTTATATACACATGGTTGGGGAAGCATACCCAGCGTGGAGATTATAGGTATATCCCCCTTCGTATTAGGGGATAGGAACCGATGTCCAGCAGTGGACTAATAAAGTCTAATGTTTGATACACATGGTGCGAAACCGGTCTAGGCCAGGTATCAGATATAAGTAAATTTCATCCAGGTTGGTACTTTGTGAGCGAAACCACGGTAGAAGCTAGTATTACATAGCTAAAGTTTGTGAAGATGTACTTAAGTATGTTGCTCTTTAACGTCAAAACTGAGCTTAGGATTATCATGATCATCATCATCATCATCATAATCATCCTTATCATCATTAGTCCTTAGTAGTCAACGGCTAGATATAAGTTTACTGTAATGAGCGTCTCTGCTCCTACTTACTGAACTTCTACCCTTCATCGATTAACTTACTACAGGTGCTCAGTGTGCAAAGGCATATCATATGCAAATTTTGGAGTGGAATGTTTCTAAAATTTCATATTTTACAAAATATTGTAGCAATGTATATTTGACTTTACTCTTTAATTAACTAAATATAGATAGGACGTACATTGCCGAAACGACATCTTTATAAAATTCTATGAACTAGCAGGTGGAGAGAGCTTAGAATAAAATGCTCTACGTAGCAACGGCGCATTAGTACCTCAGTCTGCCGTTAGAGGGCTCTCATCGAGAAAAAGTAGCTAACCCTATAATCTAGTCTAGAATAGAATCTAACTATTGGTCTCTTCACGGATCTTACGATCCTACTCCCTGTTAATAATATCATATAGGCTTAAAATAGACAAATTTGTAATGTGACATTTTTTCACACCAAAGCTATTGAATGGATTAACCTGAAATTTTGCACATACCTACAATTAATGTGCAACATATGTAGACCTGGAGTATTTTATCCAGGTACCAAGCGAGCGAAGCCGCGGGCCGTAGCTAGTGCAATTTTAAGACTTGTGCGTCAATTACTTCGTCAATTTATAAGAATTACATGAGATCATGTTTGCTCAGATTATCTTATTAATGAGATAAAACCATAATTGATTGAAAGTGAACGGAAGGAGTATATGTTTATTATGATTAAAGTTGACTCAGAGTATGAAAAAACAGGTATTACTAAACCTTCTATGAAAGCAAACGAAAATTTAAGTTTTAGGGTTTCCTGACCAAAAGGTTCAACGGACGATTGGTTTGACAAGACAAGATTTTGAGATGTTATTGAAAATATCACAGTTAAAGTTATTTTATACCCCCGGGAACAGAACTTTTTCTGGATGAAAGGTACCTTTGTACCCCTGATACAGTGTATACGAATTTTCGCGATATTGCAGTAACAGCCACAAAGCTTAACAAACAAACTAACTTTTGCAATTATGATATTATAACAATTAAAATTTTAGCCTGAATCCGTGTATCCAGTTGCAATTTTGCTATTTTTACTTGAGTCATTACGTTATGCCATTTACGTTTGCTACTAATGGGTTGATTGAACCCCATTTAATCTATTTTCTCAAGCTCAATTTGCAACAGTTAGCAATTGCTAACTGTAAATAAATTTAAATTAATCAATGAAATTTACTATATTTTTTTTTAATGCGGGACGTAATCAAATCACACAGCATCATGTAACCCCAAACTAAGCAGAGCTTGTATTATGGGAACCACATGATTGATATACTACACATATAATTTTCTTTTTTTTTGTGAATACATCCATATCATACATAGAAACACCCAGACCCGATATTAAATATATACATTCAATTGGATGTATGGATTTAAAAGTAAATTCATATTATGCTTATGGTTAACCGAAAGCAATTATAGTTGAACTATTTTTGCCATAAAACTTAAGTTGTATGTATTATCTTACAAATAGGAATTATTTATTTAGGTTTTTAAACACAGATCACACAATATTTTGATTTATTATGTCTGTGTACAACAACTCCAACAAATTCAAAAACAGCTTGAAATTAAAAAATGCCACTAATGTTAAACTTCGGATGATAAAAATTGGGTTTGTTGGCACCATAATGAAAATAAGTAATAACTAATGTAGGTAAAGATAAAGACCATTTTTTCCCGAAGATTTGTAGATGAAATTACGATAAAATACGAGTGGATCTTTGATTTTAGATTGAGATGTCGCGACGACCTGGACTCTGTTAATAGAGATTCGACCACCACATCCCTGGCTCGTGAAAAATGGAAAGGGGATAGGGAGGCTTTTGTCCTGCAGTGGAACGATGTAGTTTGAAAATAATAATTATAATTAGGTCCCGGCCCATCAGTACAGTTTCATTCATTTAATTAAATAAGTCATCAGGGAATGAGGGAGCAGTGATGGCCTATAAAAATAATTAGAAAGTGAAGCCATACATGCATTATAGGAATTCAACTGTCGTGGGGATTTTGTAACTAAACGGCTTACCTATTTCATTCTATCTCATTTAGGAGTATAATCTTTTAGATGTCATGTTCATATCCCCTATCCCTCCCTATAGTGATCAAAAAATAATTTATGCGTTTGGTGATATTGAGGACAGTTCCATCAATAATTTAGTATACTTTATTATAAATTATAATAAGTTTCTATAAGTAATTGAGGGAGGTCTATTTACAGCAGTGGAATGCTATAGGCTGATGATGATGACCATGATGATGATGATTTAAGTAATAAAATAAGATAGTATTTAACAAGTTATGTCTAGATCATTTTTAAACCGCGAAATCTATCTTTTATACTTATAAAATCCTCTGTCCTAAATGACTGACTGACGGATCAACGCACAGCCTAAACTTGATCGTTGAGACCTGAAACTTGGAGGGTGTTTTCTTTGTATGACGTAGGGATTCGATAAGAAGATTTTTTCCGAAATTCTACCTCTAAGGGGGTGAAAAACAGGTGCAAAGTTTGTATGGGATAACATGATTCCTTGGTCCAATCTACTTCAAATTTTGCATAAACTTTCTATAACAGAATTGATGGAAGACTTGTTTCGTATTTTATTGAAACTCATCGCCTAACGGGGTTAAAAAGGGGTAGAAAGTTATTTTGGGGGTGATTTGCATCGAAGTTGATACCAATACTATACTCCTCCGTGCTTTCTTTTTTTTTTCTTTCTCCGTGATTGAAATAAAATTTTATTTTGTAACATGTATGAAAACTCTATAATTGGAATGTCAAAAAAGAATATTTATATCTGAAGCACTAAGGAGTATTGATATCAAATTGAGCAACATGAACTCTCATTTTTTTGTTAGAGTAGGTATTTTTGACCGTAGTTCAGTGGTATTTGTTGTCAGTTCGAATGTATGTTTGCTCGAGTCTAACTCTCAAACCGATGATCCAATCTGCATACAATTTGGTAGGTCGATGGGTTATATTTGAAATTTTGTTGGGAGGTATATGAGTTATATCAGACAGGGCGTCATCAAGATATGTAATCCCAAAAAGTGCCAAAAAAAAAAAAAACTTATGTAAATATATTGAGTGAGGTTTCATATATTGTTTGTTGGGTTTTGTTTGCTCATTCCAAAATAGTTATATATTAATTCTTGAATGTAAAGATTATTAGATTAGTTAATCGGTGGTAGTCAGAGAGAGGCAAGTCCAAATATTGTGTTTAGTACACATGCCTGCTCCACACCACACCAGCCTATATCAGTCCACTGCTGGACATAGGCCTCCCCTAATAAAGGGGGATATGCCCATAATCCCCACGCTGCGCATGTGGGTTGGGGATCGCAGGGCACAGCTTCTCGCACCACCGGCGCTGCTGCCCGTCGGTGGCCAGGGGATTTAGCTGTGCTGATGTAGGTTGTGCTATGCCGCAATCAGCCGGCCGCCAGAGTCCCGTTTGTTGTTTAGCAGGGTGCACCACGTGCAGGTGGGGCTGCTTGGGTTCCGAAGATAAGAGTTGGAACCCCTTACACCCCCTGCCATGCCTGCTCCTTAAGCCAGAACACATATTATATATATTATACAATAATTATATATAATATATATACTATAAATATTATATTATTATTGTCTATGGGTGCTGAAAACACACTTGTTGTAGGGAGCGAGCAGTTTTTTATTAATTAATATAGACACTAGCACGCTGACTGCGGGCCTCGTAGCAGCGGGTCGAGTAGTAGCAACTCGCGTCTTAGAGAAAGTGTGTTTTCAGCACTTCAAGTGTTACTGAATTTTAACCAGGAAGGGGAACCAATCATTTTTCAAGTTACGAGTACGGATATAAAAACTCATATCATCTATACTTTTTAAGTGGCTGTTGATTTGGCGACGCGTCGCTAATGGAAAAGGGAGCAAGAATGGGCTCGGAAAAGGTAGCGGAAGTGGGGGTGGGAATAGAAACGCGCCTGGGTACTTACCTGGTAATGTATGTGATTTAGGTTGGTACTTTTTATTCCGTACATAGTTAGGGTTACGTATAAAATAACCATGTATCGAAAACATCTTACATAAAACAAGTTGGACTTTTTAAAAAAAATAAACAGACTTCAAATAAATCACTTTTTACTTCTTGCTCTAAAGAATTTTGAAAATCGGTTCACAATTGACGGAGATATTGGTGATCATAGGGCGAAAATTACATGTGAGGATGAAGTTTTTTGAGTTTTCCGGGAAAAGTACCTATCCCTCAGGAATAACATTTAAATGGGACCTATATTCTTTTTAACAAAAAAGGAATTTTGAAAATCAGTCCACAATTTACGGAGTTATCGGTGAACATACATTTTAAAAAAAAGTCGAAAAAATAAAGGTTCAGACGAATTGAGAACCTCCTCCTTTTTGAAGTCGGTTAATAAAACAAGTACGATAAACGCAAACTAAGTTACGAGCAGCGAGCGGGTCAGCGAGTAGTGTACAAAATAATATAAATATATACAAGTAGATCCAATCTCGTTTCATGAGCGCAAAGAAAATTATCCACACCTATTTCTCTATTGTCTATTTTAGACCCAGCATATTTTTGATCTAGGCCAATAATATTACAGAGAAAAATTACACGGATAATGCTCATTGCAGAGGTTTATCACCACATTTCAATTTTAATCAACTTCAAAGAAATAGAGGTTCTTGACTTTTTTTATTTTGTATTATTAACCTAACTTTTAAATATTTTGAAATCCATGACCATTGTTGGGGTGTAAGGGGCTCTAACCTCCATTTTTGGAACCCAAGCCAACCTCACCTGCCCGTGGTTCACCGTGGTTCGTGGCGGCCGGCGGATTGCGGTATAGCGCAGTCTGACACCGGCACAGCTACATCCCCTGGCCGTCAACGGGCAGCAGCGTCGGCGGTGCGAGAAGCTGTGACCTGCATCCCTAATCGAAGGCCTGCGTGATGACTATGGGCATAACTCTCTTCTTATTAGGGGAGGCCTATGTCCAGCAGTGGACTGATATAGGTAGGTGTTGTTTTTGTTTGTAAACACTACCATTAAATTGACTACACCACCGCCACTACAACTGCTATTAATGATGAAATGATGTAAACTTAAAATATTCTAGAATGTACCAAAGTAAATAATATCTCTTGAAAATATCAATGGAATAAATAATGGTTGTTCACAATAATTTATATGACAAACGTGATATTTACAATACCATACCTAATCTAACCTTATAAAATTTACTGTAGTTTTTCTATTTAGTAAACTCTATTCTAGTAAATTTATTGTTGTTATTTATCTTCTTTGTTTATGGGTTATATAAACAAAGAAGATAAATAACAACGTAGTGTAGAACGCCCTCCGGCCATGTGGAGTGACGATTTGCGAAAGGTTGCTGGTAGAAGCTGGATGCATAGAGCTCAGGACAGGGCGCAATGACGCTCATTTCAGGAGGCCCATGTCCAGCAGTGGAATGCTGTAGGCTGATGATGATGATGATATAATGCCAAATGATAGTAAAAAAATAAACAGCTGTGTTTACCGAAATCTACATGCGCTCTGTCACGAACTCAGCCGGGCAAATAATGTGATTCCCAAAGTTGCAGAATATTATGTGACCTGAGTTAAACGTGTCACGGCAAGCGAGCCGCGGGCCGACCCTTCGGCGATCGACGTCTATGCTGAAATATTCGCCTTTTTAACCTTTCAAACTATCCGATATTCCACTTCAGTTGGGACTATCATGAAACGTAATAGGAGAAGGGTCTCGTTTTGGCTATTTCAGCATCGTGTTTGTATCTTAGTGGATGGAAATAAGGTTAACCTTGATAGTAACCGTTAATGTAAGTACTTTTTCTGACCTTGCGACATGCATTTTGAATATAATCGACAGTATACGAAACTGCCAAAACCAGCATGGAAACACGATTATGGTTTTAAATTAGTACAAGTTCAACTTAATAGCCAAAGAGCGGTATTAAAATATCGTTTTAAGCATTAGTTGCCACTACTTACTATAACACTATCATTCTACATAATGTATGGTAGCAATTACTGATGGCTTGCCACTTAGTGCAACATGATATTGCGATAATAAAAGAGCTTGTTTAACTATGAAGAGATTTATAGTGGACATTTAGTATTTTTTTATCATACCGTGATCACGATCGTTACAACAGGATCGAAACGTCGGGAAAATAAATAAGGTAAAACACGAGGAAGAACCGTTAAAAATAAATATAAGTAGACATTTATGTCAAATAAATAAAAAACAAGAGACGTATGTACACTGAGCTTACTCTGAAAATATATTCTTGCCATGATTATTTAAATTAAACCTACATTTGTAGTATAATCCTAGAATTTACATCAAATAAATCAAAATTTCGAAACCTGTAGGGTACCGGGACCAGAAAATAAATACGATTTATTGCTACGACGTAGTAATACTGCTACGAAACCGTAGCACCAAGGAAACATAAATTTTATAACCATAAAATCTGCTGATGTTTTGTTTGTACCTGCCCGTGGTTCTTCTTCGGGCCGACACGGGCGCCCGCCGTATCGGCCGTCGGGACGCCCCGCGCGCGCTCCACCGTCGCGGCGCTTCGCTCCACCTGTCCATACGCACACCACTCTTCAGCATACCGCCGACCAGACCAGCAACGTATTACCTACTGCATTGTATCTTACGTAACCAGTAAGTTTAGTACAGCACGTTTTATAATTTTTATGACCTAGAGGCCATTAATTAAATGATTGAAATGATCCTTCAAATTCAAGATAAAGTCCACTATGGGTGTCTCACATTGAAATGTGGCTCGTTTATTTTCAATTGAATTTAACTTTTTTTTTTTTTAAGTGACTGGCTGATGTTTTGCCAAATGCTATTTGTGTATTTCGCACACATATCGTAAACATTAGTCCATTGAAATGTCTATACATTTATTTTAGGTTTGCAATGATTTTGATAGTTTCTAAAAACGAGAACATTATTCTAAGTTTTTTTTTATTTCTAGCCGTTTTGTGGTCATTTAAATGCATAACAATCATATAATTTCATCTATCTATAATTTTGTCTTAAAATATGAAATCATGAGGACTTGTACCAGTGCGGTTTCACTGGCCCAACGTATGGTCTTTAGTATGACAATTACAATCATTAGCATAAACGTTATGAGAATACAAAATTTTATCCAAACGGGATGCAACCTGCAAATTGTTGAAAGCAATAAAAAAAGTCTAGTATTCCAGTTGAGTGCATCCTTTGACACCAAGTATCTGATACACGTACGAGTAGGCAGGTTCCACTCTAGATACTCGACTAAAAGGCATGCCGGCCTTTCAGAATAAAAAGAAAGACGTACTAATTGAATGTTCCTAGAAATCGTGGTAAAGTGTGTATCTCCGTGCCATAGAATAAAAAAATCAGGGTATGTATTTAGTTTGTCTACCATTAAAAGCGGCGATGGTCTAGCAATCTATCACCAATGTCTCAAAGTAATGTTTGGACTTGCTTCTGACTACTACCTTAGTGCTATGAAATCGATACGCATGTCTTCGATCATACTTATGCGAAAGTAGTTGTTATGTATATTATTTTTAATGTCTTCAAAGACAAAACATCGAATCAATTAAAAAATAAGTGTATTTAGAAGACCTTACTTGCATTTTTTTTTCTTAAATCAACCTCCATTGTGAGATAGGGATAAATAATAAAAATTGTGGTTGAATTAGGCATGTATGTAAAATCACACGGGTACTATAATAAAGCTTTAAAATAAATTTAAATAAAAATATGCTTTCATTCAAGAGAAACTTGATACTTAATTATAAAGTCACAGCCATAAAGCGTACCCTGTCTTTGATCTCGCGGTGAAATGTAATATCCCGCCAGTTAATAATATTTCCCGGGTAGACTACAAATTTTCAATAAGTAAAAATGTTTTAGATTTTTTCAAATCATGTATGTAGTTATTGAAAAAGCTTGATACTCTACGAACTCCTTTTCTTCGAATTATTTAAAAATATTTAGTTACTCATGTAAGAACTGAATTGAGCATCTCTTGGGACCACCGTAAGTTTCTTACGGAGTGAGATGTCCTTATTGTTGGGAAACTACAAAACTTCTAAAACAATTTACGAGGTATCAGGGAGGTAGATAGGAAGGTCAATTGCTACCTGGTCCAATAAAAGTTGAGGTCATTTTCCAGAGACCGATACCAGGGAGTTTTGGCAGTATCAAACTGATGGATGAGGATGATGTTACATCAATATATAACCGACTGAGAAGTAAGAAAATCATCTTTCAGGGTCTATCATCGTGATGTAACGACAGAATCGATAATAAATTGACAAGTATCTAGCTACAATACAATGGCATTGTTACAATTGAGTTGATAAGTATGATTTGATATGCCGAACATTGACTTCATAAAATTACAAAGATTACAGATAAGAGTTACTGTAGATTTGTTGGCTCATTTGTTCTCATTGTAAATTTTATCAGTCTTGAAGTGCTGATCATAATTCTATTTTTAAATAGAGTTTCTTTAGCAAAAACCTTCGCAATTTCAATTCAATCTAAGCATGTTAATTTACGATCATGTATCGCCAAAACCAGTAGAATTAAAAAGGTTAAGGTTTGAGGCATAGACCTCTTTGGTTGTTCTCCGCTGCTGGTCTGGCTGGAACTGGTAGTGGTCGTGCTGAGTGTGGATAGATCGCTGGAGGCTCGCGCCGAACGCAGCCGAGGCAGCACCGGCGGCTCCTCCGTTTCGGGCGAGGCCGGCGCCGCCTCGCACGACCAGCCCAACGCACGTGCCGCCGACCACACCGCGAAAACAAACGTAAGCATGCTGCCCTATCGCACCACCCGCTGACAACGACATCGACCCGCTCTCCTCGAACGCACACCTTCTTGACACATGACCACTTCACACTATCATCATTATCTGACGTCACAGTCAACACTGAGGATGCCCCGCCTCCGGCGCCGGCATGCCACGAGCGCTGCACGTGCGCTGCGCGGTTCACCCGCTGTCGCGACCGCCACTACACTGAGCTCGACGCCGGCCCACCGCCACGCGCTTTATATGATGCACTCGTGTTATCGTCATTATTGATAGTCATTAACCGTGCGGTTCCACTTCAGATTGCCATTAGTGATTCGATTAGGCAAAAATTAATTAAACATTGTTGTAGGACACAGATCTACGAGCTATTGTTTATATTATTGAGGGTCCGTGGTCATATCTTGACGCGATATGTGTGTTCCGTCTGGTGAACTGCGTGCCGAACTAACGCAGTCCGCGAGCGTTGTCCGTGCTTGTTGATGTTATTTATGTGGAGATGCCATCGGATGCGTGTCGCGCTGACGCGGCTGCCGGCGTTGTTGACGTTGCGCGTCGCGGCGCGGGGAACGTGAGCGCCGACGTCACTCACTGCTCGGCTCACCCGCGCCGCCAACGGCCGAAAGGGCACGTTCTATATTTACAAGTGACCTATAATCACATCACCTCAGCTATATGATAAAGGTGTGCCATTTATTTATGAGAAATATTAAAAAGTTGTCACTTGTTGCACACGCGTTTCGCATAGATAGCGGCAGAGGCTCAACGCGAGCTATAAATCGATCACACCGGTGCTTTCTGTGCGGATGTGCGTGTCAAGGTGTAGAACGCGTCGGAAAATCGTGTCAACCTCGTTTCGGACAGGAGCACTGTCACAGAGCATCCTGCGGCTGCCCGGCAGCCATGTTGCGCCGCCATGTTGCCGGCGGGGCGCGGGGCTCCCGAGCATGCGTACGCCGCCGCCACTGCCGGCACGCAACTCGCCACTAGGAAACGACGCAACTCACCACCTTGTCGGGGAGAAGTAGCGCTTACACCTCGTTCCCAAGGATCATTTTCATATGAGAATAGAAGTGTGTTCCTTTATAGGTCACGTGAAATCTAACGTCTCCACTGAAGCTTGCTACGAATCACCGCGACTGATTTCAGTATAATACCTTTAAGCTTAGCGTAGAAGATTACTTGTATGAACGACGAGAAAATTGTTTTGTATGGCCCCTTTTACTATTGTTCGCGCTAATACTATTGGCAACAAAGCACAAAGGGTTTTTTGATCACGCAATCCTCAAAGTGGTAGGCAGAAGTATTTGCTTTATCTGAATTGGTAGTTAGTTTATTCACTTAATAGCTACTCACTTAATTATACTTAATATCAAGTGAATAAACTAACTACCAATTCAAGTAAAGCTTACTATAAACTAGTGGACTATTTCCTATATTTAATTGGTATTAAGTTGCCATTTCATAATTATATATTTTTCTATTACACTTTTGGACTTATTTTTGATTAAATTAAAATGTAGATAACTAAGTTAACTAAATAACATGATATTTGGTGTAACATTATAACTACTGAAGCACACGTGACAGTAGTTGGTTGTCTATAATTATTTACGTGGTTAGTGAACTTGACCGGCGACACGTGAGTTCTTTCACTGCATCCCACCCTTAGCACACGTTTTTGCAGAGCTTATCTCATTATCTTGACATATGGAAAAGCTCCGGGTCAAGATCAACAACATGCTTGTTTTCTTCAGGTATTATTTCCACAGTTTATTGTAATAGGCATTAGTGACCATAGAAACTCTGCTTGGTTTCATACACGATGTATGATGATGATGAAGTGCAACCCCAAACAAAAAAATATTTAATGTATTTTCAATCTATTCTTTGAAAGAAATCGGTTCTTCCTAGTGGGTTTATTTCATTAAATAAAATCAAAAATCATGCCTAACACCGATATGACAATAAAATAATAAATAACTGGCAAAAAAATTGATTAAGGATTATTATCTAAACAAGATAAAATAATTTATTTCGCCCAACGATCTTCTAAACGATGCTCAATAATAAGGACTCATACAGCAAATGAACTCGCTGAAAGTAGGCTTGGACTAGTAGTAGGTGACATGCCACACTTTCCTATACAAGTTTGTACAATTCTACAACATTTACAAGCTTCAAATTGTCATCCGATGAGGCGAACTAGAACTAAGTAGAGTTTCAGCGATAGCGCATTCTCTATGTTGCATAATATAGCAGATAACGGAATAGCCCTCCTTCTGAACGGTGCTGCAGTAACTAGCATTTTTGTCAAAATTGAGTTACGCACATATTCCCACACCCACACCAGCCTATATCAGTTCAGTGCTGGACATAGGCCTCCCCTAATAAAGGGGGATATACCCATAATCCCCACGCTGGGCATGCTGGACATCGCAGGGCACAGCTTCTAGCACCACCGACGCTGCTGCCTGTCGGTGGCCAGGGGATTTAGCTGTCTCGGTGTAGGCTGTGCCCCGTTCGTTGTTTAGCAGTGTGCACCACGTGCAGGTGAGGTTGGCTTGGGTTCCGAAGATGGGGGTTGAAACCCTGTACACCCTGTGCACATATTCGGAATAACCACATATATATCTTTATTATTTTTTTAATCTGGTGTCAAGTTTAAAAAAAAAAACATAATTTTAAATTATTATAATTTGCGATAGATTTTAATTGAGATGAATTGAAGAGGCCAAATACACAGCCTTATTTATTTATTATACCTATCTAATAAGTTTTCCTCTTTCATTTTAGTATGAGCTGGTGGCTAACACCTATGCCTGCTTTTCCATTGGACCGGTCACAATTGATTCGTCCAAATTGGGGTGTTATTTCAAGTATTTATTACAATTTAGCAATGATTCCTAATAGTTTTGATGAACGCGTGGCCTACTTCTGTATTTTAGAAATGCTACTGAAAAGCACGATGTTGATCACGGCTTTTTCAGACGTTAAGCCATACCGGAGGCCTTCGGCGCACCACTGGCTCATACAAAGAAAATATTGCACCTAAGAGATCATATATTGATCTCTTAGGTGCATGGTTAATAGTAATGGTAGCTCAAGACATAGTAGTCTAGACGTAGTAACTTACTTGAAATAAAAATGTGATCGTAGACAGGTGATATAAATAGATAGTAGACAGGTGATTTGATCTGTGGCTTATGTGTGAAAAACATACCTTACTACAACGCTTGCGTTAGCTATATTTTTGTATGGAGATTTCAATATTTTAAAACTTCCCGCTAAGGTCATGCCATTCCATTTTCCATTTACACATTCCATTTTACATATAACAAGTAGGACATTTAAAAAAATAAACCGACTTCAAAAGTTCAAATAAATCACTTCTTACTTCTTGTCCTAAAGAATTTTGAAAATCGGTTCACAATCAACGGAGATATTGGTGATCATAGGGCGAAAAATACAAGTGAGGATGAGGTTTTTTGAGTTTTCCGGGAAAAGTACCAATTCCTCAAAGAAAAATGTATATTGGGACCACCTGTGAAGTATTCTCTTTTAAACAAAAAAATAATTTTGAAAATCGGTTTTCAATTGAAAGATATCGGTGAACATACATAAAAAAAGTCGAAAAAAAAGGATCCGACGAATTGAGAACCTCCTCATTTTGAAGTCTGTTAACAATAACGTAAAGGTATTTTTTTGACATTTGAGGCACCACAGTGGTATATAGGCACTGCGATCATTTTAAGTGTAATATAAACTGCATTTGAGCACATAAGTTGTGAAGGTATTTCTGATGCCGACTCCTTGTTTCATGTTACCTTAAGAGCACAATGTTGGTTACCTTGGCGTGTAATAGCCGTCTCCACCCAACGTATTATTACGCTTGTGGCCAAAGATAATTACTCTGGGATTGTACGTAGATGCAATTACGACCCACCTCCATGGCTGATTGTGCTATGTTTAAACGTATTAAACATTACACCGCCTGCGTTCAAGATTAATGTATGAATAATGTGATTAGCGCAAAGTAGCCGATTCATGGCCACCACGCATCCGTACATTAAATAATAACTGCGCAGGCACGTTTCTAAAGTTGGGGTTTCGAATGAAGAAGCGCACGTAATTTGACGGTTGTAATGTAGCGGAGACTGGTATAAATCTAATCGCCGCTGTAAAACGTCATAACCAGTTGCCAGTTTCATTGAAACTTAGGCTTAGAGGTCAGGTGATTTATAGCTCGGGGTATCCTCATACCGACCGTTAGTCATTAGAGGCTCGTTGTGAAAATTGCACATAAGTTAGACATTGATGACCCCAAATAAATATGGCAGCAACATAACAACTTCATGCATATTGCTGGGCAACTAACCAATATAAAAAAAAAATAATAGTACCTACTACAGGTATACGATACGACAGTGGCATTCTTATATATACTCTTACTCCACTCGTGGAAACTGAAATATAATGAGCCAATATAAACATAGGCATTATTTTAAAGTTCCGTTTGAAATAAAGGTCTGTAAAAACTGACGACCTTGGGCGCGAAGCTGGTTGATTAACATGAGGTGCAAGACAGCGGGTTCGATTCCTGCCACAGGTCACGGGCTAACTCAAACATAGATAGTAAGATATACAAACCTTTATTGATCACCTCATTCATACAGGAAAAAGTAAAAGTAACTTAGAGTGTAAGCAATATGAAGTACCTACTCATACTCATAAATAAACTCAAAAAGTTCCCGATACCTATAACACAGGAGAGAATCCTAGAGTAGAGTCAAAGCTAGTCACATGAATGTTGTTGTAAACATATGCCTGTAAAATCAGACATTAGTAAACACAGCTATGTGAACCCCTGAAACTAGCGCACAGGTAAGATGATTTGGTCCGTGGAGATGTTACAAAGGTATACAACCAAACAAACAAGACGGGCGCGAATAATGATTTGCATCTACCAAACAGAAGGAATAAAACACCCCACGCAAAAAATAAACGATATCCAAAAGAATCTATTATGCAAATCTAGCCTCCAAAAATCTGTAAGCTCTTCTAGACTTTATAACGGCTGCTAATATCCAAACTATCTAACGTCCCATCTCATGAGACAAGCGTTGTATACAGCAGCTAATCGCATCCCCGGAGTCCATTAAGATGCAATTATCCACTTGTCGCGGGAACACTGTTCGTAATCCAACTGGGACTATTTTACACGAATACACGTTTAGCCACCATCTTCAGTACTCCTAATTCTTCTTAGTCTACTAGCCATATGAAAGAATTTATGCATCGATTGCCAAGACGAAAAAACACAAAGCTTAAAGGTAATTACATCACAAACACACAAAAGTTAATGATGTGTACTTAAAAATGTTTTTTTTCTGTGGACATAACCACAGCCGCATTGTCCAATATTTATGTGTTAAATCAATGAAAGAGTTTTGAGAGGATTTTTTGCAGCTTTTTTCTCACCATATTTTTGGTAAACATAAATTTGCACCGCCTGAAGAATGGAAAAAAATGTATTTACCGGTTGGGATGCGGTTGGGAGTCCTCCTGACTGCTGCTTCGCTTCCTCTTGCGGCGGAAGCACCAGTCCTGGCCCATCGCATCACAACGCGCCCGCCGCGAGCCGCCCCCGCCCAGGGCCGCTCACTCGCTCGCCATCTCACAGAGACGCGCCACGCAATCACAAACTAATCACAGTGAATTCACACTGTGATGTCATTACAACTATTCGATATTATTGACAAAATGAGCGTTGAAATTCGTTGTATAGGTAGAGTTCGTAGGATGTGCTGTTAAATCTCGTTATTAATGAGCTTCCTATTGATTCTCATAAATCAGACAGAAATAGAACGATATTAAAAGGCCTATATATCTAATATTATTGATATATGATAATGTAATTGATGATTATATTATAGTCGTCGTTCAAAGTTCCATTTAAATGTTTGATTTTATTTATTCTGCTGTTATTTTGCTAAAGTTTCTAAAAAACTAAATGAGTATTAAAAGTTTATGCATAGTAAGTTTCTATGGTATATTTTATAAACGGTTACAAATTTATTAAAATAGAATATTTCAGATTCACAATATATAAAATTTTTCAGAAATCATTCTGAGTATATCTCAGATTATTTGTTTACAAAACGTTATATTTGCTACCAAACTCATTTATTTTTCAATCTAAAAATCATATTCTTGTTTACCAAGTTAACAAACAAGGATCTTCTGGCATCAAAGACTGATAATTTATAAATACGGACTTTATGTATAGATATGTATTTTTAACCTCCGACTCAAAGGAGAGATACTACCAGTGGTTTCGTTTAGTCTCCATCGATTTGTGATGACTGATGACCATTATCTGGTCTTGTCTTATCTGATTTTTTACTTTTGCATCATACATTTTTGAACCTAGTTTAGAAAATAAATTGTTTTCATTGTTAAATCATTCCAGCTAGGAATGATAATAAATCATCATCAACTTTACCAAACTGTACAAAAATTACCACCTATAAAATGTACCTACGAGATACTTGTAAAATATTTTTTAAATAAACATTAAACTTTAAATAGTTACAAGTTAGTACGTAGGGTACACAACAATAAAATATAATTATATTAAAACATAATAATTAAATTTGAGTAGGTGTTATGTAATCAAGTTAAAAGTTTTTCCTACACAAATATATTAATTTTATAACTGCTTCCAGTACATTGCAATCCCCATCCTCAGATTTCCAAGTACGTCGACGATACTGATAAATTAAAAGCATAATTGTTTGATTGCTTAGATGTGTCGATTTAGTACATTTCTATAGTTTCAGTATTTTAGGAATAGATTTAAGTAAACGCTGATGTTACTTAGAAACTCGTTACATGCTTGAGAAGGTAGAGCATCAGTCCTTTTAGCACATATAGAATTTAAGACCAGTTATTCATAACAGCCTATTAATAGCTAGGTGCCATTCTGTAAACTATCAAATCAAGCAGCTCAAATACTTTTGTGAAATTATTCTCGATAAAACTGACTAGATTACGCACTTATACGTCAGTAAATGGAAGTTAAATGTTTTTTTGAGATAATTTCTGTTATGGTTTTGAAAAAAAAAAACTTGCCATCTTGTAACTATTTCTAATAAATCTTATGAAAGATATTTATATACCTATTATTATTATTATTAGGTAATTATCCCGCTGAAGAAAAAAACACTTATAAACAAATATACACAGTCAAAACTAGAACTATCTAGTTTGATACCAGTAGACGGTGGCTCTGGCCCGTATTATGGCTGGCGCTGACTGACAGATGCGCGGCATGACATGGCAAATTCGTGGTCTGACAGCCCGAAATATTCTGTGGCACCCTGTGAAGTGCCGTGGCATCGCCCGTATCGTGGCTTTTGTTTTGACACTCACTACCCCTTCAAGCTCAACCTGCCGAGCGCTTTTTCAAGTTTTTAACCATATTTCGATTATCTTAAAAGTCACATTTCTTTGTTCCATTTCTTATTCGAAGTGATTCGTCTCGAGGGATAATTTGCCGTGAAGAGAACTGCTGCATCATGTTCACCACAAAAAGTGTTAATCCGAAATCCGAATTAAAACATGTGAAACAACAACAAAAGTTTCGATTTAATTTGGTAGGTAATACAAAGTTTATGGTGCAGGCGCGGATACAAGATTTCGTTTAGCTGCAATTTTTGTGTTTGGCAATGCCTTTTACGCATTTTCCATCGGCGAGCGGAGCGAGCCGCGAAATTTTTAATAAAATGTGTTATTATGCCCAGGTATAATAATATTTATTATTATGATTACAAACAAAATATGAAAAAGAAAAAAACGTTTTCTCATTTCATCTTTCTCATATCTAATACTATTATAAAAACAAAAACATAGTATGTATTGATTTTTATAGCTTCAAATCTGCATAATTAACAAAAAACGTGAATGATCCTCATGACGAAAAACGTTCCATTTCTTGTTTTTTGTATGGACACAGTCAGTGCCGTAAATAGCATTTTACGCGCCCGGTGCGAGCTTCTCTATAGCTGTGCCCTAAATTTTTTTCTTAATCTACACCTGCTGGACTTACCTAAGTTTGTTACTCTTGCGATTATTACCGTTGTTAAACCTGAATACCAGACCCAATAGAAAATCTATCTCGCGTTCAGACATATATGATGTTAAGGTTGACTTATCAGTGCAAAGCTCCTTACCTTATTATAGAAATAAAATCGGCAAGCGCAAAGAACGGTAAAAAAAACGGTGTCATTTTTTTTTAATACCTAGGTAACTACAATAACAGACGTAAAAAAGGAAGTTTTTTTTAATATTCTAACTAGCGCTGTTGTGTTCTAATACGTAATTATTGCAAACTTTATAAGATGGATTCAAACATTTTTGTGCGTAGTTACGTACCATTCAGAAGCAAAAGTTGGTAAACGAAATTGGCGAGCAGAGCGAGCCACGAAATTTTTCTATCAAAGGTGAGCATACATTATATGAAAAAGAAAACTACGATTTATATCTGAATTTCAACTAGCCTATGTATTAGGTTAAAATTATCAACGAAGACTTGGTCCTGATCTGGTCATTTCTGCACCCCCCCAGAAAAGATAACTCAATTTATATCTGGATATCAAACTAATATTTAATTAATTCTTCCATTCATAACCCAAAACTTGGTCTTGGTCTGGTAATTTCTGTGCCCCCTAGAAAATAACATAAAGATTTTTTAAAAAAGTTCATAATATCTAGTGTGTTTTGCCGGAGTTCAGGGGGGGGGGGGGCAATTGCCACTTGGGGCAACCCCCCCTTATCCGCGCCTATTATGGTGCATGAAGTTATGGTTTGCAAAGTGATTGATGCAATTGACGACACGTGGTTGACAGCGTTGTTTGTTTATTCATGCAAATGTACGTAAACTTATTTAACTAATTCGCAAAATATGAAAGGGTAGGTCCGTGGGATGTAGGGTCCCCTGGGTTTAAGGTACTTACGTTTAAAGACATTAATCAACCGGAATGTATCAGATACTTATCATGTATAGGCACCCACTAAATTTGATTAGTTAATTAAAATTATTAACAGCGTTTATATGAATTTTACACCAGGTACATTTTTTTTGAAAAAAGTTTTATAAATTATTGTTTTTTTTGTTAGTTTTTTTTTATTTACAGCCCGATATTACCCAAATCTGGATATTGATATCTAAGTGCAAATAGGTCCGTCGAATTTATGTTTTTTTCTTGACGACATTCAGATAAAATTCACGTTTCATCAAGTGTTATTCTGAATGAAGGTTTCAAGGGTATTTTCAGCTGCGTAGCCAGTGCTCTGTAAAAACTGACAGCCACGGTTGAGCGAACCGATGGTTAGCAATTTCATAGGTTAGAATTTTGCAATATTCGCAATATTTTCCATCTTAATTATGGTAGCCAGTCGGTAACTAATATGTAAAAAATTGGTAGGAGTTTACAAATAACTTTACTGCAGAATAACATAAGTACCTATTTGATCTTTTTGTGGGTCAAAGAAATTTTACCATAAGTACCTAACCAGCTGTGATACACCAACCTTTATTATGCTTAAAATGTTGATACTGAATTTGCCATAAACTTAAATTTCAGTTTCATGAACAATCAAAAATTTTAGTCGATAGCGCCATCTGTGATCTTGGAATAGTACTTATTAAGCCTGGTTGAAAGCAGGGATGGATGGATTGTGTGAAAGGGTATATGAGAATGAAAGGAGTGAACACATATGTGATAGCTGATTGAAGTGAGTGGAAGAAAAAACATGTTGTGCCGAACCCACCTAGCGTGGGTCAACGGCAGGAAAATGATGATGAAGTCTGGCAGAAAGCAGTATGTAACCTGTGCTGTGTGTCAGTAGGTAACATCGATATATTATGCACACACAGAATTGGAATTAAATTAATAATAATTATACTAACTCATAAAAATAGCCTTGTTAAAGAGATAAAAGAGATGAGTATATTGAATCAAGACAAAAAGCTTTTAGAGCTTAATTTAAATAATACAACGAGTGAACATGAATAATACAGGAGTTTTAGAGCAGTGAATCGATTTAGGGGCGTTTAATTAACCAATCTTGAGAAATTTATTAAGAAAGTGCCTACTTCGAAAACCTTAACAAAACCATTGTTTTGATTTTCACATAAAAGGACTAAACCTTTTGAGTTAGTGAAGGGTTAAACAATAACATAGTGTACCTAATTTATAGTGTTAGTGCTACTTTTAATGAACACAAGGACAAAGTGTCTCTTAAAAGTGCCAATGGATATATTCTTAGAAACTATATTTGTTTATAAGTAAGTTAAAACAAAATGCTAGATTGCAAAATCATCGCAATCATTTGGGTTCCGTCAAAAAATGTGCCAAAGTAAAAATAAATGCGGATCATACTTAACAATTCACATGTACTCTTGGTCTTAGATACACTTTAAGAATAATATTAATAATGCTTAGAACTTATTGAACATTAAAGGACTACCTCTGTTTCAAAATAAATACTCGCAATAGTAGCTATTCAGTAATGCAGAGTTATTTTTTTAATCACAAAGTTAGCGAACAGGCATACGGCCCTCCTGATGGTAAGCGGTTCCCGTAGCCTAAGAACCCTTGTAACAGCAAGGGTTTAAATGCGCGTTGCGTACCATACAATTTTTTAAAATGACCATTTTGATTTTTTTTCCTAATAATTTGAATAAATAGTTATATTACTATGCCTATACGTACAAGAAAGGAAAGCTAGACATCATTCCAAAAATGAAATACGCTTTTTTTGTTTTCTTTCGTACCTAGTAAACGTGAATTGAAATCAATTTAATAAAATATGTAAGTTGCACAAGGAATGCAGATTATGTTATTTATACTGCACCTATTAAATAAAATATAAGTTACTCGTATTTTCTGAGAACAAAGCGTTTAGGTATGTCAGTTGTAATCATAGCATGATCAGAAGTAAGTAAGACTACTTGAAAATCAATGGTTTCATTAGAATTTCAGAATCAGAATGCTTGAATCTGTTAAATAGACAATGTGTCCTTACTTTAAACTATATCCTGCTGTAATGTCTGTAGATGAACCTTACTCATTCAGATCCGTGTTGGTCTATTAATTATGGTTTTAATTTCAAACAAATCTGAAGCATTTCAAGCATTGCCTTGGACTGCATTCCAATATTAAATATGCATACCTTATTCTTGAGTAGAGCTACCTAGATACTGTAGGTATTCTCCATTCCATTCATAATGTTTATCGATCATTCGTTTTGTAGTGGGTAATCGTAGGTGGGTTACAAGTCTAACATAAGTGTTTAGGTTGACATAATTTATGCAAAAGACAACCTTGACATAATCTTATCAATCACATTAGCACAATAGTGTATGTATATACAAACACATAGAGTCCGGTTGTAATCTAATTTTGACTAGAGATGCGCACAAAATCTACTATCATACCTTCACCAGCCTCAACGTACTAAATAATACATCATCTGACTATAAACAATGGATACTCATGATAAACAGAGGGAGATGCGCGCCTTATCACAGAGGAACTGGCATGTCATAGGACATGTAACGAGGCCGGCGCCTGCTCCACCAGGCCCTGGCAGCGTGTTAGTAAACTGCAATATGTCGTTTATTATAGAGAATCATCGGAAGCTCATTGAACGTGTTTAGACGATTTAGGGCGGGAGTCGCGCGTGACTGATCGCGCGGTCGCGGGCGGCACTGGCGCGCAACCCGGGCGCGACGCGTGACGTCAGCGCGTGCCCCCACCCCGCGCATGCGCCCCGCCCGCTACCGACCTCCGTCCGCCACTCTCCGAACTCTTCAGGAGGACCCTCCATCTCGAGACCTCAACTCAGCTTTGGAACTTAATCGATTTTTGAGCTGCAGTTCCGCGGGATTGAACCCTCAGGTGTACTAGAAACAGAGCACTATTTATCGTATCGCCGGGCAGAGATTCATCTTCGGTACAGCCTTGGATTGTTTAGGAAACAATTTTGAAATATCACAAGCGCTAATTTTTACGAACGATACTTGGTAAAATACCTAGAACTGTTTATAATATACTTACATTACTTGCTATAGAAACTCAATCCCTTGAGGGTTGGGCATAATGGTGTTCATTAATAGGGCACACAACAACAATTTCTGCTCTACTTATTTAAATAAATGTACATTGTATACATTTATTGAAATAAGTAGAGCAGAAATTGTCGTTTTGTGAAGGTTTTCCTACCTACAGTAAAATCACCTTTCTTGTTTTACACTTTTTGATAACAAAATAAAACAAAGAAAACATCGAGGAGTCGTTCAAGATAAACATTTAATTCGAAGACGGTTTACGTGGACCGATACGATATCCGCAGGATCGAACAACAATCCCTTCCTTCTATTCTGCGGTGGCAATAAATGTATATGTACCGAAATATCGTTATCGTGTTGACCAATAAGAAAACGCCCAATGAGAACTCGGGCTCTACGCTGCTACGACGCTACGGTCTACGAGAGTCAAAGCACGTAGCCAGTTACGCAAATAAGCCAAATTCCAGCGAGTAGATAAATGAATGCGAGCTTTCTGCTATCGTCGCCCATACTATAAAATTAATATGGTATCATTTAGAAGATAAGAAACTCTTGCGCATCATGTTTCTTCTATTAAATGGCCCTAGTTGTCTTGTGAATTTTTATTAGGTAGTATATAACTTTATTGTCGATGCAAAACTTTTCGTAATTTTACAATCCTTATTTTTTCTTCTTGAATTTATGGAAAAAAGTAATTGAATTTATTTTATCATTGCATAATGCATCAAATATATAATCCATCTTTGTATAAATGGAAATATTGACTGAGGAGTTTCTTATCTAAATGCTATTATATATCTCAAGTTAATCTATATTTACAAGAACATCTATAGTATGAATACATTAACTTAGTATTAATACGTGGGTGTAGTACTACGTAATATGTATTCTGTGGTATTATTATATAGTCTTTGGTCTTATCTCAGAACGACACAGTTTGGAAAGTATTTTTTTCTTAATAGGTACATAAATATCTACATTTGAATATGATTAATTATGTCGATAGAGGATTCTGGAATACAAAATCTAGTTACGCTTATTTTGTCTGTTTCTTTGTTGGTTCTTATGCAAGTGCACTCAACCGACCATAAAATTAACAGAGGTTCGATCTCGAAGACTAGCGAAAAAGTATTAATATCGTAGATGTATTGGAGACGTAAAAATTTGGCCCATGAAAAGGCGAAGATCCAAATTTTTTCGTTACGCTTAGGATATGTCAAGTTGATATAATCGGCCTACAGATGTCTTGCAGTGGTCCCGGAAAAGATCTTGCTAAGGAAGTTGGGCGTGGTGGTAGTAAAAACCTAAAACCGAGGACACTTTATTTCGCGAAACCATCTTGAAGGCTTCCTAAACCTTCCTTAATATAATAAGGAAAAACTACGCATCTTGCTTGCTAGAGGGCGCTATTTAAAACAAAAATAACATTTCGATCTACTCCCTATTATATTATAATGGCGAACATTAGTAAAAATATGTGAGACTAGCTTCCGCCCTCAGCTTCGCATGGTAGCTGGATAAAAAATAGCCTATGTGTTAATCCAGGTCATAAACTATGTTTATTTCAAGTTATATCGAAAATTCCAAATCCGTTCTGTAATTTTTGCGTGAAAGAGTAACAAACATCCATCTATCCTCATAAACCTTCATATTCATATTATTAGTAGGAAGTAGGGTGTAAGGTGTGACGTTTTTGTTCCTCCATCAAGCCACAACTAATAAGCGGATTAAGGTGACGATACCTGTCAAACCTACCTCTCGCTCGCACAATTCAACATTTTAGAAGATATAAAATCACTGAATGTTGTTATGCAAAATAGCAAACCTTCATGGCCTAGAAAATAACAATACAAAGGTTCAGCAAGAATATCATGTTGAACCCAGCACGTTTTTCTACCAAAAAAAAACAAAATTGATTACATTGGTACAAGTTTTTTTGGTAAGAAAACGTGATAGAATCAAAATAATATTATTGCTGAACCTTTGAATTGTTATTCTCTAGAATGTGAAGGTTTGCTATTTTGCATAACTATAGTCAGTGATTTTATATCTTCAAAAATGTTGAATAGTGCGAGCGAGGGAGGTTTGACATGTATAGTCGCCTTAAGGCTTCCCGCACACGACCGACAATCGGTGACCGACTTTTTGTAGGAGGAAAATGGAACGTACTGATTGCCATATTGCAACGCACACGTCCTAAAAAAAGTTGGTCAGAAATACTATGCAGGAAAAGTCGGTCTGATTTTCTGTCCTTCAAAAAGTCGGTCGTGTGCGAGGACCCTAAGCTGAAATTTTGTACGTATGTAGTTTTAAGACAGGAATATCGTGAGCGGTAGAAAGTTTTAAATAAATATGGATAAGTTAGCGGCAGGCCAATAAAAAGATGTCGGGATGAACTTGACAGCTTCGATAGAGCGTGGGTACCAATAGCTCTAGATCAAAATGACTGGAGGGATCGTGGGGAGGCCTTTGCCCAGCAGTGGGACATAACAAGCTCATCGTAATCGTAATGGAGATATTTATGACTGCATTCCAACCATTAGCGAGAGATCAGCAATTGGACTTCTTGATAAACTTGCACGTGATAAGTATTTGTTTTCAGTAATAAGTTCTACTAGCTTCCGCCCGCGGCTTCGCTCGTGTTAATGTGGATTTTGTCATTTCATATTTAAATTAATCTCCCTTTCTACCCCTTTGGGGTTGAAATTATCTAATATATTATAAATGAAATGAATCGTCAGCCTAAATAAAAAAATCTAAATCCTAACTTAGAAACTGACGGTCTTTTATACAAACTTTCATTCCCTTTTATACCCTCTAGGATTCTATAATCCTACCTTATTGGATGCATAGGCCTATCTATTGTGCAAAATTTCAAGTCTCTAGGTCCAGCAGTTTGGGCTGTGTGTATGTATCCTACCCAGTCAGTTAGTTCACCATTTTATTATTTAGTTAGACATTTTTCGACCGAACGCGTAGTGATTACAATTGCTTCGCTACTGCAAATATTTATGTAATAAGCCAGCAGTCTGTATGTATGTCAATGTCCAATGTAAAAGTAATTAGACAACTTTTTTGTGGTGTGGATTTTGATAGAAAAGTTCCTGTGTTTTGTTTGTAGGTAAACTTACTAATTAAAATTCTTATACTTATTATAATTACGAGTCACGTTGCTAAAACTTTGTGTTGTATAAACGTTGCTCTAAAAATCTTTTTGTGTTATTCTTTTTTTTGCAGGGACGTACTTCCTCCATAAGTTTTTAAGTGAACCACTTAAAGTTTCACTCCAAGTAATGTTACCTACTACACAAAAATAAATGTATTTAAGTTATTTAATGTTGGTTATCAAATTATATGTACCGTTTGTGATAGGTATGAGTTAGTTCTTCTATGTAACTAGGTATTTAAAGAAACCCCGCCACTACACGGACGACCTGCCGGAAATCAGCCAAGACGAGATCGTGTTGGTGAACATGGAGTCACTTCAGAACTTCTGAAGGCAGGAGACGAGCCATCGGAGCAGGCCAGGTTTCGCGGAGGATATGACACCATAGACCACATTCAAACAGGGTCCAAGTCCGAAGAGTATAATCAGCCCCTGTGTCTAGCTTTTGTGGACTATGAGAAGGCCTTTGACTCTGTCAAAACCTAAGCTGTCCTGGAATCCTTACAGCGATGCCAAGTGGATTATCGTTATATCGAAGTGTTGAGATGTCTGTACGAAGCCACCACTATGAGTGTCCAAGTACAGGACCAGCAGTCTATACCCATCCAATTGCGGCGAGGAGTGAGACTGGGAGATGTCATATCTCCGAAACTGTTCACGAGCGCGTTGGAGGATATGTTTAGGACACTGGACTGGAAAGGTATGGGCATTAACGTAAACGGCGAGCACATCTCACACTTGCGATTCACTGATGATATAGTCCTACTGGCGGAGTCACTGGAGGAGCTGCAACAAATGCTGGACGACCTAGCATGAGCCTCGCGAAAGATAGGTCTTGGCATGAATTTGGACAAGACCAAAGTCATGGTCAGTGACCGATTTGATCCGAGTCCTGTCGTCGTAAATGGACACCTTCTTGTTGTGTTTCGGAGTATACATACCTCGGGCAAATATTGCAGTTGGGTAGAAACAACTTCGAGAAGGAGGCCAAGAGGAGGATTCAGCTGGGTGGGGCAGCATTTGGAAAACTACGTCGAGTTTTCTCGTCACCCATACCGCAATGTTTGAAAACGAAAGTTTTCAATCAGTGCGTCCTACCCGTCATGACATACGGAGGCGAAACGTGGATACTCACAGTACGGCTAGGCCACCAGTTTAAAGTCGCTCAGCGAGTTATGGAACGAGCTACATTCGGAGTTTCTTTGAAGGATATAATCCGTAACGAGTATATCCAACATAGAACTAAATTTGTCGACATAGCTCAGAGAATTAGCAAGCTGAAGTGGCAGTGGGCTGGCCATATCTGCCGAAGAATCGATAACCGTTGGGGTAAACGAGTTCTTGAGTGGAGACCGCGGCTCGGCAAACGTTGTGTAGGACGCCCTCCGGCCAGGTGGAGTGACGATCTGCGTAAGGCTGCTGGTAGGAGCTGGATGCATCGAGCTCAGGACAGGGCGCAATGGCGCTCATTAGGGAAGGCCTATTTCCAGCAGTGGACTGCTATAGGCGGAAAATGATGATGATAATGATTTAAATAAAATTGACCTCGGGGAGCGATGGCTCGTCTGAGACGCAGAAGGCTGCTGGATCGACCCCCACTGCCAGACAAATGTTTGTATGTTATGCAAATAATGCTGGACAATATCACACAGCATCATGTAGCACCAAAAAAGCAGATCTTGTATAATTGGAATAACATGCCTTATGTCCACATATCATACACACATATATTTGCAGAACATACAAACATTTGTCGAGCTGTAATGAATGCTGTATTTGTTCCTGTGAGCTATCGTCCTGTTTTATCGTCACCACAGACGACGCTATCGTCCTTACATGAGAACGACCTCCTAAAGTTAATAGGGAATTAGAGTAGGTATTTAAAGCTGACTGTCCCTGTCGTTAACGAGACTAATCTTAGTTGGTACTTATCAAAAATCACCATCTATAATAGGTTAATTAATTTATCATTCAAAATAAAATATATAATAAATAATAATATAAATATATTTTACTAGCTTCCGCCCGCGGTTTCGCTCGCGTGGTACCCGGATAAAATATATGTGTTAGCCTATGTGTTAATCCAGGTCATAAACTATGTATATTCCAAGTTTCATCCAAATCAGTTCAGTAGTTTTTGTGTGAAAGAGTACCTAACAAACATTCATACATACATCCATACATACTCACAAACTTTCGCATTTATAATATTGGTGTGAAGTGTGATGTGATGTGATGATAGTTTGATTATAATTTGACTTCGTTGAAACCTGGGCTGTGTTGGAATCCTTGGAGCGATGCCATGTGGACTATCGTTATATCGCAGTGTTGATATGATTTTACGAAGCAGCTACTATATGTGTCTGAGTACAGGATCAGCAGTCTAATATATATATAATAGTCCCATCCAACTGCCCAGAGGAGTGATACAAGGAGTGAGACAATTCACAAGCGCGTTGGAGGATATGTTTAAGATGCTCTGGACTGGAAATGTATGGGCATAAACATAAACGGCGAGCACACTTTACACTTAAGATTCGCTGATGACATAGTCCTACTTGCGGAGTCGCTGGAGAAGCGGAAACAGATGCTGGACAGCCTCGCGAGACCTGTCTGAGAATCCAAGTCCGAGAAATTGATCCGAGACCTGTTGTTGTTAATGGACTCCTTCTTGAAGTTGTTTCGGACTAGGCACACGTACCTCGGGCAGATTTTGCAGTTAGATAGAAACAACTTTGAGAAGGAGGCGTAGAGGAGGATTAAGCTGGGTTGGGCAGCATTTGGAAAACTACTGACATCGAGTCTTTTCGTCACACATAATGAAATAATTGAAAAATAAAATTTTCAATCAGTGAACTGGTATAGGCTGATGATGATGATAATTACGCACATAAGCACTTACGGTTACGTACGAGGTTTCAGGTATTTCAAAGATATTTTAATTATAGATAAGTGGTTTATCTTTCATAATTTCAGCAATCTTAAATTACATACTTACATAGTGCTAAAGTGTTTTTTGATATAATTTACACTGTGAAATTGTATTTCATTTTAATAAATTTTCTGAAGACGCTCAGTCCTCGGGTAGAAGGTAGTCGAGGGGGTTTGGGGGGCGGAAATAGGTGGAGTATGACGTCACGGGTATGACGTCAGTACAGAGGCGGGGCCGGGGGCGACGACCCAACTCTTTTAAGTATTAGCCAAAGCTCGAGACTGAAAATGATGATTCCGTGGTTATTTAAAAGTACAATGATATTGATCGTCTATACCGACCTAAGATAGTTAAAGGTATCAATAAATATCAATCAATATTACCCCTATTTATTATAAGGATTCTGAACCCGTTTGAATACAACTGGGAAGGAAATACACTGTATTTTTGTATTTTGCCCTTTTTATATATTTCTTTAGGCCCTTTGTGTGTGCCACTATCTAGGTAGGTACTCTCGTAAGATATACCTAAATCAGTTCCCATCTGAAATGTGATTGATGATCATTTACTTTTGATAATGACTGTATAAGTAAGGATACAAATAATAAAAAAATAGAGGCCTTTGCGACTGAATAGTCTTGTGTTAATATTTAACTACTAAAAAATAGGTAATACGTATTACCTATTTTTTTCAAAACTAGGCTTACGTTACTTAAAACTATATTATCCTGATTTTATGCAAGCAATTGATACCTTCATTAATTTCGGACTGGGCATAGTACCTAGGTACATTACCAGTTACGTATGTACCTAGTATTTTGCCACACCCTGCCTTAAAACTTACTGAAAACTCGCAAATATGAACAGCGCCCTCTAGCTTTCTCATCTGGAACTTGGACACCAGCCAAAAGCCAGTTTCACTCGAAGCTGAAACGGGGAAAAACAAAAACCGGCTGCTAGCGTTCCATTATTAGACATATTTTCTGGCCTTTACATAGATGGCGCTTTAGCGATGATTTTATCAAATAGGAAAACATAGGCACTACCACAGCACTATACTAGTGTTTTGTGCCGTAGGAAGAAAGTAAAATAATTCATAATCATCAACCACAGACTTATACATAAGGGATATTTATAGAATTAAAAGGTGTGTAAAAAGGCAATGTGTACGTTATTTAACAATATCCCAAATGACGTGATTAATTTATCTGTAAATAAATTAAACAATTTTGGTAACCGTAATCTCTGTAGTAAAGCTTATTATAAAATATCTGATAATTTAGATGACAAAATATTTGGGATGAAACTGTCTCCAACTCCCTCAAAAACTATGTACTTATTAGAATAGAGATTATGATGAAAAACTAAAAAAATATAAGCCAAATAGCCTTTTTGCAAATTCTTCTGTTTCATCGTGTTACGAATTATTGTAAATTTAAAAAAAGAATGACGTTTCAAAGTGTACTTTGTATTCGAACAACAACAAAATGTGCAAAATTTCAGCTCAATTGATTAAGTAGGTTTAGCGTGAAGGAGGATCAAAAATTTCACATCTCATATCCTTCTTACAAACTTTTATAGTAGGGCTTATTTTAATTAGGTAGGTACTGAATATTAAACCAAAATATATAATTATCGTCGATGATTGTACCTGCGGTCTCGCTAATTATAATGATAATGGATTTATTTGCAAGTTGAGTACATACTCTTCTATTGCATTCGTCTAGGTATGCAGCGCTGTAACTCGGGTGAATTACAGCGTGTGGCCATTCCGACCAGTTTAGCTCACAATTTATGGGCCTCCCTCGGAGTGCGGCAAATATACGACTTAATACGCTTTAAATTAAAGTGTGCTTGTAACAAGAATCCGATAATCTCATGACATAGATTCGTTTAGGCACAATGGATTTTCATTTGAATATTCTTTTTACTAAATTAGATAGCTCATGATGTGAGTATTATTGGTGAGTACTAAAAGGGGAAGAAGGATTACCGGGAAATAGCTGGGAGGAACGGAAAATAGTTTTTGACTAAGAAAGAGTTTTCCACAAAGGTGTCTCACAGTAAAGTGATCTGATGTTATTACTAAAAAAATATGATACAATAATGCCTTCCACAGCGGAGCGGACCCATTACGGACGCTGGTAACAGCGGTAACTCTTTCACCTCGCTCACTCCGCTTAGCTCACTCTTTTTCAGTGGAAGCATTTGTACGAGTGAAAGGAAGTCCGTAATGGGTCCGCTCCGCTCGCAGTGGAAGGTATTATTGTATCATATTTTTTAATAACATCAGATACAGAACGCTATCTTTGAATTACTTAAATGGATAAGCACACTTTTTGAAAGAAAAAAGAAATATAATGAGTAAGTAGTTTAAATATTTTGACAGAAAATTACGTACTGAATCAATAGTACCTAAACAATAATAAACAACAATAACACCACTCTATTATCTGTCCACTGCCTCCCCAAATAGCAGGGGGATATGCCAATAATCCTCACGCTGGGTATACGGTTCGGGGCTGCTGCCCGTCGGTGGCAAGGGAATTTAGCTGTGCAGCCGTAAGGCTGCGCAATGTCACAATCAGCCGGCCGCCAGTGCTCAGTTTGTTAGTTAGTAGGACGCACCACGAGCAGGTGGGGTTGGATTGAGTTCCGAAGGTGGCCGTTGGATCCCCTTACACCCTTACCTAAACCTAAACCATAAATTAAATTCCTACTTACATGGCATAGTATCTGCTACATTATATCAACTTATATTTAGCTGATATAGCAGGGTTATTTTCCGGAGATTGGGTTCAAGTGGATGTTACAAAGGGGGTCTAAAACAATATCGGCGAGAACTGGCGAACATGTTTCAAGGATACACTTAATTTGCTTCATAAACCTTTTAACAACCATAAAAAAAGCACTAGTGCCTATTAATCTAACAAACCTGAGATCTTGCGCGTTGACTCAAGCTTCAAGAGGGTTAAGATAGGTTTAGCGGTCCATTATCTAGATCTAGATCAGACGGCTGAGGGTCTTAGAACTTTAAAAAGCTTTGTGGAGACGTCTCTGATCATACAAGATCTTTGACACTTGAATGAGTAAAACTTCTCATTGGAATTTCTTGTAGCATCTGAGTCATGTTTTTATTGAAATAATGCCAGCTGAAAATACGAAGTCATGTACGAACATCATACAAACAACATATTGAACGAGTTTTTTTACCCTACAAAAATTTAATATTTATGAGAAAGTCTTCTTTTTTTATACTATACTTTAGACCGACTGGTTTAACATTCTTGCTAGTCACTAAACATATATGTATAGCAAGAATGTTAGACCAGTCGGAGTTTCTTCTTTCTCCGTATGTTCTAGTGGCCAACTCTGGTTTTGATTTATTGACTGATTGACAGATAGCAGTGCACAGTTTCATGTAAAGCTGGGTACGGATAGCGCGTATATTGGTACGCGTAGTGGGGTTACGCGAAGCTTAGAACGTCATGTCTGTACTTGCAGCTACGCGTACATTTTGGGGAACGCGTGCCGCGCGAGCTGTTTCTCGGCGCGATCCGTGGTCAGTCGGTTTCGGCTCGCGTAGCGCTAGGGATCGATTGACCTCGCGTTCAGGTTCGCGCCGGTCCACATTAAATGTACGCGTAATCAATATACGCGTGCACAGCGAACCCCGACTACGCGTATACAGGAACGCGCTATCCGTACCCAGCTTAAGATTAACAATGTATGTTTGTTTCTCCTTCACGCTAAAACTATTAAACGGATTGAGCTGATGTAGGTAGTACTTAGGTCAGGAATAGGGAATAGGGTAATTTTTATTCGAGAACCAACCACGCGAGCGAAGCCGCCGGCAGAAGGTAGTTAAACAAAGTAGTAGCTGTAGGTACCAAACAAAAATAATAGTGAGCGTAAAAAAATAATCCATCCTACTAATATTATAAACGTGAAAGTTTGTAAGGATGTAGGTATGTGTGTTTGTTACTCGTTCACGCAAAAACTACCGAACGTATTTGAATGTAAATTGGTATATATATATATATATATATATATATATATATATATATATATATATATATGGCTTGGATTAACATAGGCAACTTTTGACAGCGGTGTTGAAACACTTCGCTAATTTCTGGATTGTGTTTTTAGTATGAACTACCTATACTTAATATACTTCGTGAAAGAAACCTTGATGAATATACAGAGTGTGGCAAAATTGCACCTCATCGAGGGCAGCCACCTTTTCTTTTGTAGTTAGAAGGTTTTGTTTTTAGGACATCGATTTGATTTGGTAAGTTACTTTGGGAAAAGTGTTCCTGTTGGGACATAGAGTCGATTCAGACCAACTTATTTTTTTCCCAAATGTAATTGTCTAGGCCGACTGTAATTTTTTTGAAAATTCCGAAAATGCAATTGTTTTTCTCTTCAAAATAAACCTATAGTTTTCTAAGAACAAAATCTTCTAACTACAAAAGAAAAGGTACATGAGGTAAAATTTTGCCCCACCATGTATAGGCAATATTCTCAATAAATGGAAAAACTAAACAAATTCCAACCTGAATTAACTATATCCGTTTAAACATTCACAAAGTTAATTTATTCGGAATACACGTCATTAATTATGTATCTTATTTAGCATTTGAGATAACATTTTAACGAGGATGCGAATTATTAATATCCCTGCCCTTCCAATTTCTTGTAGAAAGCTTGTGTATCTAAACAGGGTGATGTTCTAGTTTCCAATCAAGTAAGGATCTTCCACCTATTCTATTTAACGTACAAAATATACAAGTATACAGGTTAAAATGCTACCAAACGGAACACGATGGCTATAAGCAAAAAGCACACCTGTCCCGCTCGTATAGATACGAGTATTCTAATTACGGCCTTGCCTTATTGGTATTACGGTATAGGGAAATGGAGGGTTAAGCGATTTATAACTGCTCCCGGCTGTCCGGGCTCGCTCTAAATTGCTAAGCTCGCTCACAGTATACCTCACTAAGATATTGACCTTTTCCCCTGGTAAAACTTAGCTTCTTTGTGACTTTTACAGACGACTCTGTTTGATAGTTGGATGAATGCACAGCTGAGTATCGGCTGGGTCTTTTCTATGCTTTGTAAAGCAAGCCTGACAAGTTCTACACAGGAGCAAGCTAAAAGTTGGCTTTACTTGTGATAAAATTGTATTACTTCGTTCATATTTCCATCCTATTTTAATTTCATGGTTCATAGAATTAAAGGTTACTGTTTTATAGTATTTTACTCCCATGAAATAGGCAACGTTTGGTTTTATTTTCATAACCCACGACTGATTAAAAAAATATATAATAAAACCTGTAAATCAGACATAAAAACTAAAAATTTGCATTCCTTTAAAGTTAAATGTTAAATAAAATTTGTTTCAACTCGTTAAATTAATACCTAGCAATAGTGTTTCAATAAAACAGCTTTAAATAAGTAATTTTCTCATTTACCCTAACTACACTAAAGAGGGCAAATAATAAATTGTGAGACAAGTGAGCTACTCCGATGGGACATGTGATGTTTCTACGAGTTATGTTATAAAATGAACGTTGCTGCTGCGATGCGTTTCTGGTTTTGTTCAGATTCAATCGTCAAGAACAAATAAGTTTATCTAAAAATATTTAAAATACAAAAAGTAAACGTAGATTCAAATGTAAAAACTAAACAAAATTAAATGAAAAAATGTACTAATTACCCTCTAATAGTACCTACTGGTACATCTGAATTTTAAGATACTGAACATTTGATTTTACCATAACTACTGAATCAGCAGGTGAGGTAATATCCAATTAATTTTCACCTGCCGGATATTTGCAAATATTATATGAAATATGGTTTAAATTTATAGCAAACGAGCAAATGGGATGTACCCATTTGTTCGTGAGTAATACTCATTTAATTGATGACTTGCTCAAACCGCAGCTTCGTCCGCGTGGTACCCGGATAAAAAGTAGCCTATGTGTTAATCCAGGTCATAAACTATGTACCTATTACATTCCAAGTTTCATCAAAATCAGTTCCGCCCTTACGGAGATGAGTGGGAACAAACATACTCACACACACACAGAATTTTGCGTTTACAATCAGGGGCGGATTTGATCCATTGGTCGCCCCAGGCATATGAAAGATTGCCGCCCCCCCCTACTCGCTGTAAAGCATGAAAGATTACCGCCCCCCTACTCGCTGTAAAGCACGAAAAAAATACCAACCCCCCGAGTCTACTCTTTGCCTTTGGCTTTTCGAAAGGTGCGCTTGACTTCACAAGGGTTGCAAACTTTTTCGGGAACCTACCACCCGTGCGACCATTACCTCTGTTAAGCCTGGATACCAGAGTCAGACAGACAGACAATAGAATAAACACCTCGCGTTCCGCTATATATGAAGTGAGGGTTGACTTTTCGGTAGATACTTAAATAAATAAAAATCTACCAATTTTTGCTGCCCTAGGCCCGGGCCTACTTGGCCTTTTGGAAAATCCGCAACAGTTTACAATACTATCTTCCACCCGCGCCTTCGCTCGTATGGTACCCGGATAAAAAGTAGCCTATGTGTTAATCCAGGTAATTCCAAGTTTCATCAAAATCCGATCAGTCGTTCTGGCGTGATTGAGTAACAAAAATTCATCCATTCTCACCAAATTAATATATTAAAAAAATATATATATATTTATATTATTAGAAAGATTAGCGTGATAAATACTCGTAGTAATAAATGGTTAAATTACTTAAAACTATTGAACGATGAGTTTTAGTAACTTACATTGCGGTAAATTGCAATGAATGTAAGACCAAATATCCGTATACAGGGTGTTGCTGTAATGGCGACATTAATGAACACACGGGTGTGCTACTTGTTAGTAATCATAAAAACATCCTAAAGCTAGTCCATTTAAAAAAAAAAAAACTTTTAATCAAAATAAATCACAATAGGGTAAAGAAAATTGAACCATACTATATATAATATTTAATTAATTTTCTTTCATGTTTAGTGAGAGAAAATTAATATTTTCCCGAAGCAGAGTTTTGAAAAATGGACTTTAGCTTTAGGATTAATTTTTTTATGATAACTAACCCGTGTGTTCATTTAATGTCGCCATTACAGCAACATTCTGTATGTAAACAAGTTTTGACTTTTAATAAAAAAATTAACCGACTTCAAATAAATCACTTCTTGCCCTAAAGAATTTTGAAAATCGGTTCAAAATTAACGGAGATATTGGTGATCATAGGGCGAAAATTACCAAATGTAAATTAAAAATGAATTACCAATGATCATAGGGTGAAAAGTACCAATCCCTCAAGAATAAAATTTATAAGGGACCACCTGTGAAGTATACTCTTTTAAACAAAAAAGAATTTTGAAAATCGGTTTAAAATTGAAGGAGATATCGGTGAACATACATAAAAAAGTCGAAAAAAAGGGTTCCGACGAATTGAGAACCTCCTCCTTTTTGAAGACGGTTAAAAATGAAAGAGTGCAAAAATATTTTATGCATACGTTTAGTTGTAGTAGGGCTCTTCGTGAATTACTCGTCCGGGGAAGGAAGATGCCTATTTCTGATGTGAATCAGCATTGGTGTGTTTTAGTTTGAGGATTTTGGATATACATGAAGCCTAACACCTTTTCGCCTCAAATCGATGTGCGTAAAGCAATGCATCATAGAGCACGTTCCTAAAATACGTCACCTACTATGCAATACTTTTGATATAGGTGGATTACCACTTATCCTTAGGTAGGTAATTTTGTCATAGATGAAATGTTAAAATACCTGTGGGCCTTTTACGTAGGTGCAGGTAGACTGAACCGTCGCTTTCAATATTATATCCTTACCTGAAAAGAAATAAAAATATATTAGTAAAATCAAATGATTTGCAACCTAATAATATTATGCATTTAGAATAGAAAATTGTATTAAAAAATATTTTTTTGTAAAAATCATTATCTTATTATTTCTATCGCACGTAATATAACTAACATTTTCTTTCTTTAGTCTTTTCTATTTATCAAGATACTGAACCGACGAACCGTGTCAGCACAATCTCGTTTATTTTAGAAGAGCAAACCAAGTTAACAAATATATAATGGTTTTCTAAGAGTAAATCTACCTAAAAAGGAATTTATCTTTATCATCACAATAAAATTATTATAAATACGCTCAATCACATATAAGATCAACGTGCTTGAAACAAAATCTAACTTTTTTGGTAGTGAATGTGCGGCCGAATGTTGGTGAAACTCAATGAATAAAAGCATAATTTTGTAAAGGCATTAAGTAGTCTATGTGACGACATCTTGGAGACGACATTATCCTTGAATATGGGCTGCCATCAGCCAAAGCGGCCAGTGACGGCTGCGGCTTGGAGCGCTACGTGACCGCAATTAAAGACTCCAAAATATACCTTTTAGGGATTATGCTTAATTTATTCTAAGGGCTTTTATTTTAAATACCCTTTGTATCTTCAAGTTCAGCCTTGAGCAAGGGAAGTTGATTTGCTAACGGCAATCATAGATTACTTCTTCTTCTTCGGATGAGCTTCGGTGTTCTTAGCAGCTCATCTCCGCCAGGTGGACACCCAGCCATACGAATACCATACCATAAAAATACTTGGATGGGTGACCGTTTAGTGGCATTTAGATCTGAGCGTTTACTTGCATGGGAAAGCACGTTAAGATGTTGGTCCCGGCTTTATCAGCCGTTACGCCATCGGACGGCCTAAAAACTCTGACACCAGAGTTGGCCACTAGCTCATACGAATAAGATCATAGATTACGACGTAAGGCAAATTTTAATACCCACCCTTGATTTTTTTGTTTCAAGAATGAAATTAAAGCAACCATATCTAAAAACTAACAAATATAACCAACTACGTTTTCATTAAAAACATGGTTCTATTTTCATTGAGTTATAAATCTCAACGAGTTATTTAATTTTGAAACCTAATAAACTTTTTAACTAGTACATCCGCTGTTGCGCTTTGGAGTATGTAATTAAACATTTTTAATGCTGTCTGTTTTATTGGTTAGAATGGTAGTGGATGTTAAATCAAATTTAGCTCAGTAAAAATTAACGATGGAGGAACTGTTCACGCAGACGACAAAAGACTGGGATCACTCTTCTAACAAAAAACCGGATAATATTTTCATCGAAGGTTGCCAGGAAAGGAATAACCCCCTTATCAGTATACAAAGGCTTGCTTTATGTGCTTCTTTTGTTAAGATTTCCGAAAAAATGTTTCTCCTATAAATGATTTGGGACAGTTTCAACACAATAAAGAATAGATTTAACTTTATTATCACAACTTAAGCTGACAAGTTTGTTAGGTAAAATGTACCAAGGTAAATAACAGCATCAAAAAAGTAATTTTTCATAAGTGTATTTCAGTCGCATTTAATTTGCTGGTCCCTGTTAAGATTTTACGAGGTTGGGAGGCTTTTAATGACCGACTGTACTCTTATCTAGACCATATTAAAACGACGGGTTTCATAATACCCGCGCGTGTGCCTGTCGCCTCAAGCTTTTTGTGACGTTCTATTTAAATTATGACGAACAGTTAAAAGAAGAAGGTTACGAAAGGGTTAGAATACTAAATTCTGCTTTGTGATTTAAGTGAGCTCTATGTCATTTTTTTGTATGAAAACAAGTCTAAGTTCAAAACAATGAATACCGTTTTAACCTGATTTTAGTTTAAAGAATATTTTTGGGTATATAATTGGCTTACAACAAATCGAAAGGTAGCGTATAATACAAAAGGTCATCATAATAATATAGCAATAATAGCGCGCGTGTTCGCAGCACGTTCGCTACAAATTCGCCGAGTTTTCGATTCACTTTGAATTTGCTCGCACTTGCTAGTGAACGCCCTTATACCCATAACATGGATGTAGATGACAGGTAAGCAGCTATGTCAAGTATGAAATGAGCCAGGTAGAGAAGACTAGTATTGATAAGGAGTTTGCCCTAAACTCGATTCTTGTATTTTATATTGAAATTACGTCTCATTTTGAGCACACTTCAGTAGCACCGGTCAATTTTGACAGCGTTGCGATCACGCAGCAGCTTCGATTGCAATAAAAACCGGATAGCATCAAAACAAAATCTTTGACATGGAACGATTGCAACAAGATGAATGTTGGTATAAATAGTAAAAAAAATGATTAATTTTGTACACGGTTCCTACTACAAATTGTACTTTGTAAATTGGTCGGATTAAATTGATTTGCACGAATTTCACGTTGTAAAACTAGTATTGCAACACATAGATAGCGGTCGAAAAATGATAGCAACAAGACGCGTGATCGCTGTACCTTGTTAGTATCATTTATTTGTTAGCACCAAACCTTTGATAGCAACATAACTACTTGATCGGCCTACTGATCAGGGGTGATCGGCTAACTCTGTTGCAAACAGAAATGATTGACATCGATCCTGTTTTTACAAACTTTGACACTTCATCCGTCGAAATTCAATGAACGTGAATTGGCAAACTGAAACAGTTTGTTGTGTGAACGGTGTCAATCATTTCTGTTTGCAACAGAGTTAGCCGATCACCTCGCAGAAGCTTGATCAGGAAGAGTAGGTGGAAAATTATTAGTATAAAATTTTGGCCGATGAGAAAGCGTAGATACAAAGTTTTTCGTTACCCTTACCCCGTCCACAGAGTAGAGATTTATATTATATTTATTTACCAACGGAATACAAAATAACAAAGATTGCACTAGTACAAAAACTCCGAGCGGCTGAATATTTGTGATAATTTTTGGTGCATGAATCTCATGTTACAAAACCTCACCGAGTAATAAAAATGTCATCATCATCATCATCATCATCATCATCAGCCTATAGCAGTCCACTGCTGGACATAGGCCTCCCCTAATGAGCGCCATTGCAAATACAAATGTACCTAAGGAAAATTAATTATTTTTTGCAAATAACCTATAATGTGTCTCAAATAATTTAATGGCTAATCGAGCGTTGTTACTGTCAATAAAATTATTATGTTTTACCACCTAGTTATCTAACCGTACTCTGCGTGGTATCGCATTATTTTCACTTACAGGTTCCAATACGATTATATTGATAGCACGTGAATCCAATTCCATAGTTTTATATCGCATGAACATGCCATCAGATACTGTACGTATGTTTGTTTTACGACCGCAATAAATACACATAATAGGTTATAGATACAGGAGGAATACCATTTTAGTAGTTTTATTAATGGTATGGTAGCTATAAAGACTAACGATCCAAAATATCTGCTACCATGTCCTAAAAAAGCTCACATCAAAATGACCACAGACCAAATACCAAAAGCCAAAGGAAACAAATAGTTAACTCAGATATTAATTTATTTCAAGAGTAGGTTTAATGTATAGATATGATTGAATGACCAGTCTATGTTCTATTCAGTCCACAGCTTGACATAGGCCTCCCCTATTAGGAAGGAGGATATGCCCATAACCCCCACGCTGGACATGCGGGTTGTGAATTGTCAGGCATAATAGCTACTCGAATTGTCAGTCGCGGAGCCAACGCTGCTGCGGTAGCTGCCAGTGTCGGCAGTCAGCGTATTTAGCTGTGCCGGTGTTAGGCTGCACTATGCCGCCGTCAGCTAGCTCCCGAACCGCCTGGGCCCAATTTGTTATTTAGCGGGGTGAACCACGGGCAGGTGAGGTTGGTGGAGGTTGAACCCCCATACACCCCTACATCTTTTCATCAATTATTATTTAATACATTTTGTCTGGCTTTCATTATTTTTATGAAATTCGATACTATCCAACACAAAATAAGGTTTAACGATCAGTACGCAAAAAAAAATTGCTCTGTAAAGTTTTTCGAAGCTCTTCCAACGCTTTACGCATTTAAAATAGGGACTAAGTAAATCGAGAAATTGTTTGCGTTGCTTCTGCTAACAAACAAATAGAGTAGGCACATAAGGTTGTAAGAATACTTTGTAGGAAGAAAAATGTAGTTGGCCAATTTTCTGCCCATTATGTACCTACGTTATTTATAGTGTACCTACTATGTAATCACTGTAAGAATTGTGCTCTGTTACTATTCCTTATATGATTGCCAATTACTATTGGCAATACTATAGGTTCCGTTAAATATTTAAACCGCCTTGAGACTTTATAAATAAATAAATCGATAATGCCACACAGTATATAACTATAAAGTATGAAAAGATTATGTTATGGGATCTCATATAAGCGCTTACCAGCACTACCGTGTTAAACTAATGTGAAAAAAGTGCGTTTTGAGAAAACAGGCAAATTGGAATTTCAAACCCTACAGATTCAGTGAATACAGTGTTCTTTAAATCGTATTTTCTTAGTGTAGGCAATAGCTAGAAGAATAGAAACTTTACAGGGGCATAGAACAGATACAAACAAAACGATTGAGCCCTGTTAAGCTAAAACACTGTATCTATGTTAAGATACAGTGTATTGGCTTTTCACGGTAGAGCAATTCCTTACATATTTGCTAGTACCTAAGGCTGGTCAATTTTCACACCGCACCATGTAGCCCCAAGCCCCTAGGTAAGCAGACCTTGTGTTATGGGAGCCACATGCCTGATATGGCTATAACTAGTGCACGAGTTGCATAATACGAAAATGTTGATAAGTTATCGTTTTCGAACGAAATTTTAAAATTACTTTTCAGCTCCATCATTCAGATCAGCTCCATGTCATCATAATATTGCATTGTCACGGAATCGGAAACCACCTTGCAAGAAATGATTTCAGACAACGGGACAAGTGAAACTATATAAAAGCTTTAGGTTCCTAGTCTCAGGTTGGACCATTTGTTATGATATGATACTCGTGTAAGTGTTTTGATTGGTTTGGATCACTAGTAGCATCGCCATGAATGCTTTTAAGATTTGATAACCGATTAGTCACGAGCATGTATCTATTTGATCCCTAAAATTTTGTGGGCGAAGGTCCGCCTGAGATACAGAAGGTTGCGGGTTTGATTCTCGCAGCAGGATATGTGTTTGCATTATTCTCAGATATTTTTCTTAGGTCTGGGTGTTGTCTAAATGTCATGTGGGTCTCATTATACAAGCTCTACTTAGTTTGGGGGCTACATGATGCTATGTGAATGTCCTGCATTATTTATTTATTATATTTGAGGGTTAACAAGGCCTAGGTACCTATTATAATGGGTGGTCAGTTTGTATGGTATATGTGTGACCGCATTAGCGCTAAGCTATTATTAGCCGAATTGCCCCCAATACAATATTACTGAGGCATGGTGGTTCGGTGAACGCTAAGTAATTAGATTTAGATTTTTTAGATAAGCTTCAGTGGATAGCTTTAACTATGCAGAGATAATTATGATGAGAAATTGATGGAATCTATCTTTCACACCAATAGTTATATTCAATACCGAAGTTCAATACTAGCTGTTGCCAACAACTTCATTCACGTGGTGGTTTCGTTTTTTTTGTGATTTGTACCCTTTTCGACGCCACAAAATCCTGAATCCACAGATTTAGTTTTATCGACTATCTAGCGATCTTTGATTTTGAGACTAGCGACTCAGATTTATAGGAGTTGGCAGCACTGACTTTCACTTAATTCTCTTTGAGTTAGTAAAAAAGCATATAAATGTTTTTCATATTAAATTCTTGTATTTGATTTCCTAATAATTAACTTGACCGAGTTAAGATTTCAATCAACCTACCGGATGGTGATCGTACGTAACTAATTGGCTGCCAATGATGTAACGTTCCCGCGTAGAGCTTGCATGCAAATATCAATCATGTATTCCACCGTTGCCCTTCAGGGATCTCGATCTAAACGCTGGCAGCACCGACCAAATATTTTGGGTATTTTGTTTAAGAAAGCCTTCTCTTGACGTTTGATCTGAATTCTATTCTCGATTACTGCTATTTTATAAGGGACCTCAAGAAGGAACAAGCACATGAGATTTACAAAAAAATTATCTAAGTAGTTTATCAGTCATGGTATTCCCTAGGTACAAGCTCTGCTTAGTTTGGGTCTACATGATGCTGTGTGATTAATGTCCAGTATTGTGTCCAGTATTACATGGCCCACCTGATCGTACGTGGTAACCATTGCATATCACAAAGCATTGCATATCATAGGTTAGTCATGTTTAGAACGCGCCCCACGATGTATTGCAACGTGTCCATCAACTTCAAACCGAAACACAGCAATGCTGCTTTACGATAGAAAAAGGCATAGTGGTGGTTTTACTCCGGACGAGCAGAAAGAGATTTACTAGTATCAAAGCCTCCTTCGTGTCAGTTCATACTTTTTAGCTATTTTACCCACAACGGAACGGACACGGTATATGCGTTTGGGGTAAGAGGTTGTTTGTTTGTTTGTTTATCCATGTTGCCATTTTTTCTCCAAAACGACTAGTCTGATTGGATGCAGGTTTCAGCAATGGGTTCGAATTTATTTGGTGCATGTTCTTAGATAGGTGTTACAGTGACAACTCACCAGGTACTTACAGTACTTACAGTGCCCGTAGCAAATATTATTTGTACAAATCCAATATTATTTGTACAAAATCAATTGATTGGTGCATGTTTTTAGATAAGTGTTACGGTGACAACTCACCAGAGGACGCTGCAGTAAAGATTTGATTGTGCAAAACCAAAGTCAGTACTAGTCAGGTTTTGATGCAGTTGGTGGTTGATTAGTTGAGGGTTCTTAAATAGATGTTACGGTAAGAACTCACTAGAGGGCGCTGCAGCAATATATTTTTAATATAGATATATATTAAGATCTATAAAAAAGTAAAAAAAAAATTTTTTGAAAAACCCACGACGGTAATAAGCAATTGAAAATGTACAAAATAATTTAAAAACGTAAAAAATAAATGGACTAATTATAAACTTAATAAAAAACTCAAGAAGATCCGTTGGGGGCTGCCCTTAAATGAACTAGTTTTGCAGTTTGATATCAAATTGAATGATTGAAATGAGAATGAAAATGGAATAGAGTTTATGATCAAAATGTAGCCCCCTTTTTCATGGTTCGTAACTAAATGTCATTTTACGTAAGCTTGTCTGTAATTTAAATGTAATTATAAAGAGGTGATATGCTATTTTAACGCCATTTAAGCTATCCGAGTTTAAAATACCTATTATGATAGGACGGTAAGAGTATATTTATAGTTTAGTTTTAGGGAAATTAACTTTTTGTGTAAGAGTTAATAGTGTAAAGTGATTTTTTGGCATAATTAATTATGGTACTTACGTAATACAAACTAATTGGAGGTTGAAAATGAATAAAGATTGGATTTTAGGCATTACAAGTTAAGGCCTCTTGAACTTATCAGACGTTAACAAACCTAATAAACTCATATTGGGCAGTATATTGCATACAGTTAAATTAGTACACCTAATATATAAGCTTTTTAGTGTCATTACGGCTGGTAGATACGTATGTGATTCATTACTACGGTCATCTTAATGGATATTGTGAGAATTGTGGTAGTATCTACGTAGTAGTACCACAGAATATGTTGGTACTAAATTTAGAAATAGGTTATTTTGTAGTGTAATGACCTAACCTAACTCTAATCCTGTAGATTTTGAAATTTATCAAATTTATCAAAAATCATTGAAATAAATAATTTTTGATAAATTAAAAAAAAATTAAGGTCTCATCAGATTTATTTTTTTGATATTACGTTGACAAAGTTTTTAAGAGAAACGTTTTTAAAAATAACAAAATTACTTTAACACATTATGTATGTATATCTACCTATTATTAACTCAAATATATGTCTATATAGGTACCTACTAAGTTACATATTAGCCTAGACACAAACTTAGCGCTAAACTTTCCAACAAACATTTGGCCATACAAGAATAACAAACCTTCATTGACTGGTAAGTACTATTATTGAAGTTTGTGTGTTTAGGCAAATGCTCAGAGTTAGGAAGTTGAAATTCTTACATGTATCTAGAATATGAACTAGGCATACCCATACTTTTTTGTTTGCCCTATTACTGGGGTTATCTTTTGTTTTTGTACTCGTTAATTGTATTCCGTGTAATTGCACTCCCGTGATACAGATATTCGTCGTGGACATTCACAAAAAAAATTTCATTTCATTGGCCGGTTTTTTTTTTCAATATGAATTGAAAATGAAAACTCGCGTGAATGTTGGAATCGAGTACCGAGAGCTTACTTACTTATAGAATTTAAATATTTTTTTAGTTACGTACTTCATTATTTTCGGATTTTTCCCCTTTGAAGTAAATGCTTCTTGACAAATTTCCCATTAAAAAAAATTTACTTTGCTTATTTACTATTATATTTTGACTTAAAGTGTTTTATAGGCTGATTGTTGCTATGAAGTATCTACAGCACAGCAGCACATACCTGTTACATTACATCATGTAGTGCTAGCTGGTATTTCCAGGCTTCAGCGCACTTGTGTACACACAGTTGTAGTTATACACTGGTCAATGGAACCGAGGAGTCCTTGTAACTAGTTATAGGCTTAAATAATATGTCGTTCAATGTTAAATCTTATACTTAGCTACACCATTGTGATAACATCATAATTCTATTATTTTTACCACGAACTAAAAACAATAAACGAAAAAAAACACGAGGAAACTGACATGCTCTTGAACCATAATTTAAGTATATGATAAATAAATAAATAAAGCTGGAGCTCCAAACTCAGCAGAGCTTATTATGGGAACCACATGATTGATATACAACTTATATAATTTTTTGTTTTGAATACATTCATATTACACAAAAAAAACCAAGACCTCAGACAAATATTTGCAGATCATACAAACATTTGTCTCGCGGCGGGAATCGAGCCTTTGACCTACTGCGTCTCAGGCAACCCTTTGCCGGCTGTACCACAGAGGTTGTCACTAATTGATAATAATACATTTATGATAAATTATATAATACGTCATATCATGATAAAGTCTCCCCTCCTTAACCCACAGTATTTTTCAATAGGGCGATCGTTGGTAATCTAGACACGAGGTCGCGTGTCAAAGCCAAGTTCGAACTTGGCAGCCATTTAGGTATCACTTCTTTTGTGGTTGAAGTCAACAACAAAGGCATATAATTATCATAATATTGAACTTGGCTCTCATTTTACATTTATGTTTAGAGTTATAGATAGATAGTTTTTTTTTTTTGAAACAACAAACACACACATACATAATAAAAACAACAACTTACATAACTACATAATACAAGACTGAAAAAGAAAAATATTAATTCATCTATGTGTGTGTTGCAGTATGACAAAAAGGTCATAATTCAGCGCATAATCGCTCAATGAGCAAACACTGATTTTCAGTTATAACCCGCCGAGGTAACCAGAAGAACGAGATGCTATATAACAATAACAGTAATGGTAGGTTGGTATAATGTACATAATCGATACCTATGATATATTTAGTGCAAAAGTGAAAGCTATTGAAGACTCAAAGTGAAGATGATGAAGTTTTTATTATTGACCGGATATTGAAAATGTACCTGACATGTGGTTGCTAAGCTCAGAGTTGGCGAACAAAGTGCTTTAGAATACCTTCCTTTTGTTTGTGTAATAAAAATGATTTGAAACGTATTTTGAATGTATTTTTGGTATTTAAATTTCGTATTGGAGGTGGAATATTATTCTAGCACTTCGTTGCCAAATATCTGAAACTACCTGTAAAATCCGACGTTTTATGGCATAGCAGAGAAGGGCTTATCTAATGCCGTAAGGCTCCACGACCATTGCTGCAAGTGAACTTTAGCTTTGAGTGTAAGTATTCAGGCTTTTTAAATTTAATAACATCATAAATTAACCCATCGAGATGTAGTTCTCTACGAGAGTCCATATTAAGCATGGACATATTGTTTCAATAAGGAGTAACGTGACTACGAGGTGGGACATTAAAACAAAACCGGCAGCATGCATTCTGTACTCGCTGTACTACTAGCTGAGTCCTAACGAGCAAGCGGGGTCCATAGACAATGTCTCCGTAATTAAGTTTAGATAAAATCAAAGCTTCACATCGGGCTATACGAGATGCTTCTGAAAGTTGATTGCGAATTTTATAGAGGATCTTTAGTCGGTAGAAACAGCTTTTTACTAAACTAAGAACGTGACTCTCAAATCTAAGCTGGCTATCAAAAATGACTCCAAGATTCCTCGCCTCATAAAAACGCTCCACTCGAATCCCATCAATCTAAACATCCGGATCAGGCTTGATTTTTGAGATTTGTGACTTAGTGCCCAGAACCATATCGCACCCCTAGAACAACACGGAATTATGTCGAAAAACTATTTTTTTCAGAATCGTTGAAAAACCGTTATCTGCTTATGTATCGGATTCGAATATGCAATAAAGTCGATTTTGAGATTTTTCGACATAATTCCGTGTTGTTCTAGGGGTGCGATATATTTGGACTTTGTGGGGTTCAATACGAGGGCGTTGCGAGATGACCAGTCTGCAATCGCATTCACATCATTATTTTACTGTATTACAGCTTGTGGGATTCTATCTGGCACCTCTGACACATATACTTGTATATGATCTGCATACCAGTGGAATAAACTATGTTTTATGACCTCTTTCAAGTCCACACTATAAATAATAAAAAGAAGAGGTCCAAGTATGGAGCCCTGAGGAACACCACACGATTAATTGGCAGTAGTTGTGAACACAAAGTAGTACCGTCATTTTTTACTAATTTAACTGACTGAAATCGGTAGTTCAGATAGTTTTCAAACCATTTGACAGAGATTTGACTTAAACCGTAATATGTTAATTTGGCAAGGAGAAGTGGTTTATTGAGACAATCAAATGCCCGAGAGTAGTCAATAAGAGTCAATACTGTACTGTGGCCCATATCCTGGTTTGCCAATACATTGTCTGTGACGTCGAGAAGAGCTGTCATTGTACCGAGACCCCTACGAAACCCAGATTGCAAAGAAGACAATATGTTATAAGTTTCTACATATTTGGTCAACTGAGCTCTAACGGCCTTTTCAAGCAGCTTTGAAAGAAATGGTAAGATGCTTATAGGTCGAAGATCATTAAATTCAAGAGGATTGTCATTTTTAGGTATAGGTGTCACGAGTGCGTTTTTCCATTGGTTAGGCACTATACCTAAAACTTTATTTTATTCGGGTCATCAAAGAAAGCAGGCAAGGACTTATCCTTGCATGGGTCAATCAAGATTTATTTTTTTAAATTACTCTAGAATTTTTTACTATTACTTACTTTAGAATTTACAATATCATTAAAATAAGCACGTTTCTCATCAGATATACTCTTTAAAAGTAGACTTTTCATTTCTCTATAATAATTAACATCTTGCTCAGTGCCAGACTTAAGATACTGTAATATGATGCATAGGTGCGTTTGTACATACCACATCAATAAGCTTCTCACTGTGGGATGTGAAGTGCATTGGTTCTGTGACATATTGATGTAAATTTATATAGTCAAGGAACTGATTAAATTTAATAGTTTCAGCTTCGAATTCCACGAGCATATTAATATTGATGTCTCCCAAAAACATAACAAAGTCAAAGTTTATTTATTGAGTCAGAAAGTGCGTCGATAAACGTGTCTACTTCTACTCACTCAGGTCTATACGCTGTTCGAACAACAATACGAAATCCATTAACACGAGTTGATAACCACATCTGTTCAATCATATCATTAGGTCTAGATAAATAGCAAACCTTTTAACCTGTTTTAATATAAAAACTCAGTCCACCACCTTTTTCCTTACGCATGTGCAGGGGGAGCGGGGCACCGGGTACGGCGGGTACCGTACCTAGGCACGGCTGGTGCACGAGCCTCCTGCCCCCTCTTTATCCAGGTCTCATTAATTGCTATAATATCCGCGCAGTGTCGTACCATTACAATGATAAAGTTATCCTGACCTGTGTTTAACGAGCCCGCATTGTAAAGTGCTAACTTTAGTAGCTTTAACTTAGAACCTATAAAGCTATATAGGATATCTAACATACATAAACCGAAAAGGTACAAGTACCAACATAACTAATGCAAACTAAACGAAAACATAATCTTCATCCGTATCATGAAGTTGTGTTGAGATGAAAAGGATATTGTGAATATTTTTATCAATCGATTTCATCTTCCATTACCTTCTTTCCGACGCGATGTGAGAGTCTTGTTATCAAGGAAAGGAATATTCCATAAGTCATCATCTCATCATCAACACAGCCTGTGGTAGTCCACTGTTAAACATAAGCCTCCCCAAAAATGACCACGACTGACGACCTTCATTCACCGTATTTTACAAGTAATAGGGATAGTCCGTCAGATAGATCAACAAAAAATTATTGGACACGTATTTACCTATCATGGTTGATTGGCAGAAAATGCTTCCTAGCATGATGTCCACCAATTGTAATATTATCTTTGTAAAAGTGCAATAAAGAATTAAATAAATATATTTTATTTATCAAATATATAATAATTGACTGAGATAGATAGATATATATAGATAAATTCTTTATTGTACACCAAATTAAAAAATACAATTTGCAGAAACTTTACAATTTAAAAAAAGGTACAATGGGCGGTTATATCGCTAATAGCGATCTCTTCCAGACAACCTTTGGATGGACAGGATAGAACGATAAACAAAAGACAGTGGTGTACATACATACGAAAGTAGCTGGATAAATAATATCATACACATACCTAACTAACTACAAAATATATCTTATAAAATATATCTACTACATAAAATATTAATATAATAAAAATGAAACTATAGACTACATAATTATAATACATAAACTACATAAATACCTATTGCAAAATATAACATTAATAGTATCCCTTAGCAATAAAACGTAGCAGTCAAGAGAAAGGAAATGCTTAAGTACTTTATCCTTAAAAATGGACAGGGACTTAGATGATCTTATAGAAAGAGGTAAGGCGTAAGGTAAAGAGATATAGAGCGTCAAAGTTCAGGAGTGGGGGCTCGTGTCGTCACGCCTAGGTAAAATGTGTACTAAGCCGTGACGTCACGCGGAATTTCAATGCACTATATCTTTGTCATTTTTTGTTTAATTGACAAAAGAAAGAATACGTGTCCAAAATTTATTGATAATGTAAATGGTGGACTAATTAGAATTTTTCAGTCGTCTTCCCTATTTTTGGTAAAGTTATGTTGATTTCTATGACAACGTAATTGACTTCAGGAATAGGTAAATCTAAAATTCTGCCAGAAAAAAAATCGCATAACGATGTTTCTTTGGAATCTCCTACCAAGGTGAAGAAGGCAAATTGACGTCTTTTTGTTACAGCAAAATTAATTCATAAATTAAGCAGTAACCTACCGATATTATGTAGATATTGTAAGTTTCCTTTCTGCTTGTTTTCGTATCATGATTGCGCGTGCAATTGGTTCGGTGGTTTGGTCGGCCCGGGCGGGCATTATGCGAGGTAAGTTAAACACAAAAAAATAATAACATGAATATAACTTATAAATAATGGCATTATCTCAATGGCTAATTATATCTAATTGGAGGGCAGTTAAGTGGAAGCTCAAAGATAACTTTCATATACCTACGCGTGAATAATCAAGAAAATTCTTTGTATCTACATTCTTTTTCTAATAGTTTAAAGGTTACTCTTATAAAAGTTTAAGGTTGAAAACAGAATAAAACAAATATGTTTTTATATAGAAATTTTAGTGACGGGTCAGTAAGGCCAGATACCTTAACCATAGTATCTACAGGAACCACATTCTTAAAATACTTTTATTTACCTTTGTTCACATCCTTTACTCAAAAATCCACCCTTTAAACTAGAAAAGCTACTTACTACACGTTAATGCAACTGCCGAGCCAAAGTTATGTACGAACGAAGCTCTTGACATGAATCTAGAAATCAATAGCTGACTCTACTATAAGTCGTCATTTTGTTAATGTACAAATGAAGTTTTAGATGATAAATAAATTTTGCAGCGGTTCCAATAATGCCCCTCTTAGTTTATCTTAGCTCGATGTGCTGGACATTATCACACTGCATCTTGTAGCCCCAAACTAAGCTGAGCTTGTATTATGTGAACCACATGCAAGTTGCCGGCTTCTGTGGCGTAGCGGGAGATGGTCCGCCTGATACGCAGAAGGTCGCGGGATCGCGGGACAAATGCTTGCATTATTTGCAGATATTTGTCTCAGGTCTGGGTGTTTTCTTTGCATTGTATGTGTTTACAAAAAAAAGGACAATGTCGTCTGATGTATGGCGCTCGGTACCAATGCTAAAGTGATTGCGTCAAAACGAAACCAAATTTTTTCGTAAGATATTAAACTGTTATTCATGGAATACTTAGTCATTTTTAAGGTAAACGTAAACACATTGTTTTTATTTGACATTCGTTTTAGAGCTTATTTAAAAAAAAATGCTTTCCCGAGACCTTGTCTGTTCAATTTTGTCTACATAATTATAAGTATTACACTATAAACATTTAACTATGATACTATATCCATAAAAAAAGGTTTATATACCTCACACATATAGGCGTTACTTAAAGGTGTGTTTTAACTTATAAATCGTAGGTAGGACATTACATACCTACATTACTACTGTGTTCTACTTTATATTATTTTCAAATAATGATAGTGACGAGAAAGTAAATGGGCATTTACATCATTTATGGTATATAATAGGTACTTACTGGTGAAGGTGAAATCCAAGCTAAGACCCAAGATCTTAACACATTCATCACAACCACGAAAAGGCCATGGATGCCACTTCCAAACCATGCTGGTTTCTCGTCACCGGTTATTAGCAAACAGTTGATGCAGCGATTGTTCATCGTACATTATTGTGATGATGTCTAATAAAATATCTATTAACAGAATAAACACTGCTACACAATGTCACAAAACACTCTAGCGAGAGCATATTAAATACATAAAGTTATGAGGTCGTTTAGTAGTACCACAAAAAAGTTTTTGATCCAACCTCTTTGATTATATAACGTGAAAAAATCTCCAATGTTTACAGTCGATTCTACCGTCTAAATAATTAAAAGTGAGGGTTGTTGCAGTGTCATGGTACCGTTTGCCGGAAACCAAATCAACGAAATATTTTTTTACCTGATTATTAATCGAGTCGGTGTGTAAAACTAAGGAAAATGTTAATGTTATTTATAAAATAAACGCAATTTTATGGAATACGTTTGGTTTTGACGCAATTGGTACGGGTTATCGGCATTTTCCTTTAAATAAGAAGTAGGTAATAGTCATGTGGTTCCCGGAATGAAAGCTCTCTTAGTTTGGGCAGATTTATAGGCTGTGGTTTGGGGCTATATGATGCTGTGTGACTGTCCAGCGTTTTTTATATTCATTTATTTATGGTAACCAAAAAGGTACCTTGGCTTTTGTTTGTCAGCGAGAGCCTATGAAACGTTGCCTATTGCGTTGTGTCTCACAACTTAGTCTGCGTTTTAATGTACTAATAGTAATAAATAATGTGGCGTAAAATTGTTTCTCTTTTTAGGACAAAGCACGTAATTTTATGCGGTAGTATTTTATAGTATTTTTTTAGCCGAGACAGTACGGGGAAATTCGAGTCTATAGCAGATACGGAGAAACTGTCATAGAGGAACCATTTGCTGTTTTTGATGGAGATTATTTTAAAAAATTTCGTGGGGAATATATCCCCCCATATTACGGGAGGCCTTTGTCCAGAAATGGACTGATATATGTCCGTAGACCACCCAGGTAGTGAACCCAAAAAATATTGAGTAGGTATGTGTTGTACAAATATAAAACACTTAATGAAAAAAAAGTTCATAATCTTTTTTTTATGAATGCAAAAAAAAGATTATGAACTTTTGATTTGATTTTATGAATTTTTTTTTCATTAAGTGTTTTATATTTCTACAACAGATACCTACTCAATCTTTTTTGGGTTCACTACCTGGGTGGTTAAAAATGATCACTATATCCTATAGGTGATAATTTTTCATAACCACTTTACCCTTCGATCAACTATACTTTACCTAGAGTTTATAGTTTACACCTGGATTGTGTGATTAATTTTAAGCCTAGCAAGATAATAGTGTTGTCAAAAAGTATTATCTAAAACTCGATTACAATGTTCACATCACTATCACCAGATAAGAAACTTCAATTTTAGAAAGGATATCACTATCGTAGTTTAGGTAAGTAGACACGAGATAGCGTGTTCGATAAAAATATCGTAACCATTATGAATTACCATGATAATATTTATCACAACGTAATAGATATTGTGGTGTTTGTAGGTTTTTTGAAATAAAATACAAGAATAATCTTTGAACAGAAGATAATACGTTGATGATTGGAAAACAATAAGAAAATTGAAAAATTTATGAAATTAGTCGATTGTGAAAAGCTAGTGTAATATAATTCCAACATTATTTTATTTACATAAATAAATTCTAATTGAACAATGGATTTAATACCTACCTAGTAGGTATTTTGTATTTTAGCTATAGGTATCAGTTTCTCAAACACACTTTTAAAACATGTTTTGAAAGAACATTCACTGTCGCATCTACGTTTACTCTGAGGGCTATCTGCAAGTCTTTACACGAAGCTTACTTTAGAAAATGCAATGTCAAAGGCCTCTGGAATCCCTACTCCACAAACGTCTCCAGGCGTTTCTGTAAATGCTTGAAAATGCTTGAATACATTTTCATTGAATAATTTTTACAATCTTTAAAATTTTTAAGATAAAAAAGCAGGACAGTTACGCATTCAATTTCGTTTAAGAGCTAATTAACGTAAATGAAACTTGAGGCTGTCTGCAGCGCTGAAAATATCTATCTTATTTTTACATCACATTGTCTACCTATTATAAATAGAATTTACCAGGTACAATGGTGCGTAAACGATCTTGAAGTATTTGTGTATATTATTCGCACAGTAACAACCTAATAGATCTGGGTTAATAAGTAATTTGAAAAGTAAAATACGCAAAATCTTTGCAGAAAACTGCCAAGAAATAAAATATAAATTTATTTAAGTTCATTATGTAATTAAATAAATAATGCTGAACACTATCACACCTGCATCACACAGCCCCAATCTAAGTTAAGCTTGTATTATGGGAACCAGATGGCTGCTAAACGACTTGTGTACAATACATAACATACCTAAAACACCCAAACGCGAGAATTGATTCGAACCCTTAATCTTCTGCGCCTATGGCGGGAATTTGTCCACTGCGCTACAGGGGTCGTCAAAGAATCGTAATTTACGAGGTTCAAGACTGAAGGTGACGCTGAATGAATTCAGCAATTCAGATTGTAAATATTTTATGTACAAAGTCCGAGGCCTAAAGCAACGAGGAGTTATCGGGTTGTGTCAGGGATTTAGTGGATAAAACAACATCGGTACGAGTTACATAGAAAGGGACGACCCTAACCGCTGCGGATCAGATTGCAAAGGGCCCATAGTGACCGCTGAAAGCTAACTTGATATGTAAGTGTGGATTAAGTAGTTTTCATGTTTGATTTATGGAAGAACTTCTGTTCTCTACCATATATTATATAGATAGATAACTAGAAAAATATAGCCATAAATGATTCAGATTCAATGTTATTAATATTGAAGTAAAGTATATTTCTTACATAAAATAAAAAAAACACAGGGCTGTAAGGGGTTCCAACCTCTGTAATGCAACCTCACCTGCCCGGGTAGTAACTCTGCAGTTTAACAAACAGGGCTTTGGCAGCCAGCTGAATGCAGCATGCAGCAGGCAGCAGCGTCGGCGGTGCGAGAGCCTGTGTGATCTCCATCCCGAAAGCCCAGCGTGGGGATTATCGGTATATTATATCCCCTTATATTAGGGAAGGCCTTTGTCCAGCAGTAGACTGATATAGGATGGTGGTGGTGTCAAACATAAAAAACTTAAGTACATCTTTTTGTTTAATTTTACTTGACAATGAAACAAAACTCACGATAATTAAAATACCTGTTAAGAGCAGGTTGGTTGAAATTTTTAGACTTTGTTACTCCAATTTCGGTTAAAACTAGGCTTACTTTTTGGTTCGCTAACTAATTTTAAGCAAGAAAATTACTAAGTCTAGTATTTCACTTTAAAATTTTATGATCATGGCGTAAAATAAAGGAAAATATCCCTTTTGAAGTGAAAACACGAATTTTATAGTTTAAAACAAAACAACAACTTTGCCTTGAAACAGCTAAGTTCACATACTCGTTGGTAGTGAATTACTGCCACATGTAACCATATCTATGGGAATAAATCAGTTTTTATATTTACTTAAAGCAACGCAAGTGTTTCGAAATGAAACTACTAGTCCACAAATTTGGACCCAGGTGAAACTTGAACCGGCAATCTTAAAAAATAGCCTTGCTTCTAAATAGAGGGAGTGAATAATTTCTAGTTGTTTGTCTTTTATGTGTTTATCTAGCTTTCACAAAAGCAGAGCATAAACAGCTGTTTTTACTTCCCGGTGACGCACGTTGAGATAGTACTGTCTAACAGGTACATACCTAGGGAATTAATGATGTATTTTTCTTGGCATCTATTATGTTCCCAACCGATCTACAATAATGTTTTTACAATACTGACTTACCTCTATGCATCATCTTTAAAATTCTATTCTGTGATCTATAATCACGGAAGAGAAACTTTTCTTCCTGTATCTACAACTATAAAAAGCGTTATACCTATATTATTACAAGAATTATAAGTAAAATAACTTTGCACCTTTCGAAAAACACTTCCGAAGCCTCAGAGTCACTGCGTGGCAGTATGAGTTTCGGTAGCACCATGCCTTTCTTCCGCCTTCCTCGGATGCCAGCGGGCGTCGGCCACTGCAGTTCCGGGACCGCCATTGGACTATGAGGACTTAAGATAGTCAGCCGGCGGTCAGGTGGCGGAAGGCTGAGCTGTTGCAGGCCTCGTCTGTCAGTGCTAGCGAATAGTCCTCGCTTCTTTTCTGCAGAGACTCCCATATCCTCTCCAGACAGCGCACGCCGCGCCGGCAAGCCCCGCATCTCCCGCACATCTCGGTCGCTTGCCGTCAAAAACGAACTGCGATGAGAACGGACGGTCGTGCAGGAGCTGGCGGGGCGCGCCGGCGACGTTTCCTTATGAGGGCGGAGACTCTCCATGGACCGAGCCGTTTCGACTCTCGCCGCGGCCAGATACTGACCGCTCGTGATAGTCGTTTGGGCAACCTCGCATTCTTCCTGGCTAGAGCTTGATGTACCGCTCCGAGAGAATGTGCTTTTAGATACGAAACTTCTGTCGCTGTACTGAGCGGTGGAAATGCTCGAGCATGTGTTGGCATCTCCAGATTCCGATGATGCCTGTTGCCGTATGCAGGTGCTCTCTTCGAGCGACTGGACTACACGAGAGTTGAGCGAGGCGAAGGTTGCGAGGTTAGGCCTACGAATTTTTCTTTCATCATCTTCTTCTTCCATTTTTACAACTTTTTGCTACCTATCACTTACAACTTTTTTCAGCACAATTCACTATTTAATACACCATCTCTTTATTCAAATACTTTTATTGCATTCTTAAAAAACTTACACGGACATATTATAATCATAAACAATAAGGAACACTAGACACAGTCTTTATCACTTTTTTCTCACCGAACTTGAGGCACACCTGAAACAAAACATGTTATTTTATAGCTCATATAAAAACAGTAAAAGTATTTTAGTTTGGTATCGGGCATAGGAACTTGTAGTAAGATTGAACAGGTAGGAGGAATATAAAATAGGTTAAGGAAACTTCGTGCAGCTCGAACATTAGTTTTGTTATGAAGTTAGGATTAATTTTAAAGCTTTTTGTTGAACCTTCACTTGAGTTTCGGATAAAGGGTATGTGAGAACTTTTTACTAAGCCGGTTAGTCGTTAAAAGAGAGACTAAAATTTTAATTACGTGGCTTAATTAGCAGATTTTGAGTCGAGCGCCAGCTGTCCCGCCTGATTTGCGCAGTCTGTGAGGGCCTTCACTTGCTCGGAGTTTAGTCCAGACGCCTTCACTTTTACGTCTGCACTCCTCGAGTGTTCTTTACTCTCGCTGCTGGACTCTACTCTTTTGGTGGTGGCGTTTCCATACTGGTCAATGAAGGTCTCTTCTTCAAACTCCTCCTCGTAGCTCTCCTCATAGTGTTCTCTGAATTCCTGTCTGGCCTGAATGCTGACCCTTTCTGTAGTTTGTTTCTGTTCCATCACTTGGTCCATTGTTTTCTTTACAAGTTGGCTGCTGGACTCGAGATTTGATGTAGCGTTTTGAGACATTTTGGGTATTCTGGTATTATCTAAAATGATTATAAATTGTTTTAGATCCCAAAAAAAGTGCATATTATCACCTAAACTGACTAAAGTAGGTAAGTATAGTAAGTAAGTATTGTGTATAGAATCCTTAGAAAGAACTATATTCATCAAAAGCAATATAAAACCCGAGTTTGAAGAAATTGATATCGTTTCCTGGCGTGATGCCAGCTCGAAATATTTGGACCGCATTTAGATTTACGTTGTCCAAGAATTTCATGGTTGCTTCGACAACATTCGATTTTAATTCTATTGTCATGTTTCACTTCGGATATACTATACTTTTTTTATTATAAGTTCAGTAAACCTTTACATTAAAGCTAAAACTATGTACGGATTGCAATAACTCAGTCTGTATATAATTTACGTGTGTCGGTACACGGGTATGTGCTGAAAGAATGCGGCAACAATGCTATGTCTATTTGGAGTCGCCTGTTTACCAATTGTAGGTCGCAGCTTAGTGCTTAGTCTATTGTGAACACAAAGGCTATTTGAAACAGTAGAACTAGAACACTTTTATTTAACAGAACAAAAATAAATGGACTTAAATTTTAATATTTTAAATTATTAATACCAAAAAAAAAAAAAAACCGTTTAATTATTAAAAATGTTTGAGTAGGTGATTATGGTTTGTTTGTTGAACTGCATAGGCAAGCTAAGCAGTGCACCTATCGTTCACAGTTCTTAAATCTGTACTTAGAATATTGGTTGATACAAATGTTGGTTGTCGCTTGGAAGCTCAAATAGTATTCCTTCAGCAACTGTGTCACAGCTTGACCTTCCTGACATGTCAACCTTAAGCCATCAACGCCAGGTCAAGTTGACAATAATAACATGCGCCTACTAGTATTTAAAACTCAAATACCTTTGTCGTGACCTATATTACATCTTAAATGAAAAGATTTAAATTTCATTTGTACTCTATTGGGAAAACGATAGGTACACGTGTCTTTTTTAATGTCTTTATTTGGCTGCTGATTCTGTATTTTGCAAAATCCTTATCCCCATTACGAAAAAATAACAAAGTGAGCATTTTTTGCCACAATTTTTAACGAGAAAAGGTAGGTTATTTAGATTTAACTTAATATGCCTTAGGCTTGTTTAACGTAAAAAAGAATAGGTTAATCTTTTATTTTGTTTGGAAACTCAAATAATAGTTATAAATGTGAGCTACCTAACAACGCATATAAAAAAAGAAAACCGTACCTTTTAAAGTAAATAAATCCAACGGTGCACTGTTTAGGCACTGAAGAAATGTACGAGTTTAGGAGATGTTGTCTTTAGCAAGCTCTGTGCACGACTGAGGCGTGAAGCGAGCAGCGTCGTGCTTTGAGTCGCGTGCGAGCTTTGCGTGGGCGGCGCCGGCGCAGTGACGCTGCGTCTGCGTGGTCGCCCAAATGCCACAAATACAATCGATCTCAAAACTGTTTCCAAGACAGATGATGACACTAAATTATCGATTGTCTGCGAGTTTTAGATAATTGTTTTAGAGAGTAGGAAATAGAAGTTTAATTCTGCTGCTTATCAGGGTAGTTTGTAGGAACGAAATTTTAGAATCAGAACAAAGGTCGGACAAAAGTTTATTCGTAGCTTTCAAAGAAAAAACTGTCAATTTATTGAAATGAAAACACGCATCCATTTATTGTAGCTTAATGTAATTGGATATATATTTCGGTATTCCTATGCAATATGCATACAAGATTTGTCTGATGTAAGGCTAAAGTATAATTTCGTTATTTTTTTGAAGCTGCTGTTCATTTTCAGTCCAAATGTACAAATAGTCAAAATTTTTAATGTCTAATCAACTTAAGCACTTTTTTCATCACTTGTACTTTATGCAGTGCATCTGCACCATCTGTCTTGGCAAATGAACTCTTTGTTAATTTATTTTGACACAAGACACATTATTGCAATGAAATCAAAATGTATTGGTGCACATGGTAGAAACAGCCAACACCTTGTAGCATTGATAATAATTTTATAAAGTTCCGGGGTTATAATTCCTATGTGCATTCTAATTACCACGTCCAAGCTCAATTAATTGCATTAACCGTCGCAGTAAGTCGCATACGAAGACGGATTGCTCCAAACCCTAAACATATTGCCAAACATCTGAAAATAGTCATATGCGTCAAGAAAGTGGCGTAAAATCTCGAGGCGATGACTCTGCATCGGTAGAGGGGGCAATAAACACCAACCGGTATGAATAACGATTGGCAAAGCTCCCTATGACTCAGTTTATCATCTCAAATCAAACAGTGCCCACGTGATTTCTGAAAATGAAAACAACGCAACGTTGAAATCATTGTTTACTAGGAAATCTTTGAAAGTAATGTGCTATTCCTACATAAATACCGAAGTAATTTTATAGTTTATGGCAAATGCATCAGAATGGCCCAACTCAAGGGAGTAGTGAAGTTAAAACGGAAACGTTAAATTTGCTTTAAAAATGCACAGTACGCATGCAGAAAATTCAAAAAGAAAAAGTTGTTTTCTCGTTTTGTGTCTATTCTACGGGGAAAAAATAATCGTAGTTCCTTAATTTATGAGGAAAGATAGAAGAAAGTTAGGCTTTGAAAAAATGTTGAGTTATATATTCTACTGAATAAAAGGTTTTGCTTTTTTAAGAGACGTATATAATGTGCCTTTGGAGTTCTTAATTTATTAAAAACAAAGAGCAAGTAACTACACGATGCTATGCTCTATTATAAATAAATAATCCTACTAATATAATAAATGATAAGATATACGAGACTATAAATAAAAACCCAAAGATTGTTAAAAAGCTAGAGCAACAAGACCTCATGCCTTATATCAGAAAATCTTGAAAGCTATAAACTCCTTTAATATTATTTTGATAAAATAATATTTAATAATGCGACAAGTAGGTACCTTCATAGACTTGCACACACTTTAATTAAATAAAAAGAGTATACAAATGAAACATAAAAATAAAGAGAGTATACAAATGATATCTAAACATAAAAAAATATTATGTGGTCAAAAAAATATAGTTTTATGACATGATGAAAGAAATAAAATAGAAAAATAAAACGATAAGATAAATACATGTTTCGTGACTGCAAAGTTATGCTAGCAAAATGCATGAAGGTGGTTCTATAACTCTTGGCAAGGTCTTAAAATTACCATAATGGCGAATGCATTTACTGTAGAAGTAAAAAGAAGCCATAAATTCATCATCATCAGCCTATAGTCCACAGCTGGAAATAGGGCTTCCCCAATCCTCAATCGATTACGCCATGTCCTTAGCTCGTCGATTCCTTAAATTGGGTAAGCAAAAATCTTGTGAAAATATTATAACACAACATCATACAGCTCAAAACTAAGCAGAGCTGTTTAATAGAAACCAAATAACTGATAAACTACTTATATGCATTTTTTTAAAACATACTCATTGAACAGTGAGTGTTCGTGTAAAACAGTTGCGGTTTAATTATAAATAGAAAATACCAGAGACCTGAGATAATTTTTTGCAGATCATGTAGATATTTGTGTCGCATAAACTTGGTAATAAGTTAATTGAATATACCTAATTTAACTTATTCTAGGAACTGTACCACTACCACTACATATTATAAAACAAAGTCTCCCGGCGTTGTGTCTGTCTGTTCGCAATAAACTCAAAAACTATCAAACGGCAAACGGTTTGGTACGATTTTCACGATTAGACAGTGATTCATGAGGCAGGTTTAAATCTATGGTTATAATGTGAAGGTTTTGTGTAAATTGATAGGTAATACGACCATATTTGTTGAAAGTGCCACTTGGGAGATTTCATCGACAAAAGCTGCCCTTTGAGACATGGTATAGCAAAACAATGATCGGATAGTTCATATATGCTCTACTACCCGTGCAAAGCCGGGACGGATCACAAGTTATTACGTAAAATCAGCATACAGCAGATGACTACCATACAGAATGGGAATGTCCTGTCGTACAGGATAGTTATAATTATGTCGTTTCCTTGTTCTAAACCCCTACATGTAAATAGTAGTTTCCGCGTCTTTGTGTAAACAGACAGGTAAACAAACACGATGCCAGTTTAAATAACAGTTGGATGATAAATGAGTCATATTCGTCGATTTCTAAAACAAATTCTTGTGAGGGAAATATGTGTGTAAACGATTAATTTTCCTATTTCTTCCATGAAGAAGCATCGCTGTATTTCAGTTTAAAGGGTGTCTTCAAGTTGAAGCTGGGTGTCGGTGAAATTGCAAGCACATGAGGCTAAAACCTTCATGTCTTTAGTTGATTGATGCAGAGCAATGCATCGTGGAGTACGTTACAAACATGCGTGACCTACGATCCAATGCTTTGTTATAGGTAATGGTTACCACTTAACATCAGGTAGGCCATGTGTTTTCGTTCCATTTTCAGGTATAATAAAAAAAAATCCATTTTCCCGTAATCTTTAAAAGTACCGAGTCATCAATGTACAAATCAATACCTATTTATGAGTGGAATAGATGAATCAATTTATCTGTAAGGTTATTATTTAGGTTGGTATTTAGAATTCTTTGTGATGTCCTGTTGGATAATTTTTTAGCATTGAGGTAACTACTTATATCTTCGAAGGTTTACAATATTGTAACCTTCTAATATCATAAAAGCGATACTTTGTAAAATGTGAAATGTGAACACGTGAAATGTGAAATATAATAAGAAATATTTGTCCCTCCTTCTCGCCAAAACTACTGAACGGAGTGAGCTAAAATTTTGCTTATATGTAGTTCTAGATCTGGAACAACATATATTTTATTTTTTGTCCGGGTACGAAGCCTTGGTCGGAAGATAACTGAAAATATAATAATAATTTAATTCATACATTTTTGTACCTAGATACTTTTTGATTGGTGTTCTACATAAATAGACCGATGTTTAATTTTCTGTATATTTGCATAGATACGAGTACCTTAACATCATGGCCCCAGAAAAGGAAAGAAATCTGAAGTTGAGCACACCATAAGATAACAGTTTTTATTTAGTTGTGTCTTGCTTGCGACTTACTTCTCTTTTAACAATATTTAAGACTATATCAAAGTGATGACCCGAATGTATAATTTAATAATGTTCGTTTCAACCTCAAGTACATAATTGACTGCATTGGTCTTATTTATAACCAACACTCGCTATACTTTTGAAGATGAAGTGCTTGTAAACAGATACATGAAGAGATGAAATGTCGCATGAAAAAATATTTTACTTTCGAAGATGTTAAAAAATTAATAGGTCTTTATTTTATACTTCATTTTTCATTGTGATATTTATTTTGAACAGAAAAATAGTAGTATGCGTGATTTGCCAAATCTAAAAGTAAAGGTTGAAATGAAAAGCGCTGAAATAAGCCTACTTCAACGTATTTAAACGTATAAAGACTACTGTCAGCGACAAAAGTAGATTGTGTGACACATTAAATTATTCAAACTACTAATATTCTGTGACAATGAAACTTTGAATAAACTTTTACGCCCAATTTTTAAGTTTGCCTTGAATTGTTGTCGTTCGTCATAAAAGCCTTTAATTAAGACAGACATTTTAAAATTATAACGATTTCTAGGACACATTTTGTTAATCCACTTTTGTTGCTGACCGTGCGTCGAGGTTACATAGGAAATGGGTATTGTAGAGTGAAAAATTCCCATGTGAAAAATCTTTTACAGTTGCCGGGAAAACGGGGGCGACCACGAATATTCCAACCTATGACGTATGGCAAGCGTAACCAAAAATCTTGTCCAAAGACAAGCGTTATTTTGAATCTACGTTTTATGATTGGCCAAAATTTTACGTCTCCGATTCGAATACTTTTTCGATAGACTTAGTGATCGAGCCTCAATTTTTCAGGTGGCCGCGCAAACTATCACGCACCTACGTCAGTCCCAGCCTGTTGGCTGGTCCTAGCACCGAGTTCTGAAAGGTAGTAAGGAGATTCCACACAAGTAGTATGTATGAAATGAGCGAACCCTAAGCTACGGAAGTTTAAGCAGGCAAGTAAAACTTGGAAACTTGTGGGGAAAGTTTAAAGCTCGCCTAGGGCACGAGTCAGGTACAACTCTGCTCAGCGCTAATGAATGGGATCAGTCACCTGTGACCGTGTTACGGTGCTGCTGAAAGACGAAAGAATATTTCGACCTTTTCGTTTGCATACCAAACATTTTTGTGTGTCTTGGCAGATATTTCTATGACTATGACCTAATTCTCTATAGTCACGAGTTGACATATTTTACTGTGGCTTATGGTACTAAAGTTAATCCTCTATAATTACATAAATTTATAACGGGAGGCATGTGAATGATAGCGAGTTTTGTTTACATTTATTTTTAACCTTTCTATGATACGCGTTATATAGATCGCGCGCGAGGCAGAATTAAATGGCAATTTTTCTTCGAGACCCATCTGCCTATGTATGCCATGTAGGGGATTTAGAGGACTGCATATTTAGGTATCATTATTTTTGCAATATGACATTATTGATTATGCTATATTGCTAGACCGCATATTCCGATCACAAACGTGTCCAATAAATCAAATTTAAAAAAATCTGATTTGAATTCATTATAAATTCATATTGAGAACGAAAAAAAAAGATGCTGTGCCGACCCATGTAGAGTAAGATAAGGGGAAACGAAAGATCATTGAGGGTAAAAATTAAAAATTATGTATTGATTTTAATGTTGTTAAATCCAAAAACGGGCAAAAATCCAGGACATTCGAAATTTACTATGGTACTCAAGTGGGGATGGAGACACATTGCGAGACGTGGTGATGACGGGTGGAGCAACATTGACCGAATGGTAGCCGAGGGTAGATAGAAGAAGCGTCGAAAGACCAGCTGCGAGATGGGTCGACGACATAGTACGTGTCGCCGGGCGATCGTGGATGCAACTAGCACAAGACCGTGGTGAATAACACAAACTTCCGGATATGCCTATTTCCAGCAGTGGATAAAGTCGGGCTGGGGATGATGATGATGATGAATATGAGTATACCCAGTATCAGCTCAGTTGAACACCAAAAAGTGGGTTAAAAATGTTATCATTCACCTGCAATTTTTTATTCGAACGTACTTAAATAATAAATTAACAAGGAAAAGACTTGAAAAATATTTTAAAATGAAAACGGAATTATTTTCTCACTGTTTGTAGGAGTTCTTGCCCGCGACTTTGCTCGCGATAAAAGTTATGAATACATTTTCTGGTTGAAAGGTCATTTCTTGCTCCCCTGACAACGTGTATTTTCTATGATGATCAGTTGAATAGTTAAGGCGTGAAAGTACACTTTCAAAGGAGAATGCCGTATGATGTATGCGCTCGGTACCAAGACTAAAGTGAGTGCGTCAAAAAAATCACCAATAAGTTTTTAGTCGATTCTACTGTTAAAATAATTAAAAATGAGGGTTATTGCCATAGTAACATTTTACATCAATGTTTGTTGCCATAGTAACGTATATATAATTGGTTGTTGCAGTCTAATGGCGGCGTGCAGCGGAAACCAAATCAACAAAATATTTTTTTACTTGATATTTAATCCCGTCGGTGTGTAAAACTAAAGAAAATGTTAATGTCATTTATAAAATATACTAAATTTTATGGGATATTATGGCTTTGACGCAATTGGTACGGGTTTTCGGCATTCTCCTTTGTTACGAAAAATAAACAAACAAACTCATTTTGGCATTCATAATAGGAATTAGGATTTCATTTTTATTTCGTTTCGTTTGTTGTTTTCACGAAGAAGCCTATATTGGAAAATTAAAATTAAAATCTGGATTCGGGACTGTTATGCCTGAATCGTAAAATCACTTCGTTGGGAAGTTATTGGAATATCGGCCGATTGTCCATTAAAAATAATTGGAAAACTGTGTTGCTACCACTCAGACACGATCGAAGTGGTTCAAAAATAATTTCAATAAAGTAAAAGGTTGTTTGTAGTAAGATATTTATTAAGTGTCGAGCTGAGGAGAGGGCGCAATGGCGCTCATTAGGGGAGGCCTTAGATTATATTTATATTGTAGTCATATAATAAATGTCTAATTAATTCCAGAATAAAAACAAATATCACAACAAATCTATTTGTACCACATAGGGAGTGGTCACAGCGAAGTCCAACATTAAATTCGCTTCTTGTTCACTTTTTGCATACAGTTTAGTTTGCATTCCGCGTGACCTTTATAGTCTAAATAAGAGTTTTGGTACATTAGCACTTAGAACATACTTGGAAAGATTAGCCATAGTATAAGATTTCCTTAATTTTGCGTTTAGGTTTGCTTTAACATTTTGGCTGCGGGCTTCGGACATGACGCTGCATACCCGAGAAGGACCAGCAGCAAATCGAGAGTTGTGTTTTCACACACAATACGTAAACAATAAGCTAACCTCGAAAGAAAAATCTCTTCTTCTTCTTCTTTTGGTGGGTCTCCACTACTGGAGGTTAGCCTTCAGCTCTGCGAATTTTTCTCTATCTTGAGCCAAGCTAAAGAGATGTTCAACGCTGGCTATCCTCATCCACTCCCGGATGTTACGCAACCACGAAATCTCTACAAATATTAAGATTCGATTTATATCTATATAATTAGTTAGCATGGTTGCCTTTGTTTTAACTAAGTAAAGGATTCTATTTATATTTTCTAGGTTTAAAATCCTTATAATTTTGTTGCACCTGCCCACAGCACCTACTTGTCTGCTCGTTATGTCAGTCTCAGTATTCTATATTGACATTTTGACAACAAACGTTAGTATAAAATATTTTTTTTATAAAGTTAAAATTAAAACGTTTGCACTTTTGCGCACACTCCAGTAAGATAAACAAAAAGAAAGGATGAACTTTTCATCGTACTCGTACCTTTCTGTGTGTTCGGGGAAAACAGTTATTTTTACTCTTTTATAATACAAGGGACGTTAAAAATCATTTTAGGACGTATAATTTATCCACGTAGGCAAGTTTATTCTGAATATAACTCATTACTAAAAAAATACTAGAAAACCATTTTACGTAAAATACAATTATTTGCATTTTAATCATATTAAGAGGTTGTTGTTGTTTTTTTTTAAACTAAGTTTGAGAATATCAGCACCCCTGGATCAAATAAATAAGGCTTAGTGTTACAATGAAATGGTGAGCTTGTAGCATTAAGCATGCATCAGAGGATGTTGACCATGGTGAGCATTCAAGTAGTATACATTTTAGTGTAAAAACCTACTTGGAATTTTTACAACCACTGTCTTGCATATCTTATAGAGATTGGTGAAGGTTATTTTTAAGTATACCGACATTAGTAGGTAGTAGATTACACGCTATAGTTACTAATCACAAGGTCGGCAGTTCAGCGATAACGGTGTTGTGACGTTTTGATGGATGCGATACTTTACTCTTTGGGGTCACGGCTGCCAATGCTACGTCGATTTGACAAAAAAATTATTTCAAACTTTTCGAAGTTCTTTGATTTGTTTATGATAACTATACTTCGGGAGGCCTATATCAAGCCGTGAATAAAGTCGATTTATGGATGATGGTGATGAAGTAGGTATATAATTTGATAATATTTTCAAAGGCCTTCGGGTGGTCTAAAAACTCCGACACCAGAGATGGCCACTAGTAGCTCATATGAAGGAAGACAGAAAGACTTAATTTCAAGGAATGAGTATTTTTGTGTATATTTTGAATCAATTCAGTGGTTTTAATTAAATTTTGCTTTCTTTTTAGTGAGTAATGAGGTTAACTAAAAGTTAGAATAAGTTGTAGGTTGAATCGACGCTTAAATGTAAACATTGAGACTATGGTAATGCCGTGAATAAATCAGTTTCTTATAAAAATATTATTTTCTTGGCTGAATAGTAAGTAGGTAGTAAAATACATGATTCATATAGTGTTCTCGAAACAAACACTAAACCTATTTTTTTTGCGGTCGATAATTTTCCAAACTTATCAACTAATACCTTTAGGTAAAACGTAATTACGATTTTTTTTCTAAGAAAGAAAACGAATTACTTCTATTTTGTTTATAATTTAAAATGGTTGAAATGTTAAAAGTTATGATTTCGTCATTCCATTTACTCACGAAACCCATCCTTCTATATGTTATGTACTTTGTTATAAAATATTTAAATATACCTTTTTTACGTCCATGTTATTCAGATTCTGGAGTATTGATTAAAGTTATTATGGTCTATAATATGGTCATAGATCACTCTACTTACAAAAAACCTCGAAGTATTATCTACTTCATTCAGTTATTGTTCGTAGTCCAACCAGTTCGAACGGAAATGACCCAAATGCGTACCTAAACAACTCATCTACATGTCAAATTAACGTCAAGCCGATGTATCATTGTCAATAACAACTTTCATTTCCCTCACAAACAGTGCTTGTTGCTTGTTTCAAATCGGTATATATTTAAAGACAGATAAGTGCATAAATCTTTGATAAGTGCTCGCAAATTACACTGGATACTTTTATTTTGGTGATTGCAGTTTCCTCTTTGGCAGAAAGGCGGTGAATTTAGCTGTGTATAAAACTTATTAACAGAACATATATAATTTTAGTCATGATAAATATTTTGGGTGCTAAAATATTCTATAAATAAAGTAGATACAACAAAATAATCTTTTTAGAGCAGGTTTTTTGTTGATTATAGTAATTAGTAGTACGTACCCAAAAATGGTTTCTTACAAATTTCAAGGCCTTTTTGTAATGGTTACTAAGCTTATAACCATATTCATAATAATGGTGAAACATTCACAAAATTACATTCCTAACAATTTCGTTATGGCAAAAGTTTCATCGTCATATTTAGCCATGAAATTTCCCCCAACACGCTAGGTTTACCTTGAATTTGATATAACAGCTGGTTCGTTAGACATCGATACCTAACTTTAACAGTTCCTAAAGGCAAGAAATAATATCTTCTTGTTTATTTAATTAATCAGATCTGAAGTAGTTATAAGCGGCTGATTAAAATGCCAAGTCCTTGATGGCAAGTTCTTAAAATCCAATCTAACTCGTTTCGGGTGCCATAGACAGATAAACGTCGCATGAAAGCTTGACAGCCTATCTGATTTGGATTTTATTAACTGGTATCCTTTGTATAAAAATGAGGTCAAGCCGATTTATATCCAAAAGGTATAGGTTTAAATTTGTTTCCAAATCGAGTGTGTAAATCGAAATTAAATGTAAATCGTATTATCACATTTTATTATCAAGTTTTTTCAAGTTATCTGAGATTTTGATTCTGTCGAGTTACATCGTACTTATTATCACTGCAATAAATGTCAACTAAAAGTACTTGGATAAAAAACTCCAGTAAATTAGTCAGTATTTATGGTCGTTTGTGTTTATGGCCGTTTTTTTAAAAAGGGAAGGAACACATCAAAAAAATGTTCATATATCAGTTTATAATGAATTTATACTTCTTTATCGATTAATACATCAAGATAGCACTCTATAGAGTCACAGACTCTAAGTAGTAAAACTTAAAAAAATCTGTCGTCCAAGCTTCATCGTCATAGTTAAAAATATCAATATGTCACGTTTGCACTAATTTGGATCTTAAGTAAGTTGAAAAGTGTTCAATGTCGGCACAAAAGGCAGTGCGCGCCTTGTTTTAGTTCAGATTTTTTTCCATGTTTGTGGCTCTAGAATATACTATCTCGATGTATCAACAAGATGAATAGGAATAAAAAAAATCTAAAATATAACTTGGTATGTATAAAATAATAATATAAAATAGAAATAGGTAAAGGCAAAATTGTAGAGGAAAAACAGCATGGTTGGAACAGAACCGAAACGAAATTACGAGAGAAACGTCCAAATGTCCGATTGGGTTATTTCATTACACATGCGCAATGATATCTCTATCTGAAGGTAAGTTTAAAAAACTTATAAAACTATGCTGCTACAGAAACTATGGTAGCTAATACTAATACCACAGTAGTTGAATGGTAGAATGTGTGTAAGTGAAAAGATGTAATCAAATAATGCTAGTCTTGTACCACAGTATTACAGACCTATGCTGACTGTGCTAAATATTATGCTAGACTGTGCTTGTAATCTTCTAGATTTATTCTGTGTGGTAGCTTTCAAATTATTTTTTGATCCAAGTATAGCAAGAACGTTTAGTATGTTTCCAACGCAATCTGATCGGTATACAGAAAGCCTGTATTTTTTGTATGGCACAGTTGCGGACTGAATAGACATGCATACTTCAAAGGGCTGGGGTAAGCTCTAGCAAAGGATTTAATATGCTTTAAGCGAAATATCTTGATTTAAACACAAACAGTATGTAGGTAGGTATTATTCAGTAATCTTATTCTATAAAAATGTATGAGCAGATAATTTTCTGAATTCTAGGAATTCAGAAAATTATCTGCTTCTTGGTTGTTTAGTTTGAACATAAAAATATGTATGAACGTCTCTTATCTATTACTTTTTATTTACCGATCATCGGTTTTTATTGCAAGAAGTTTGTTTGTAGTTTCGATACCTAAAAACAGGTCAAGTGAGAGTTGGACTCGGGCTCCGAGGGTTCCGTTCGAATGAAATAAACGAAATAAGTGAAATAAGCGAGTGCGGGTATAAATTTTTGTGATGCTTCTTAAAACGTTTCATGATTCTAGGTCTACGGGATAGTTTTATTTTGATTCTCTTGCGAGTGTAAAAATATGCAACATAAACGGCCGCATCTTTTGATTGCGTTGACTTACAAGTTGATTTTATCACAGTTCCAAGGGATTGCTCACCTGAGTATTTAATATTTTCAACTTGGTACCTCCACGCGTTCCTGAAAAAAGGGTCAGACAGACGGACAACAAAAATGTAAATATCCTGTAACGGTTTCTTTCTTCCTTGTGAGGTATGGAACCATTAAAAACAGTAAATGAATGTATGAATGCTGTAGTACTTATTCCACTTACATTTTGACTGAAATGATTCAGGAATCATACTTCAGTAAGTTGTATATTGAAGTATTACTAGCTAGTATAGAACTAAATAATAAAGTACTTACATACTATTAGGTTAAAATTATGCAGTAAAACTTTTTGATTTTTGCAAATGACCAGAATAACGTGGCCATCACTCAGCTCGTGGTTGAAATAGATTGTAGATAGCTGCAGACGACGGAAGTCACTACCTTCGCGTGCCTGCATTATAGCCTTTGTGCACTAGATACATCAGCTACACCCAAAGGTCTCGGAGTAAGGTAGAGAAAGGTCAAACCATAAATAAATCCACATTATGTACGGCTGTTAGAATGTTCGACGCGATGTAATCAGCGTGAAATTCACTTGTTTTTGTGGCTGTTTTTCAGAAGTTTTCTATTTTGTGTAGATATATAATAATAGTTTTTCTTGTTTAATTTGGCACAAATTCAGGGTGTTTTCTTATTTTGGGTTCGACGTTATTATAATTATTAGTAGGTGCTCCACGAGAATCTAATTTCTATGTCTAAATTTTACCTATAAAAACTCATCCCTGGTTTCAACATAACATAATAATTATGTGAATAATTTACAGGATCAGATCCAGAAAATGTTCGAGCTAAAAATACAAATGTAACGAATAAACGTGTTTATTTCTACGAGCCCACCGGGAAATAATCGAAAGATGGGAGCCGTAATCTTGTTATTAATTCATACCTTTTAAAAAGGATCATTTCATTTCAACTCACGAATTTACGATAGTGATTAAATAAAGTGATTCACGTTTAATAGTAAAAGTAAATGTGTTTACAGTTATCCTAAATAATAAATACAATGTAAAAATAAAATATACCGAAACTGGGAATATGCTCCACTTATTTTGAACTCTGTTAATAAAATATATGTCATATGAAGAATAAGCCTTCGTTTCTTCTAAACTGTAATTAGTATGTCTATTTAATCTATTTAATATTTGTAATGTTTTGAAATATGATATGTATAATAGTGTATTTATAATATAGAGTTATACTGAGTAAACATTGTTATCGTAAAATAAAATCTAATAGAGTTAAACAAAGGCAAAAGCTTACAAAGCCGTTTAACAAGTGCATAATAAACGTAAATTGAAAGCCTGTACTCTTTTGAAATTGTGAGTGTTTCGTCTGAATATATCAGAAAATAACAAAAGCAGTCGTTATGGTGAAATAAGAAATGAACAAAGATTTATTCGTAAACTACAAGTTGGTAATACAACAATTTAAAAGTAAATGAAGGTTTTTACTGAATTTGTATTTTAAAAGAGTTAATTTGAAAACTGATTCTATTAATGCTTTAGCAGCATATTTTGATCTCAAATGAAAAATACATTTGAGTCATAAATAAAAACAGACCGCTCAAAGAGGGCGCGGGTGTTTTAAAACCAGACATTATATGAACTTTTTACAAAAAAAACATTCAATAATAAACTAAATTATTGGCAAACAATAATAGGAAAAATATAAAAACAACATCAGATCATGATCAGAAACCCAGAGGAAGATCAGCGTTGTATTATTGATGCAACTTAAAAATGTAACGTCGATCGTTTTGACACTGGGGGTCAGGATGAATAAGTCACACTCCCTCACACATATATACACACTCTCTCTATCACTCATCACACACACACACACACACACACACACACACACACACACACACACACACACACACCGATTCTCTCTCATTTACACAGGTGCAAAATAATAATGTTTTTATTGTTATTTATCTTTTGACTGTCCTTTACCTTAGTGACTGTCGGAAATTAATTGTCGGCAAAACTCATAAAATGTTAGTCCATTTTTGGCCTTATGAAATGTGAAAAAATTAGTTAATTTTGAGAGCTGTGCGATTTTGTTTATTTCTCATACTAGCTGGAAACGTTTCTGATGCAACCTATTTGGTTTAGTAAATTAAATAAAATCATAACTTCATGCCGAGTCATATCCCAATTCGTAACGACATTATTGTCACTATTTTCATGTTTTAAAAGAGACACATTTCTAAATTAATCTTAGATTGAAATTTCCATTTTATGTTTTTGATGAAAATCTAAACCTATTGTGTTTTATTCAAGTTAAGTTATAAATGAAAATTCAATAAGTTATCTTAATTTCAAATCTTGAGTACAATCCATTATCTTTAATTATTAATTTCCTATGTTGTAAAGTATTGTCAAGTACTTGTCATCACCACGCAAAACTTTGTTGGAACTTTGAATAGCATCTCATACAAATTGAATAAGTTGTTTGATTTCCAATTTGTATCTCAGTTAATAAAAAGAAGTGCTCCTGGCATGGTTAGCTTCGGTGTTTTTAGCAGATTATTTTGGTTATGCAACACTCCACCAGGCCCCTTGTATCCCTTTAGTGGCATTTAGACCTGCTGTCGTGCTCCGGAAGACTCGTTCAGATGTTGGTACCGGCTTTTTTAGTTGTTAAACCATGTTGGAAAAAGCATCATCGTCATCATTATCAGCGTGTTTAATTATTGTTATGATATTATATTTATATTTAGTTTTTATTTTTGCCTAAATCATTGTTAATTCATGTTTTTTTGTTGTTACTTTTCTAGATTTTCAATTAATGTAATTGACTTATTATCTGTTTTATTAATTAAAGTATATAAAACAATAATAATGACCGCCATTACGCCTAGATCGAGCTCAGGACAAAATAATATGATCCAACATAATTATTTTAAGTCCTTATAAAAATATTGTGTAGGTAATCAGACATTGACTGTTCAAGTTCCATGCATTGATGTAATCGTGTACCTAAGTAGACTAAACAACCATTCTGCACTATAAATAAACCACTTTGCATACCTTCCTGAATAATTACAGATGGCATCTATTCCGGTCGATAAACCGCGGGCATAGGTTAGTGTCGCAAGCAGAGTAGGAATAGAGTTACCCAAATATCTCCATTGTATTGCAATATTTTCGAAAATAGCCAAACATCAGAGATAAAAATTGTCATTTTTGGAAAAAAGACGTGTGGCACTCGGGGACTGCCGCGGTAAAGCTATTGCATAGCATTTTGTATCAACTTATGCAATTATAATTATTTATTTATTTTATTTATGCAGTATTTCTTTTTATTCGATATTAATTCAAGTTACACTTTTTGAGCGTGGTGACCGATAAGAAAACATTTTTTTTTCTTTTATTAAATAAACGAGCTTCGTAGAGTCGTACAATACGTCTAGTTGCACGCACACAAACACCGTGTCGAAGACTGCCGAAAAGAAACGACGTTAGACAATGCACGGCCTTCAAGCCACACCTCCGTGCCCGTCGGAGTGGGGAGCGTGAGGTTTTTTTTCGTTACGGAATTTCTGGATTCGGTCCCCGCGCTCAAGGCCCTCGATAGAAGCTATGCAATAGCTTAAAAAAAATTGCTTCATATAAATATAATGAATGAACCATAAATATACTTTTTGAAAATTTTAAACTTCATTCACCATGGTAAAAATCAAATACCTATACAATTGGTATTTTTTTCGAAACGCCCTCTTAAACGTGCTTCAGTAAGTCCGCTCTCAAAAGTATCTTTAGCCTAAATTCCTTTCAGAATTTTATGTCGCAATAGTGGAGCTGTCAGAATCATGAGAGGTGCGGTGCAGTGCTGATTTCCACTGTGAGACAAATGTTTTCTTGATCTGCAATATTCCGGGCCTGAGTTTTATTGTTAGTACGGTGGCCCCCTAGATCTCATGTATTCACAATACCTACATAATATCGGGTCGGGTTGTAATAATACCGAACATCATGACATGTATTATTATAATGAGAATGTATTATAATTTCGTATCAGCAAAAATATATATGGAAGACTAACCCAACCAAATCACATGTACCCAAAACAACTCATCGTTGCTATATCATCCTGGCTACAGACTATATAAATTGCGGTATTTGTGAGTTCAGGTGAGTTCTAAAAGATGACGAATTGAAATTCATTTCGTAACATTTGGAGCAGCTGTTGTATCAAAGCAATAAATATGTTGGGTGTTTTTAGGGTTCCGTACCCAAAGGGTAAAAACGGGACCCCATTACTAAGACTCCACTGTCCGCCTGTCTGTCTGTTACAAGGCTGTATCTCATGAACCGTGATGGCTATACAGTTGAAATTTTCACAGATGACGTATTTCGGTTGCTGCTATAACTATACTTAAAATAGAATAAAATGACGTTTTATGCTCGATATTTATAACGGCAACAGGTAGACGCTTAAAATATTCACAGAATAATTAGTTGTATATTCAAAAATAAATAATGATATGAAAGTAAAGTAAATTAAGGGGGGCTTCAATAGATAATGGTACGGAACCATTCGTGCGAGAGTCTGACTCACACTTGACCGATTTTTTTCTAAATATTTATTGATAGGCAGAATTTTAAATATTAAAATCCATATTATTTATTTATTACTACTCCACTCTTCCCAAGTATCTGTTTTGATACTAAAAATGATTTTTTTGTCATTTAATGCTGGGTCATTCAAACTTTTGTACAAATCGTGTTTTAAAAGAAAATAACTTTAAACATAAAATAGTTATGACTTTATTTCTAACACGATTGCGAAACAGAATGAAAAGAGTAAGGTTAACAATAGAGGGATCAGAATCTACAGATCTTTAAACTGCCAGAGGGTAACAAGCTCTGAATGTTATTCCGCAGAGACACCTATTTCGAGAGTCGTAAAATGGAATTAAACCTGAGATGTTAAACTGAAGAGCCAGTTTTGTATAAATTTAAAACATTTGAGACAAATAATACATAAAGTAGTTTTAAAAGGCACTTGAAATCAATGTTTTTCCATAGATGACTAATGCAGCAAATTATATAAGAAGATTCTGAAAAAAAATAGGACTACTACGTACTTCAAAATATATACTCTAATACGAAGAATAGTAGGAATAATAACAATAATAGGAAACAATTTGGGGAGGCATACGTTCTATATTGGACAAATGCTTAATAATGATGATGATGATACTCTAATAATTGAAAAATAAATTGCTATTATAAAAATAATTATTTTGATAAAATGTAGGATAATTATCATTGAAGTTTTCCTTACTTTACAATTGGGAGAATAACATAAATCTAATACATTGGAGCCCATTAATTAACGTTTATGATATTAAACCAGAGTTCGCTGAGCCGAATGTTGAACTTTCTCTGAAATTGGATAGCATTTTGTGACTTCTCAATTCACACAGGCAATTCAGAATACTACTTTTATTCTTTTATGAATTGGCCATTCATGGAAAATAGCATTGGTAAGATATCAATACCAATAATATAACTTTGAATTCATATTGAAATAAAATATTTCGAAACGTGAGTGGCATAACAATGCCGAATGATATTCAGTATGGTTGCAAGAATACATTTTGTAAATACCTACTGTAATTACACTTTTTAACATAATTGTGGCACAATGTTTTTGTATGTGGCAGTTGACTTCTACGTTAGATTAAGTCATAGTAATGATAGTAAGTTTTAACAGTTTTTCTAAGTCAAAACTGTATTTTGCATGTTTAATGATGATATAAATGATTTTATGAAATTAAAGTATGTCCATTGCATAAGATAAACATAAATACATAACTGCGACTAAGTCACTTCTCTAGAACTGGATAGCTTCTCATTGATGTATGTAAGGAGTGTAAAAGGTTCCAACCTCCAACTTCGGAATCCAAGCCAACCTTTTCTGCCCGTGGCGCACCTTCCTAACTAACAAACGGGGCTTTGGCAGCCAGCTGATTTTAGTATAGCCTGACACTAGGATAGCTACATCCCCTGGACTGTGACGTGTAACAACGTAGGCGGTGTGAGAACCTGTTCCCTGCGACCCCCAACCCTCATGCCTAGAGTGGGGGTCGAGAGTCCAGCGGTAACTGATCTAAGTTCAACCAGCCTAAGCTCCACCAGCTTAGGCTGTTGTTGCTGGTTTATGCTGTTTAAAGCACCTCCCTTGCACCATTTGTACAATTTGCAGTATCAATTATGTTATTCACTTTTAAGTCGTGGTATTACTCACTCGCATTTAATCTCACCGCTATCACTAGGTATCATTCTGACAGACTTAATTACTTACCGGTTGGTCCGCTATAAATTACGGTGATTTAAGGGATGATTACAATACGTTGTTTGTGAAACTATCTGAAGTGGATCTAGTATACGCCACTAAAGCAATTGAAGTATATAGAGTTTCGTGACTAGGTAATGAAACGATGGCTTAGATAATGATAAACACTATAGCTCTAAACTCAAATAACATGCAGTCTTTGAATTATGGTAGAGATGGAAGATATAACATATACGGAGAATTAATAATCTTCTCAGTTACTCTATCATTTCAACTTACTTCTTTTCCATGTTACTATTTTTTTATGGTACCTGAAGATGAAACAAGTTCACCCCCACACCCCCACATGGTAACCATTATCACAAAGCATTGCATCATAGGTCACGCATATTAGGAACATGCCCTACGATGCATTACCCTGCGTCCATCCATTTGAGGCATGAAAGTGATAAACCTCATGCGCCTGTTATTTCACCGGCACCCAAACCCTTCAAACCGAAACACAAAAATGCTGCTTTAAGGGCAAAAACTCTACTACTACTAAAATTTATTCTTATTGAATAAATATTTTATATTAAAAACATGTTAACTATCTACATATATATCCTCAAATGATTGCTTCGCAAATTCATTAAGCACGTAGAATGAAGTTGTATAATTGAGTTTATTCATTTATACATTGGTTTGAGTTTCGCAAGTCAAAGTTAAACGGATTGAACAAAATGAGATTTTGCATGTTTATACAGCGCAGGGGTTTTCTGAACTTTTGGAACCATTTCGTGGAATATTTTTGAAAATTAGTCATATATAAAGTTTTATACTTTGCAAGCGCAAAATTACTTTGCGACCCGCGGCTTTGCTTTCGTACTACTCTGATATAAAGTCTATATTCCTGGTGAAGAACTACATTATGTACAAAATTTCAGCTCATTCCGTATAGTAGTTTTGGCGTGAAAGAGGGACAAACATTTCACATTTCACAAGTTCACATAACACAAAATTTTAAACATATAACTTTAGTGGGATAAGATAGTAGGATAACTCTTGCTGAAAACAATAAACCTTTCAAATAGTTATTAATTGTATTTTTTCATTGTTAGATAATCTACTACAGTTTGTTTTAATGATTATACAAAAATGACTTTGTTATCGAACTCAAAGGTCACTTTATAAAGTTATAACATACACAATTGTAAACAACCTGGTTGCAGTAGAAACTATACTGCTTTAGTCGTATGTTATCGTGCATTAAAAAACATAGTTTCTGTCTTTCACGACTTTACTTGTTATGATCCTCAATAAGTCATAAAAATCATGGTTACCGAATACAGAGCCAGTACTTTTTTAGTAAATTGTAAAGTGTATGTTTAAGTGTACTCTATTCTTTTCTTTTTAATACATAGACAAAGCTGATTGCTTTGCAATGATAAGATAAACAAATCATTCATTACATTTAGAATCATAGCCGCAGTACCTCGGGATAGAGATCACGAAATCTCTATTAATAACCCATTAGTAAAATTTGCTAAAAACATTGCTTATACTATTAGGTTAGACAGCAATCAGAACAAAACTCTTATAAAATATATAATAAGGCAATAACTTTGCCAGTATTGTAATAAACATCTAGAACCTGAATATCACAGCTATAGGGTTACATGTCAGGCTTGAACAATGAACTACTTATTGCCAATTAAGTTACCTTGAAATAGTTCAATTTCAGTAATGGATCATTTCAACTTACTTTAGACTCAATATTTACATTCACAATACACAAAAGTGAACAAAGACAAATTTAGATGAGGGTTTGAAATATTCTGTGAAAAGAGCTTATTTGAGTCATCCTTCACAATTATAAAGCCGCAGTTTAATGAGGGAAAAACTTAATCTTGAAAATGAGATAACACCTTTGACCTACTTTAAATAAAAGGTAGGTATTACTCAGATTTTTGGCTAAATCTGTACAAAAATATTGCAAGCAATAAGTAGGTTCTCGTATCTCTATGAATCAAAGCATATTGATAAGAGTCATCAATTGTAGATTGGGATATCGAGCATAAAATATAAATTGCCTCTTGAAATCTGATTCTATAAAAAGGACTAAGGCATGATTTTGATACATATAGATCGCTTAGCCGAACCCATACGATATATGATAGCTTGGTCATGAGATTCATTATGTGACTATTTTTGATCGAACAACCTTTTGTCAATAAGCATCCAATAATAAAGTTCGGCAAAACTTTTACATTCAATCTGTTTTCCGTAAACATTTTTGGGACATCCGTCTGCATGATTGCCTTTTGTCGATGTCATTCTGATCTGCTTAAAGATATTTGCAATATTCTCGTTTTTTACCAACACCTTTTTCGGGTTCACTAAATTCCAAAACTCTGTTTGTTTATTACATAGAGAGTTGTTTTTAGTTTAGCAGCATGTGCGAGTTTACCACGGAGCTCAGCATGCTGTATTGTACCAGTAATCTGGATAAGTAGGTAGGATTATGGATCCTCTCAAGGACTTTGCAAAGATAAGATGACTCTGGATTGATACAAAAACAGCTCTTAATTCCACTGGGGAAACTAAGAATTAAGTTGTGTTTCAATTAAATTCCCATTTCTTGTTGATGTTAAGCTAGCTTGAAGATTTGCAGAAAAGGTAATTAAGTAAGCTTTATTTTAGCCTAAGATAAATTCTCAAAGCAACAACAAGATTGTTTAGATGTGAGTTTTTTACGCGTCAAACTCAAGAATATGTTATGAACATTTAACTTTAATAATTTGTTTTACCTATATTGAGTGAAAATATTAAGCATAATATCAAGTATAAACCCTGCCTGGCTACATAAACGCTGCGACATAATTTTGTCGTTGTATTATCTCATGGATGAAATAAAAAAGAGATACAGACAATTTTGTGAGGAAACGAGATAATACTTATAACGGCTAAATTATGTTACGGTTTAGCCTGTCAGATATGCTTACTTCACACGATTCGGGGATACAATTGTTGTTTTTCTTAATAGGTGACTATGATATTTTAAAACGTGTTAATTCCTGAAATTGTCAAACCCATAAATAATTATCATTACAGTACATTATGTCAGGACACATCTGTTGGCACTACAAAAATAAATTCAAAACAAATCACTAGAATTTTTGTTAACAATCCAAATCCGAACTGGCACTCGTTTTACCTATCGAGGGTTTTATTGGTAGTGATTTTGTTCGAGCACGAAGTGTCAAGGAAGGAATTATGAGGGAGACTATCGGGATATGAGGATGGAGGAGGCCATGGTAGATTATGGTTGTTTACCTGAGGGTGCGTCGCGGGGAGAGCGGGCGCGGAAGCGGCGGCGGCAGCGGGCGAGGGCCCCGAGCGGCGCGTCTGGCCGCGCTTGCCAGCCGACTGTGACTGCCGGGAAGCAGCGCCGCCGCCACGCGCGCCACCACCGTGCCCTGCGCTTATCGGCAGCGCCATCACCATGCACTCAGCCCGCAGATAACGATTCAACCACCGAACCACATAAATACCTGTTATCATCATTTAACTACCGATCATTCGAATCGCACTTACTACAAATTTGCAATCAGCGATACTATTTATTTACGTTTTGTTGATGATAATAAAATTATTTTTCGGTTAGACTTCCTTCAATACAAAATCGTGTCACGGAAAAGTATCTATCAGATACATAGGATAGGAGTGTATGGACCTAATTATTTATACACAATAGAACATCCACTCTAATAATGAAATTATAGGATACTTATTTCAATTTCATTGTTATTTAGATAATTTGAGCAAACTAAGTGATCAGAGAAACAAAATCGAAACACTCACACATGGTGTATCAGTCAGCCCGTCTCTAACAAGATGCATATAAATTGCCATTCATTATTCAGGTAAAACCTTCAAAGATGTGATAATCAGCTGTAGTTTAAAAAGGTAATCGTTAGCTAGACTGAGCGCTGCCGTGCTAGCTCTACCATATATGATTATATTGTTCGGGCTTATGCCACAGCTTATGCTTTCATAGTAAGCGACCGACCGACGTGTTGGCTAAAATCTAGATGTGTACCCATACATTTTGAGATATGAGCATCGTGCAGAACTACTGCAGGTAGGATTTCTGATTCTATAACGTTGACTTTTAAGCCCTAGACTGTTGGAGCAACGATTGCAACGAAGACTCATTTGAACTTATCTGGTAGTGCAAGGCAAGAGGGAGGGAAAAAGATTACAAAATCCTTCCTTCCTTTTCCTTTTTTCCTTCCGACCTTATAAAATCTATCACACAAACCACTATAACTGAAAGTTCCCATGAAGCTACCGATAGATTTCAATGGAGGCTTGTTGCAAGAGCCGCCATTCAAACGCGTAAACCATAACCACGACTACTCTGACAAGAGTGCCAAACTAGAAAGACTGGTAGAGTAATAAAGTACTTATAATACATATGAATGTGGTATCATGTTATATCAGTGCTGCGGTGGTTCAGTAATTAAAATGTCATTGCTAGTTTATCTGAGTGACCTTTTGGGTTTTAGAATATTCATAACCTATTGTTTGCTCACCAGGCTAAATAAATACATCAGTATGAATGAGTGATACTCCCGTTAACATAAGATTTTAAATCAAACTGAAATGTTTATGGCTTAAACTAATTTTTGTCACATTTCTAAGCCCGATTTAGCAACGAATTAGAGCACATACCTCCGTTAGATTTAACAGATACCAAGATGAAAGAAAAATAGAAAGTGAAATCGTATCAGAAATCTTGAAGAGGATCATCTAGCTAGATCGTGACAAGGGGGATCTTCTATTAAACTAAGGGTAGAATCATATAATGTTTACCTAATGTAGGTAAACCCAGTGTATTATTTAGGTGATATTATAAGTATGTTGTTTGACCGTAACACAATATAAGCATGTCCAAGCGTATTATAATATATCTACATTGTTCTCGACCCCAGAATTTCATACAGCGTAACATTTAGGAAATTGAAGAGTATTTTTATCTGTCAATAATGACTACACAAAATGACTATTATAATGATCATTTCTGTAACCATCCACAAAATAATTTATAATAAGGCAAACAGAAATAATATTTTGATTTGTAAAATTAAAATTAACAAGTGTGAAATTACTAGTAGCATAGTTAATGTTTTCTAAACAAATAATTTACCTGCTTGTAGGATAATGTTTAGTTTGTGCCGAAACATTAACATAATTTCTGGGAATATTAATGAAACCGTAACCATTTACTGTTTGTCTATTACCTGAGTTAGTACTTAGAAATGAAATTCTTTCTGAATATATTTTTCTGTTGCATATTAATAGTTATTTTGTAGGATTTAAGGTAATGAAATGTCTGAAAAGGAGCCCACGACATAAATTTGATCTAGTGTGGGTTCCACAGCATATCTTGTTTTTTTTTTTGCTTTTTATCGTTTAATAATAATTTCCATTTATTTTTCAATTATATATTAAGTAAGTAAGACTTAGATCTTATGCTATGGTAATGCTACTGTAGGTTTTCCATTGTTACCGAAAAAAGTTTCAACCTTCGTTCCCATTAAACTAAAAGAAAATATATTTATCTATCATAAACATATTGATAGATTGCCTCAAATTGATCCCCAGTCTTTGGAACATCAATCAAGTGCTATAGTACAATTCACATAAACATCTCTAAATATTTTTGTCTAGTTCTAACAAAAAATTGGCAGTGTTATTACAACGGTCAAGGAAAAACAGGATTGTTCTTTGTGAAATTGCTTCTTGAAGTAAATAACATTAATTCTTTGCTTAGGCACAAAAATAAAAAAAATACCTACAAATAATATAATGATTAATTTAAATACTTAAGAGATTTTTCTACAAAACACAATTTTATTTTGAATAATTTTTTGTCATCATTGGATTGCAATGAAGATAAGACACTTGGTAATTTCAGTTCTTTCGTTTTAAAACTACATGTTATTAATTGACCTATCTTCGCAAGCCCCGCTATTCTCTTATTTGTAATAACTCTTTAAAACCAACAAGGATAATAAAGCACTGCCGTTACTGCGGTGATCTATGGATCTCTTGCTTCTATGGAATTTTAATATCATAATTAATGTGTTGTAGTTGGAAGTTTTTCCACGTCGTTATTGTTTAAAATCACAAAAGTTGCGTATAATCTTTGAAGTTGGATCAAAGCGTAGCCAATTCTTTCAAAATGTTTCACAACTCACAAATTTATAATGCTAATTGATTTTGATACTCCACAAAGTATCTAATTTGGCGTAGAATGTCTTGGAATATAATTTGTATTGATCTATGCTTATAAAATGAAATATTTTTCTATCCATCCATTTTTCTGAATTCTGATTTTATAAACTTTTATAAAATCATCATAACTTATATAGCTCTTTGCTAAATTCATTACAAGAAAAAGGTTTTAGATTCTGTTTGCCGTAAATACCATACGTATATTAACGTATGTGTTACCTTTCTAGAATATTTATGAAAGCATCAGGCACGTCAGTCTTTGAGTTATTTATTTTCACATCTAAAACTCACGTCTATTTTTGATCAGTGATCCGCAATCTATCACACAGTCTCGAGACGGTTGACAAATGTCACACTTTATTTCTGTGACGCTGCGGTATGTACCTTACGCTCATAGAGATTAGAGTAGGTATGTAGCATCTACATACAAAATGAACTCCTGGATTTTCTCTCTGGAATTTGATACAAGAGTAATTATTTTTGAAATAAGTAAAATTAATGATTCCCTGCGTATGTGACATAAAAAAACACGTGTTTACATACCGATGCAATAAAATTCTAATTCATTTTTCACTGTCGTCCGCTAAAGTCGTTTTAGATCCAGTCGAAAGTTTGTCTAGAAGAGATCGCTGTAAACAATAAGACAACCTAACAAAAATAATAACAATAATGTACTTTTCATTTTGGTTAGCCTGTTTTGTTATTGTATGTTTATTCTGGTGTGAGTGTTTTCAAAGAGTTTCTATCTATCCATTTATTTATTTATGTTAAAACTTTCACGCTACAAAACCTTTGCGCAATAGACCCACAGACAATATCCCTGAATAAACAAATCCCAACACATCAACCTACATTGAGCTACATGCTGGGTTACAATGAGAACTTTATAAATATGGCATGTAAAAATGGGCTACTGTCAAGGTCATAGTCTAACAGCACACATTTTACCACCTACTGTTTTACAAGTCTGTAATAGAGTACAAGTGCCGTTATTTTGTTGTTCAAGACCAACATTTCACAAAATATATTGCTTTAGGATCATATATTAACTGCCTTATTTAAGAATACTTACAATCTTATACTACAACCTTGAGAATAGTTTTTCTTCGTCAAAAAATAGTTTTCTTTGTTGTCGTCTTAAATCTTACCTGTAACAAAAGTTAAATAAAATTAAGTATCATACATATAGTTTTAGTATCTTCTATACAGTTTCATATAATATAATAATTTGTGACTGAAATAACTTATAAAAATTATATATTGTTATACGTTTTTCGATTTAGGTACTTATTCAGATTCAGATTCAGGTTCTCTTTATTTGCGAAACATGGGTATATAACAATAGGTGGTCGGTACTCAATTATGAACAGCCATGATCGGCATAAAAACATGCAAAATTAAATTTTCAACAAATTATAAAAAAAATAGAAAGAAAAAAAATATTAAAAATCAAATGAAATTAAATAAATTAGTCAAACTAATAAAAAGGATTAAAATACGTCAAACTTATATAAATGTCACATTAAAAAAGATGAAATTAAATACAAATAGAAAAAGTCAAACAATAACAATTAATAAAATTTGGCCAAACAATATACACATTTAGGTCCATAACCAAATTCAATTATAAATGATCAAATTTGTCAATTAAATATTCATTTACATTATAATAAGCTTTCTGTATAAGTAGTTTTTTAAGTTTCTTTTTAAAAAGATTAATTTGGTCAGCTTCTAAAATGTCTTTGGGCAAATGGTTAAATATGCGAGGTGCCATGCAGAAAACAGTGTTGTTAAGCAAAGCCTTATTATTTTTTGGACAGCAAATTTTAAATCCATGTCGTTTACTTTTAAAACTCATAAATAATTGCAAATTGTTCTTAACAAATAAAGCAATTTCATATATATACATTGAGGGTAGTGTCAAGATTTTAAGGTCAATGAAAAATTGCTTGCAGCTGTCAATTTGCCTTAATCTACATATTGCCCTCACACATTTCTTTTGCGCTACAAAAACAGCTTCCTTTCCAGTTGAGTTGCCCCAGAAAATAACACCATACCTTAGGATCGATGCAGTATAACCATGATACGCAGTGATAACTGTCGACGTGCTTGAAACTTTTGAAAGCATGTACAGGGCATAGGATTGTTGGCTTAATTTAACACACAGGCTATCGACATGTGAACTCCAGTCAAAATTTGAGTCAATATTTAAACCTAAAATTTTTGCAGTGTCAACATGTGTAACTTGTTGTCCTAAGTAGTGTATGTCAATGTTATTAATTTTTATAGCTCTGTTTCTGAAAATCATTACATTTGTTTTGATTCAACTTGTACTCTGTGTTTCGATCACTCAGGACAATGAAATACTATCAAATAGTATATAGTATTAGTACAGTATATAGAAGTAGTACAGTTCTTTGTGGAGGGCTCGTCCGAGGAAGTGCTGCCTCCATGCCTATTTCTGCCATGAAGCAACTATGCTGTGTTTCGGTTTGAAGGGTGTGGGTGGCACAAGAAGCTTATCATCTTCATGCCTCAAGTTGAGCACGTTCCAAAAAAACCTGATCTACGATGCCATACTTTGTGATAGGTAATGGTTACCACTTAACATGGTGAGCCATGTGTATCATAAAAAAAGTAATCGTAGGTATATTCAGTCTATTTTTAGCTTTATCCCTGCGTGCAATATCCAAAGTTTTTTTATAAGAAAAATACTAAAAATACCTTAGACTTAGACAGCAGGAATCCAAATATCAGTAAATATTTACATTGTTTTATTATTTACAGTCACTATCTGAGAATAGACCCCATAGCTGAAAACAGTGTTTTCCAAAAGAAATAAAGACGAAATGGGAAGTAGCTTATATAAAATACATGACCTGTTCTTAGGTATCACTAAAACTGCCTGAAAATAAAACTAGTGACAATAATATGAAATGCGAGACCGATAAATTGAACAATTTGTGTCGTTGAGTAACGTTTATTTATTAAATTAATCAATGTGCGTCGATGGCTTTGTTTCTCTTTTCGTAGCAGATCATTCAAGTCAGATTTGAACACATTAATGAAACAATTTTTATAATCCCAGAAACATTATTGCTTCAAGCTTAGCAGAATTTAGAAGTGAAATCCACGAAAGTCAATAGTCTGTGATTTAGGATAGTAAAAAATATCGCTGTGTGTGACATGAATAACAGTTAGTCACTGGTATCAAATACGAATAGGTACCTATAATACTCGTAGATATTTAAGCTCCTGGGCTTTCGTTTGTCGCACGTAAAGTAATGGATCGGATTAAAGGAGAACGTGGCCGGTTATACTAGTTATTTCCCCCAATGTAATTAGAAAAGTCATTAATTTGTCGTATAAAAGCAATATCAGTTGAGATATTTACCATCTTGCTTAATTGGTAGCAAAATTCGAGGGTTCAATGAAATCGAGTATGATTTTTATCGTGAGATTAGAAAATAAATTTCCAGAGGCTTAATTTAAAAAAAAAAGTGTTCAAATATGTTACAATATTATATTTCCGTTGTAAAACTTTTAAATCTCATCAAATATGTCTCGGCCCTGTGGCCAATTGCTCATGCTCCAAAAAAGTCCCTAATTTATTTAGTGACGACGCCGACGCTGCCTAGCTGACGTGTCAAGATATTTTTATACTCCAGTGAGCTATTATGTCCCGGGCGACCAATATCCACTAAAATTGGGCTTCGAGAAAGGATGAAAATGTTTTCTGATATCCTTCCGACACGGACCTCAACATTTAGCTTTTTATTCCTATAAGGCATGTTCGTGTATAAACATTACGGATGAATACAACAACATTGTTGGCATGAGAAAACGCCGTATGGTTCTTGTTGTTTTGCGCCGCTAGCATAACAGGATAACAAATTAACTAAATATTTTCCGACGGGTATATAATTTGAAAAACTAGGGAGGTATAAAAATAGCATGATTTGATATTAAAGAATTAGAAAAATTAGGCTTAAATATCCTTAAAAATATAGAAAAAAGCTACAAAATATCAGAAAAACTTTGTTAGCTTAGGACTCGTAGAGATTTCGTAGCGCGCTACGAGCTACGCCATATTGCCTGATTGATGCGCATGTTATTTTGAGCTTGTATTGTATTAAATTAATATCAGCTAAATCCCTTGTCCTCGTACTAGCTCTTTTCAGTTCAATGGTTGATAATAGCTCACTACGTAACAATAGAGAACAACCTTTATCGCGGCATTAGGGGAACACACTACCTGTAATATCCTAGATAAGACCCCGCGTCTGTTACGGCTTGCCAGTTCGTTATAACTAACCAACTTATACATAAGCTTACATTATTTGCTGTAGGCTTCATCTGAAGTTCTTCCATAAAAACAAAACTTTGGCGATAAAAATATGCCTTGTGAATTTGTATTGTAAGTAGACTTGCTAACTTTTGCGTTTAAGATTGTAGGTAAATTATGTTGTTGATATTTCTGTAACCGCACGTAAAAATGCCTTAAAACAAATATATAACTACGTTTTTACGGTAAAAACAGATGGTTTGTACCTATGCTTTATAGCATGAATACTTATACTTATGTATTCAATTATGAAATGACTTAGACGTTGCACTGTCTATTTTCACTCACTACATCCATAACTTATTGGTCAAAAAGTCAATTTTATTGGACACTGACCTGTCTACGTCAAACATAAACCAAGGACACTAAATCAGAGTTTGTAATTAAACCATAGCAGCCTTTATAACCCTCGCGTGTAAAAAAATGTAGTTCCATGATTTGATTAATTAACGATAGTGGACGCAGCAGAAAAAAATCATCGTCATTTATCTTTCACCGGCGGGCCTCCAATCTTTATTAATAACTTTGTTCGGTGGTCAGAATTTTTCTAGGCACGCAAAACCCTGCTTATAGTATGGTTGGTGCTAGTAATTATTATTAGAAAGAAATGGTCAATAGAACAGATAACTGCAGGGATTTTACTGCTTATCCTAAGTAATGGAGAGGGCAAAGCTATTTTGAACCTCAATAAGCTATCATAACGAGCCCAAGTAAGTACAAATAGATTGAGACTCACTGCCCATTCAAGTCTGTATTAAGGCCCACGTAGTTTAATGGTGGACACAGACTATAACTAGCATACCCCTATAGTTGCAGGTCGCGAGTCCCGGGGAACAACCCCAGTAATTCATCCAGCTACTGACCTAATTCTCGATATTCGATAAATTCAACATAACTCACGCCATCATCCGTGCCATTTATTTGAAATTCGACTCAGATTCGCTACTTAGGTCGTAACTCATTTTTTTAGGTTCAGTGTTTGAAATCAGAAAAATTGCGAATTACAACTCTGTAGGTATCTTTGTAATCTAAGATAGTTTTAATAACGAAAAAACAACTTCCAACAAATCAAATTTTATAATATCTTGGAAAATGTAATGTTTCAAAATAATTGCTTGCTAAATATAAGCTTCAGTGAAGAAACTGCGCCTCGTTCTATCCCTAAGCTTTTATAAGCCCTAAGCTTTGATCCGTTTTTAAATCCTTATTTTAATTGGTTACAAAGCGGTTTGTAATTTGGAATAGCTCCGTTGATTACCTACTTACAAAAAAACCATTTGTTTTGCTGTCGTGGATTTCTGTTAACATAATTGTTTATTTTGTGTGCCTAGAATATTTAGAAAGCCTATAAAATAATAATAAATTAAAATAAATTAAATACACTGGTCAACTGATCACAAACAAGACAGAGCATGGGCACCATATACACCGAATACTTATAAAATACCTAGACTCAGAACAAACATGTTTACTCAAATATCCTGGGGGGGAATTGAACCCGTGACCAGCAGTTAAGAAGCCAGAGCTACTAACTGTAGCTCTGTAGCCCAGTCAATACATAATACATGTTGTTCATATTTCTACGAGAAGAAAAATCATAGAAATAGAACATAACTTAGAACTGATGCGGACGATTTTCATGTTTAATTACTGGCACATGTTATAAGTTTGACGTGTGTGTCTGTGTGTCTGTAGCATCTTAGCTCCCAAACGGAAGAAACTATTTTAATTTCGTTTTATTTTTAATTATAAGGTGACTTGATCGAGAGTGTAACTTAACTATGATTCAAAAAAATCTGTACTACCGCCGTTTGAGGATTGTTAAGTCTATTCTTGTTTTTGAACGGATGTGAGCAACTCAATGTATGATATTGAAAAAACAGTTTGACTTGATGCTGTTGCATCACCTGGAATCTGCATGATACCCAAATCACAAAATAAGGATAGGCCCAAATGTTCACAAATTTAGAGCAGAGATATTTTGTGTGTATCGTGTTTGGGCTCATGATGAAAGGTTTTAATGGTAATGAGGATCTGATGATTGAGTACGAGTGAGGTGTGGAGGAGAGTGTAATAAGGTTGTTATAAAATTTGAATTTATAGTAGTACAGAATTCTATACTGATAAATAAATAATTAATTAATAAATAATTAATAATGCTGGACTATCACACAGCATCATGTAGCCCCAAACTAAGCAGAGCTTGTACTATGGGAACCACATGATTGTTATACTACATATATACATTTTTTTTGTAAATACATACATATCATACATAGACCTGAGACAAATATCTGCAGAACATGCAAAAATTTGTCCCACGGCGGGAATCGAACCCGAAACCTTCTGCGTCTCAGGTGGACCTTCGCCCACTGCGCCACGGAGGTAGTCAAATACTTCCCAAAAACTAGTTCAAGTCAAGTCCTCGAAATAGTTAACAAATATAACCCACAGCATTATTGCGTGTTCTAAATTCAATTTAATTCTAAATTATGCCGCCGCTCAAACAACCTTAACTGCGTGGAGAAGCTAGGCAGGAACGTTTTGTAAGTGGTTGTTAGTCGTCAGTTCTATGCAGCTAATTATTGTATAGTTGTTCACTAGTAGTTAGAACTTGAAACCTCATATTTCCATAATTTCAGCGTAGCGACACTAGCAGTAAAAGTTTTAAAACAATAGCTATGAGTTAATTCATGCAGTAACTCTTACCTAAGCTAAAAAATGTACGTAAATGTCTACTTTACATTAGAATTCAGCATTCAAAATTAATGTACCTTTTACAGATTATTAAACTCAATTGTTACTATTCAAAGTGGTTGTTAGTCGGTAGTTCTTAGCAGCTAATTGTTATAGAGTTATTCACTAGTAGTTAGAGCTTAAAACCCCATATTAATTTAAGCATGCGACATCTGCAGTAAAATTTTAAAAACAATAACTATGATATGCAGTAACTCAGTATTTAAAGCTAAAATAATTTAAAAAAAAACAGTCTTCAAAGAAATTTGTGAAAAAATAATTTTCTCAACCGGTTCATAAATGACAGAGAGTTACGAGTATGAAAAAACAAACCTAAAAATACAACCGAATTGAGAACCTCCTCCTTTGTCTTACATTGAAATCTTTGTTTCACTCGTGTCTGAACAGTCGTGGTCATCATGTAGCATTATTAGGGGCTGATGTGGCTCGCCTCACGATATCTTGCCACTTTTGACTATTTTTGGACTTTCGGGTTCACGTATGGAGATTGTCGCCCAACTGCTGATTTGATCTGATCAGTCCACGCATCCTTGGACGACCAAGCATATGCCTACTTAAGTCTTACAACATATTTTTTTATTACAAATTTCAACCATGAAAAACTATTCAGTTTAAAGGTTTTTAGGAAAAGCTCTAATAATACGTGAATAGTCGGTACCGCAGGTAGGTAAAGTTTTGACCTTTGACCTTTTATGGAAAAAAAATATTGAAGAGGTGAATATTATGAATTGTAAGATAGAAGTTGGGGAGAGCATAATATTGACTTCGTAGAAATCTAAGCCGGGCCGGAAGGTAAGACGGATTGATGGCTGCCAATAATGCTGAGAATTTGTTTCAATTTTGCAGCATTATTTCTTTTTCTTTCGTTTATAGCTTTGGTGGTAATATATATAATTTTGCTTATAAAGCTACTCTAAGTTAAAGACTTCATATCCACAAAGAAAGCAGGTTTTTGTGTTATTCTTTCGTCAATACAGACCAATGATTTCATTCATTCTTTTAAATCTGGACGAGCGTCCATTTTCAACGCAAATACAACCTTTGAAACCACTGAAACAGAAAACTAGAACGGATTTTCAATGTTTTCTTGCGGAGGAGGGTGAACTCGATCTCAATTGACTCAGACACGTTTATGTTATAAATTTAATCTTTGGAAACGGGATTTAATTAATCAGTTTATAACTACTTTCATCAGAAACGAGAACTCCTTGGAGATATTCCCAAATTCTGGGAAAGCCTTCCTAGTATTCGACCCTACACTGTAAGGAACGTAATCTCCTTTTATGTTTCTAGGACTAACGGCTTAAGCAGAGTATTAATCACCAAGTAGGACATTGATTTTACTCATATTATATTTAGATTTGGATTCTAGTTATTTACTTCTTGTATTAAAATTAGTTCTAAAATAATGAATACCACTAATTTTGCAGTTTCTGTGTGACTGAGTAACTAATACTTATACAAAAACATCTTATAACCAAATAATCATCAAGCACACACATCCTTTTAATACAGATTATCTTGATAATTATAGAACTGTTCTGTTTATTTTAAAACTTTTAGTGAGAAGATTGTATCACTTACGACTTATCACTAATAATCATAACTCTAAAATGTATGTTTAATTGCACGACAAGAAACAGGCGCGCTTACTATGGGATGATTTTAGTAAAACAAATTATGTAAGTACAAGTATGTTGTACCTATTTATTTGCATATAGTCTATTGAATTATAAATATAGTTTGGACTGGGCAAGCACCCGTTCCGTTTGTTTTGATAGTTTCTCTTTATCCAAAGGTTGCCCGGAAGAAATCGCTTTAAGCGATAAGGTCGCGCATTCTACCATTTTAATGACTTTTTCATTAATTTGTTTTTTTTTGTATGGTTTGCAATAAATTACATCTATCTATCTATCTGTGTATCTTTTAGCTTTTTTTATGATAACTTAATGTTATTATTGATTCAAAGATTCGTTACGCGATTAATTGTTCAATGCAAAAAAAACAACTAGACATTATTAACGTTGGAACTGTAGTGGAAATGTAGATAGAGCCAAAAAATTATCACTGATACGTAGACGATCATCCGTATAAGTAAGTATTTTACTTCTAACCATCGAGATAATTATATAGAACACTATAGAGTGACAGTCTCCAAATAAAATTTAACAAAACCGTCCAAGCGTGTTTGACATTTTTAAGTTAATCAAAATACCAAATTTTCACAAATTTAGACCTTATGTCGCTTGAAAAGTGTTCAACATGCGCGGAGTTTTGGTGCAGATACTTTTTTCCAGAGTATATTTTCTAGAGTATAAATATCTCAATGCTTCTAACCGAAAAACCTGCCATATCAGTACCTTACTAATGAAGTTTAGGTGATGTTCATAGTTTGATGTAGTGAGGTTGTCAAAAGTATTAGTGATTTTTAAACGGTTTTATTAAGCTTGACCTATTTTTTTTTTAACGTCTCGCAAATAAAAACAAAAATTTAACATCACTCTTTCAAACGGGTCCAGCCAAGACTAACCTAATAAGAAATTGTTTGTTTGTTTCTAAATAGCATTTATTTTTAGAAAAAAACTTTTTTCAAACATATTAACCACATGTATTTTTGGATAGAACTTGACATTGAGCTGAATTGAATCATACCATTTTATTTCGTGGAGATTGGATACACACGATTCGCTATGTGATGGGCGTGAATAGGACTGACATGGTCATGACGTGCGTCAGAACCGTGACTTTGCTTTGAGATTTCAATAGTGTAAAGATCAATGGGATCTCGAGTAATTGTCCGTTAACACACAGAGTGTCACGTCCAGCTATTGTATGTGTACAAAGCGGTGCCAGTGGCAGCCGGGTAAAGTTGGGCCAATACACATGCCAATTACTTAGTTCAGCAGTGTGAAAGTTTAGTACTAGTAGCATTCAAAACATAAAGGTGCGGTTAAATGGGATTTTTTTGAGCAATAATTGCTCGGCAGTACGAATAGATCAATCTGGAGTAATTATTAGTGGAGCTCAATTGCTTCTTATCGCTCAATATTGTAGTTCCAAATATTTTACCAAATTTATGCTTGTTGCCGTTGCCGTTGCCGGAAATTGCTTGATATTTTGTCACTTCACCCTTGACCATAACTGAGCAATGTCTATTGCCCATGTAGCGCTCCTTATGTAATTGTAAGATTGAAAAATTTACTTTATTATTATTGTAAAAAATAAACATAAATTAATCATGAAGATAAGTAATTAACATACAGCTGATAAACTTAACGCGAGTAACGTAACTGTTAAACTTAAGCATTTAAACTTAAATACCTACTTAGATACTAAAAAAACTTTCTTACATGTTAGCAGTGCCAGTGCGCAAATGCACTTACTTCAAGTATAAGTAAGTATACTTACTGTTAACTTATAGAATATGAATTATTTTGTATTTGTGTTATGTATTTTATAATTTTAACAATTTTTATATTTGATTTCTTTTTCTATTTGGGATATTGTAATCGCCATATCTAGTTTTCGTAGCCTTTAGTTGAGGCGTTCATAGTTCATAATTTTCCTAATTACAATGATTACCTGCGTCCATGACTACGAAGCATTTAGAAGTTAATGGAAAGTTATTAATAGTTGATTTTAAAACAGCTTGATATTTTATGACTGTACGCCATTGCTTTACGGTAGACTTAGCAGAACTCATTAGCATTATTGGCCAATGTATTGATCGCTCTTTTTGCGCTTGACACTACCAATCTCTTTCGCTCTTAAATTGTGCCAGGGTACACTGGTACACAGTATAAAGAGAATAGCGAACAAACATAATTCAAGCAAAATAAAACATCATCATCATCATCAGCCAATAGCAGTCCAATGCTTGTATATATAGGCATTCCATAATGAGCGCCATTGCGCCCTGTCTTCAGCTCAACGCATTCAGCTTCTACCAATAGCCTTAATTTCACAGATTGTCACTCCATATTGCCGGAGTACAAACAAAACATACTGATCTGATACTAGGTGTAATAAATAATATGTGTACTATAGTGCAAATGTTCGGGCATCGTAGGGGACCGTTTTAATTAGCAAAATATTCACATAAAAAAATATTGTACTTATTGTATTAGGTAGGTGTTTTAAGTATTTATCAAGTTACCTGGAAGAAATCGCTTTCAGCGATAAGGCCGGCCGTTGTTCCATTTTTAAAATAATTGTTTTTTTTTTATGTTTCACGCAATAAAATGTTCATTAATATTTTCATTCATTCCCTAAGAAAGGATGGGCTGGTTGCAGGTACTTGCAATATTGAACTAGATACTATCTTCCACTCGTGACTTCGCTCGCGTTATACCGGGATAAAAAATAGCATATGTGTCAGGTCATAGACAATTTAAAATTCCAAGTTTAATCCAAATCCGTTCGGCCATTGGACACAAACTTTCACATTTATTATGTAATTTTGATAGCATCTGAAACAATCTTTTCATGTGGAATATGGAAGAGACTGGTATAAATTTAATCCAGTCAAAAATTAGACCGTTTTTACGCCTTTTGTTGACTTGAAACATTCAACCAACCGTCAATTGAAATTAATAGTGAACATGTAGATTGAATTTTAATTTTCACACATTGAATACAATGTGAGCTGGCTGAGTTTTGTATTTTGCCTGCGGTCGGAGCAGCATTATGGAAATGAGTACTCAGCGGGGCGGAGGTGATTGGTTGCCAATTTCCAACTTATTCCAACACACGCCCTGAAACTGATAGAATAGATAAATCTGTGTTCATTCTGCTGAAATTCATAAACATGACATCACACACATATTCCTTTAGTGATTTGATATGACTTCTGTATAGCATGTACGACAAGTGAATTCCCCGCTTTAAGCAAACAGTTCGTGGTCAAACATAAAAAAAAAACATAAGTTGACTGGAGAATCTCCTCCGTTTTTAGTCTGTTAAAAATAACCTGAGTTGAGAGTTGTTGCTAGAATTTGCGTTGGTATAACATTAGATATGAAACATGAATCCCATCATATCCAGGATTACATCGTTTGATACGTGTAATGTACTTTGTCTATAATCATAACTTCACGCGGTATAAAATATTTATTTTAAAAAATCTCTTTTGTACCCACTATTGATGTTTTTGTTCTAACAGCTTGGTCGTCTAAATTAGTTGCTTTGGACCTACCTAATTAAAAATGTGCTTAGGCATAGTGATCTATATTAATCAAGGCCGGCAGGAGTATCGTGATAGAGAAAAGGCTTTTACTCAGCAGTAGGTGTTACTGACTTAATTGATAGATAGAAGCACCATAAACGACATTTATTGCGAAAAATAACATAAAAGTGAATAGACTCCTAGTTAAAACACACTTTACTTTATGTAAGTACATAAATCAATCTCATTGATCTCATCCAGATTAGCCTATCCAGGATTTAAGTTATCTAACAATGAACCATAAACTACGAACAACCGCTAGACGTGCGTTCATGATTCACTCTCTGAGATATTCAAATAACATGTGTCACAGATTTTCGGCATTCCCAATCTCAACGTATAAAGATGACTCATTCCTCCCACCAATTTATTTAGTGACGTGTCTACAGGTAATTCGAAATTTTTCAGCAAATTGTCTAGTTCTCAAAATTTAACAAAATTATGTCTAAATTGCTGACGGAAACACATCTGCCACCGTTATTTTTTCACTTAAAACGATTTCGGTTAACAACATCTTGTTTACCGTAAACAGCATATTATTTTTTGAGTGCGAATCATTTCAGAAGTCATAACTCACGAAAGATCACATTCATAATTTTACTAAGATGATTGTTGGAACGAAGTAGGGGGAACGATAAAGTCCCTGTCATTCAAATGTTAATAGAATCGATTGAAACTAAAGTGCCCAGTTTTGCTTATAGATATTTACAAAATACGTATTTCAAGTTAATGGAAAGTTTAATTAATGACAGACGTAAGTCGTGAAGTCTCAAGATATTACAAGTACTTTACCAACAAAATGTAGACATGTTTTGATGTCGCTATTGCTTCCACTATTGCTGCCTCCTAATTTCCTCTCGCATAATAAAGTAGTCTTCAGTATCTAGATGACCGGGCATGTTATACGTCACATCGCCGTCTATATCCGTGAGGGCAGGCTGCCAACGAGCCCGGGACAGCTTATCAGCTGTCACCTGAACCAGTGCGTGTTGAATCACCGTGGAAACGTTTCAGGTATCTCCTTGTCCCATCTTTGTCTACTTATCATAAAAGATTTTTTTCTCGCTTAGGGCGATGGTCATGTATGTTTGGATGCAAATTCAGTATATAGCTTATTTGTAAAAAAAACCATAACAATATAATACTTATTAAATTGATGATTAAATTAACATACATACTCGTACCTTGTATGTGAAGTTCTATCATAGATTATTTTATTATATTATAATTTATCATTCTATAAAGACTAGGTGCAAAGTATTATTATTGAAGATGAATTATTTCCTAGTATTTTGGCTACAAGATACGTAAATGTAATTTTAGTTACAAATTAAGTTCAAAAAATTACAATAATATTACGTCTACTGAAATATTATTTTTTACATTTTATGGTAATATATGTTTGTAGGAATATTTTATTACTTCTTCTGTCTTCTTATAATTTTATAAAACTGCTAAGAAATTACCAAAATAGTACGAGATTTTATTAATTAGTTGTTTGTCACCATCTGAGTACGCATACCAACATTTTAAATAAACTGATATTCGAACGAATACATTAAATACCTTTGAATGTAAATGGCAAATAGCAGCGAGAGCTAACAGAAGCAATGTTTTATTCATATAACCGATGAACCGTACTCCCAGTTTATACGACAGTCAATCGCAAACTAATGACTGAAAGCTTATCTTGAAGACATGAGTATTCTCAGCTAATCATGAAAACTATTACGGGAGTATTTCGGGAGTCATATTAGTAAGTTGATAGACACAGGGTGTTGTAACGTAGGGTTCGCTCCAAACATACGAGTACGGTGACCTAAGACAATGCATTAGGTTATTTGCAAAGAAATTTATGCCATGTGCTCCTTCATCTTAAAGTATTAAAAAAAACACCATTACATATTTTAGTCTTGTCCCGATACTTTGGTTCTATCTTCTGTCTGGTATGGTATGACAATAACAGACCCGGAATAAATATGTACAGAACATGTAAACATTTGACTTGACCCGAATTGAACCTAGAAACTCCTGTGTCTCAGCCGGTTATGCGCCTATTACGCCAACGAACGTTTACGAAGGTGTATTGATATGATTGTAGATTTAAAAAATGAGGGAATACCAGAGGGTCTATTAAGTATCTCAGCTACCCACTAAAATTATAAGCACACGACTATAGAAATAACCTCTCTATAGTCACAGTCTCTAATGGCCGATGCTTTTATTATACCGTAAACGCTTTGTTTAAAAAAACTTGCCTTGAAAAACTGACTTTTTGACAGTTTTTCAAGGGAAAACGAAGCGTCATCGGTTACGATATAATAAAGGAATCGGCCAAGTGAAAACGTTGACATACATTAACATCAAATAAATAGTTCGAAATGATACATCTGCACTAATATAGACGTTATGTAGCTTGAATAGTCAAGTGTTCAATGCCGCAGTGGTGGATTTTTTTCTCACGTTTGCGGCTCTAGTGTATGTAGGTATACTTATCATTTCAGCAGGATACTAATCTTTATACCTTCGGAAAACTGGTTAGACAACTACAATTACAACAACTACAATACAGGCTGCCGAATAAAAATAATACTTATTGCTTATATTAAATATGCCACCTAATTATAAATAAAAAAAAGACGCGTGGCACTCGGGGACTGCCGCGGTAAAGCTATTGCATAGCATTTTGTATCAGCTTATGCAATTATAATTATTTATTTATTTTATTTAAGTTACACTTTTTGAGCGTGGTGACCGATAAGAAAACAATTTTTTTTCTTTTATTAAATAAAAATACGTCTAGTTGCACGCACACAAACACCGTGTCGAAGACTGCCGAAAAGAAACGACGTTAGACAATGCACGGCCTTCAAGCCACACCTCCGTGCCCGTCGGAGTGGGGAGCGTGAGGTTTTTTTTCGTTACGGAATTTCTGGATTCGGTCCCCGCGCTCAAGGCCCTCGATAGAAGCTATGCAATAGCTTAAAAAAAAAGACGTGTGGCACTCGGGGACTGCCGCGGTAAAGCTATTGCATAGCATTTTGTATCAACTTATGCAATTATAATTATTTATTTATTTTATTTATGCAGTATTTCTTTTTCTTTGATATTAATTCAAGTTACAATTTTTGAGCGTAGTGACCGATAAGAAAACAATTTTTTTTCTTTTATTAAATAAAAATACGTCTAGTTGCACGTACACAAACACCGTGTCGAAGACTGCCGAAAAGAAACGACGTTAGACAATGCATAGCCTTCAAGCCACACCTCCGTGCCCGTCGGAGTGGGGAGCGTGAGGTTTTTTTTCGTTACGGAATTTCTGGATTCGGTCCCCGCGCTCAAGGCCCTCGATAGAAGCTATGCAATAGCTTAAAAATTGTGGATGCGTTTTAAGTTATTCCACGCAAAGTAAAATACCATATAATTTTTCGATATTTTGTTTTTTTGGGGTAAAAAAACGTTGTTTCGATATACCTATGTAAAAAATATTTTTATTGAACTATTATTTAACAAAATTACTAAATGTATTTTACTTCTAGCGGATAAGCATCATTGCTTAAACAGTAGTTTCACCTTTGGTAGAAGTTGTAGTTCTTGAAAATGCACTCAAATAAGTACCTACATTTTGTGTAGCTACATTATCTAGATGTTGCTGATAAAAATTCAAAACGTTGAATTGCCAGCGGCTGGCGACTAATTGCCAATTACGATGCTCTCTAAAAGTCCCTTCTAAAAATGAAAAATCTGTGCTTACTTGTTCTTTAATGAAATACTTAGTATTTAAGTACGTACTTACCTGGTGTACTTAATTTGGGGAGAACTTAATTGTACAAAATTATGTCCTACTTAAAAAAGTTATGTATTGCATAACTTAAAAAATATATTTAATACCTATAGATATTCTGAATTCTCTGAATACAATACAGATTATACCTAGATAAACAAATCCCTCTCTAAATAGCATTATCAAAACTGGAAGGAGTACAAATTAGACATTTTGTCCGGAAGTGTGCGTATCCTCGGTTAAGTAATTTATAGCAGGTAGTTACATAATTAATTTATATTTCTCTGACATAATTTTATTAAATTATTATTAAAATTTTATTGTGTTACTGACTTTGTTCACTACATGCTATAATCATTATTTTATATTTAAGTTTTAATTATTGTATAAGTACCTCTTTATACAATAATTAAAACTTAAATATAAAATGTCTCAATTATGTTTTAATTAAATTTTTATTTCTTTTGTCTTTCTATATATAACTGTTTGTTAGTTTACTTATTTTAGATTTATCATTCTACGCTCAATGTATTTTAATATCAAGCTGTCTGTTACCTATTTGGCTATTTATAGTAACACTAGCATATTTTATCTGGATCTTAAATGAATTAACATACAGGGAAGTAGGTACTAGAAGTAGTAGAGTTCTTTGTGAAGGGCTCATCCGGGGAAGTACCTACTACCACCATACATATATCTGCCAAGAAGCAGCATTGCTGAGTTTCGGTTTGAAGGGTGTGGGTGCCGGTAAAATTACAGGCACATGAGGCTTAACATCTTCATGCCTCAAGTTGATGGACGCAGGGTATTGCGTCAGGGGGGCCATGTGCTATTTCCATCTTCGGGTATCAAAAAAATAATAATTAAAATAGTGTATATTATTTTGAAAGCACTAATAAATTAAACATAAATGGACCGTTGTCATGTATCTGCCAACAACTGCCGACACCTTTTTCCCTTTAAGTGTGATTTTCATTAATTTTGTTACAGCGCCATCTCCCGGTTGTAGCGTGACTTACCTAGTTTCAGAGCCGACAACCGTCCAACCCCGCCTCCGCCGCACGGCGCGCATTTCAGCTGTAACCACTCTGTCTCGGGTTTTCCGATGACGACTTGCACTCGACATTATAGTGGTGGCGCTCTCATCAATTTCAGCGATTGGCAGCATTATGTAGGTTTCCTTAGTTGAAAAATCTTCTCAAACTGTAGTGTAGATGTTAGTGTTGAATATTTACATTTTAAATCACTTTTTGCCTTTTGTTTTATCATAAAGCAATAAATTATTGCAAAATTAAAAAAAAAACAGGGTAAAGTAGCAAAATCGGTTACGAAAAAGTAATATGTACCTGAGTAACTTTGCAAAATAAATAGAATTAAGATTAAAGATAGCGACAGACGTCTTTGTTCCGTCACTGGAATCAATAAGAATAATTATATTTTTTACCGTAAGTCCGTAACCGATGACGTCTCGTTTTCCCTTGAAAATCTGTCAAAATTTCAAAGTTTTTCAGGGGAAAAAAGCGTTACCTACGATACGGATCGGCCATAAGTCAACATGATCCTCAGGCCGGTATTTGTTTTAAATGAATAAGGTGTCCTCTCAGGATAGGAAGCGCCTTTAACTCAATTGATCTATTTATTTGATTGAAAGTGTGAATGTTGTGATCGAAGCATTCATTTGACAACCTCTGCGGCGGCGCCGCAATCTATTTGTCTCGGGTCTGGGTGTTTATTTATAATTTATATGTATTTACAAAAAAAAAATACGTCCCTAGTAGATGTATCAGTCATGTTGGTTCCCATTATAGTCAGCTCTGCTCTTGCTTTGGTACTAGATGTTGTGTAATAATGACCAGTAAATATAAATTTATTAATTCTAATAAAATCGATAAAAAAAAAATTGTCAATAATATATGGATATGAGGGGATCTTGAGTTACGTTTTAATAGTTATTGCAAATTTTTTTTTGCCTATGTCCCGAGCGAGCTGCCCGATTGGACCACCGAACTAATTGCACCGATAACTCAAAGGGTGAATTGTATACTGATAAACAATTTAAAAATTGTTGGTTTTTGTTTCAAAGCTGTGATTATGAATCTAAGAAAATAAGCTGTGTATGATAAAAGCCCATGTAAGAAATAAATTACCGATTAGGTAAGTAGGTCTAAGCAGGAACCTAAGATTTTTTGATTGGAATTTGATGAAATACCAGCATCCTGAACTCTATTGTTGGTTTTTCGTTCAAATGTTGTGAAGTACGGAATTTGATACTTAGTTAAATTACGTAAAAGTAATAACAATTCATAATTAAAGGAACTTACATGTAAGTGAACTTACATGTAAGTTTTATAGTAATTATTCGAAGGCTTCGTCCAAATTTATTAGCAAATAGATAAATAGTAACGCACAGAGATCGCCATTCGCACTTTTTGAGATTTTCCTTAAAAACCTTGGTGTTTTTTCAGGATACACATACCTACCTATTATGAGTACAATTGAAAATCTTTGGATTTGAGAGTTAAAGCTACCATTTTTCGGAATAATGTTGTTAACTACTAATTAAACTTCCTAAGTAAAGTATTTATCATATTATCACGAAGGTTTATAAATAACTAGCTCCCACCCGCGGCATCGCTAGCGTGGTACTTGAATAAAAAGTAGCTTAGGTGTTAATCCAGGTCAAAATCAATGTATACTTATTCCGAGTTTCATCCAAATCCATTCAGTAGTTTTCGCGTAAAAGAGTAACAAACATCTACGTTTATAATATTAGTAGATAAGATTATGGGTCGCCATATTTACATATATTTTTTGTGATTTTGTTTTATTTTTTATTGTCTTATTTTAATTTAAATGTGTGTATGGGTCTAGATGCCTGAAATAAATGACCTATTATTATATTATTATTATTATATTAAGACGATTTTGTCGGAAGAAAGAAGATAAACCTTCTCTGAGAAATGTAAAACAGGTAGATAGCTAGGTAGCTGTAACACTCAATCACGTATCGCACATAACCAATCCATCTACATGCTAAGATTACTCAAAGGTACTCTACCTTCTCTTGAACCTGAGTGCTTTTGAAGATTGGAACGAGGATAGTGTGTAATCGCAGCTTATTTACACGGTCGCTTTACTTCAATTGCACAACAATACATACAGAACATGTTGATAGCATTAAAAACCAACAAGATAATGGGGTTTATTATGAGAGCTAGTTCGCATTTTTCTAATGCTAAAGTAGTTAACATTTATGTGTACCTACCGAGCATCATCTAGTATAGCAAGTTCCAACGTAGTAACGAAATCTAGGTAAACATAATAGAGTCCATCCAACGGAAGTTTTTAAGATTTCTCCAATTTATATTAAAAGTGTTCTGATGACATATAGATAAATTAAAATGTCTTTAGTAATTATCATCAAAAATCATAGATACTTATTTAGATAGTATGGTACTGTTTGTTTTCCGATGAAATATATAAAATAAAATATTATAAATAAATTACATATTCTAATACTTATAACTATCTCATCATCATCAAGCAGTACACTGCTGGGCATACTGGCCTCCCTAAATGAGTGCCATTGCGCTCTGTCCTCAGCTCGATGCATCAAGCTTCTACCAGCTAAGTCTTTCGCAGATCGTCATTTAATATATCTTTATCACAAAGTTATTCAGTATCTATCTATGTAAGTAATGGTAGGCACAGTTCCACGACGAAAGAGAATCTTGCATTCCCTCGGGAAATACCTCGGAACAGTTAGAAATTGTACTGGAATAGTCAAACTGAATTTAAATTTGGCTTATACAATGTGATAATGGAAGATTAGTTTAACGAATAACTTTAGAAAACATTCTTTTTGAATAAAGGCAAGATAATCCACAGAATAAAGGTAGTACCAAGTAGTACGTTTGTACCTGTATGTAGCTATGTAGTGAGTGACTAGGTACACGATCCTGAGGCTCAGCATACATAATACTTATCTGCTCCAGGCTTTTTTGTATGGTATGTGATAATAATATAATTCCAATTTATTGCCTCATAATAGCTTAATTTTCTTAGAAACTCGTTCAAAATAAACGCTCTGTATTATATATTTTCCATAAAACGCCAATGTTTGATATAAACTGAAGCCCTTTATATTAGAAATTCAGTTGTTGGAATAATTTAGTTTATTTTTAATTAGGTATTTGGTAAAACAACAAATGTTAAAAATTAATTAATTTACAATCTACTTTTCTATTTTCTTTTATGTTATAAAATATTAACGAATGACAGGAAAATTGGTGTAGTTAAAGAAAAATATGAAAAGTAATTAAAAAGTAAGAAAGCAAGGATAATTATCTCCACCGACATTTATTTTGTTTTTCAAAGCACTGTAGTGTACAAAGGTACACTGTAGTTGGTTATCTAAGGTACTAAACTTAAAGAAGATTAGTACCAACTTTTTGTTAAAATTAAAACTAATTCAAAATAGGTCCTTTTCCTTTTACAAAATCAACTATTTCAAAATATCAGTTATTACGTAATTTATCATTATCATCATCAGGCTGTAGCAGTCCACTGCTTGATATAGATCTCCGATTTCGCCCTGTCCTCAGCTCGATGCATCAAGCTTCTACCAGCAGCCTTTTGCAGATCTTAGATCACCTATCTGAAACTTTATTTTGTTAAAATATGCATAACCGCAATTATATTTAAAATATATCTAATTTTTGGTCTATAGGGCTTTGGTCTATAAGCTTTTTATTCATATTTTCTTTTATATTAGGTAAATTTTGACATTTCATATTAATATTACTATTTGGAATATTTTTGACATGACTTTTTAGAATGTTATAATATTATAAAATAAAGATAATTTATTGTTAAATAATGTGTTAATTACTTCCTATTATAGATCATTTGCATGCATCTAGGGTAGAAGAGCATAAGACTTATTGTGTACATAATATGTTCCGGCAAATAAACATTATCTCTCTTATCTTAATTTTTAAAAATAGCTACAAAAGCAAAATTTTCTACCCCTTGAACTTAATCAGTACAGAACCTTGAAGCATGAATGAACTCGAATCTTGGCCGGCGGTTTACTCAAAAAACATTTTGCTTTAAGATTCCATATTGCTGTAGGCAATGTGGGAGTTAAATATTAAGATTGAACAACAAGCTATAATTAAATCTATAAAAAATACGGTATTTTAATAAACCGTGATTTGTATATTGAAATGACAAAGTACCTTGTAATAAGTAACCTTCATAAGGTACTTATAGATAAGTAAATCTACATAAATGTAAATCAGAACATTTTTTTAAAATAAATTAATGTATAAAATACATTGTAAGTTATGATTTTATTGAGAATTATAAATTATTAAAGAAAGAAAAAGGTGACAAAGCACTTACTGAGAATTTTTCTATTTTATGGAATGTAATTAGGTTTTGAACGCAATAAAGAAACTCGAATTAAAATTATGTCTTCAGTAGTTCAGAGATTAGATCAGAAAAAAACAGTTAGACGTATAAAAAGGACGGCTATATCATCTATTACTGAAAAAGAGAAAGAATTTGTGTAAATTTTTGGGTTACCAATAAAATTTCAACAGAATTTTATAATTTTGAAAGTATTGTTGAAACCTACAGCTAAGTCTGGATGAGATCGATCGCTTTGAGCGATAAGATCACCAATTGTACCTTTTTAAAATTTTCCTGCATATTATTTAATTTTTCTGGTGTACAATAAAGTTTATCTATTTCTAGTTTTTAAATCAATATCTACTTAATATAATTGAAATACATTGCTCGGGTCCATCGGATTTGGACCCGAGCAATGCTTTAAAAAAATTATAATACATTATTATCAGAAACTATTCAAACACAAAAAAGGGTAACACTTTTATCACAATAACTTAAAGGAAATGTTATTTGATAAGATTTATTATTATCTTGAAGAATTTTGAACAGCCCCAAATACATGCAATATGTAACGTGATTGCAATAAATATAGTATTCAATATTTATTGCAATCCTACCTACCTACTGAATACCTACTGAACTTTGCTAACTGCGTAGATGTAACTCAAGATCCGCGTTATTGATGCACATTGCATGCGATTGCAGTATGATTGTAAATCCAAAAATGGTTTTATTTTTGTAATTCCTTTGTTACTTACTAGTCTACTGATATAATCCGTTAACTATGGCGCTACTACAGATACCGAGTTTAGTTTTCACAGTGCAATGTTTATGTTTACTGTTCCCTAAAAGCAGAGCTTTTCTCCATATTGGCGGTGTGAAAATCACTGTAACATCATTACTATAATTTGCTACTTTACCATATGACCATAATATCCCACTAAAACAATTTTCATGAAACCACACGCTGCACACACACTTTCACAAAACAAATCCCAGTCTTAGAGGCCACGTTAAGTGAGGGTGAAATAACGACATTAAAAAAGTTCAAATTCATTTCGATATCACGAATGAAAGCACGCCGAGTTTATTATCCAAATTTCAGATCATACTTTCTCGTTAAGTGTATTTTTCGAATGGACGTTTAGATTGGTCGAGGCGTAGCGTGAACTGCGAGGGAGTGCTGGCGCATGGACCGGCTTGGCGTCGCGTCTTTGTAGCGCTGGGATCTTATTGTGCCGATGGAGATGACACACCCTACCTCAAAACGCTAAAAAATAGATGTTTTAGATGAATCACTAGACAGGCGAAAACGCTGAGTGTTTTTATCGGGAAATTTAAAATGAAAAATGTAAGTAGGTATGAGTTTTCTTTGGAAGGTGGAATCGGGTCTGGGCGTGACTTCAGAAAATGACCCAGTAAATATGTGTATGGTAAATGTTCCTGTCATTCTTATTTTTTCGCTACACTAGTGTAAATAGTTCGACTGAGAAATGATTCATGTATGGCGTGCATTCCAAATAAAGTATATTTACGTAAGTTGTATAGTGGGGCACATAAGTGTCACTAATACCACTAGTTGAGTATATAATTGTTGCTTTACTCTGTGCTGATAAAGTATAACTAAAACATAGGTATTGTTTACAACAAGAGCGTAACATAAGCATACTTATCTAATGCAGACAAATTTTAGTCTGCTGAAGTTTTATAATATCCAGAGCAAGCGAGGCAAACTATAACTTCCAATATCCTTAAAACGGATTTGCGAGAAAATCGAGGTGCAAACAACTAGATTTTGAAGTTTGAGTGTTCAGCAGAAATTGTGTCTACAGCCGCTGACGGGCGCAATTTGAGCGAGCACGATTTTATACTTCTTTTGAACCACACTACAGATCGAGTGAAAAATATTATGATTGATGAAAATATTTTCATGCCGTTAAGTGCCAATTTTTAGGTACCCCGAACCTATTTTGAGTCGCAAAAAGCTTTTACAAAGATCATAATTTATTATTGCCCCTCAAAATATATACTTTGGTACTTATTATTTATTATGAAATAATAAAATATCTAATATCGTCTGCGTGTCGGTGTTTACGTGCGACTAAAGACTGAAATAACTTATGGCAGAGATTCAAATATGTCGCAGTGTCCTAAACCGCATCTGAAGAGATACGCATACTGTCAGAATTAATTATATTACCTACCTGTAATTATGGTCATATTTAGCCCTGCATAGCTGATAATATGAATACTCGGTTTCCTGGAACTAACCTACATTTTGTTACTATTTAAAAATGAAATATTCTTTTCACGTATTTTCCGTCAGACGAACAGTTGTAGATAATGTATCAAAATGTATTATTAATTTGCAAAGAGTCATTTGCCAAGAATTTAATTTTTTTAGAAACCAACTTTTCTTATCATCAATTCTGAGAGCGTTGACATTTTGACAAATGAACAAAGTTTTTGTGGGCACCTGAGTAGAAAAGATGAAAATGTTCCCACTTTTTGCATTAAAACTAAAAGAAAAAGCTCACATTTCCTAAGAGACTGTCTTGGAAGACTCTCTGTTAAGTGTTTTTTAATTGTTATACGTGCCTAACTTAAAATTTACAAAATTTAGACACGTATAAAAACACCTAATTTTTATATCAAAACCGTTTCAATAACGGAGTAAGTGGAAAAAGAAGGGAAATAATAGGTAGTTTTTAGTTTACTGTAGCGACCTAGGAAATGTTTATTTGGTGACGCATGAGAACTGGCTCTTATTTTTGTGAGAACTATATTTATAAAGCTAAATGCGGAACAAGGATAGCCAATTTTACTCATGAAACTGTGAATTAACTCATTCATATAGTAAAACGGGAATTATAACGGTACGGTGAAAGGATAGCCAATATTAAACTTTAAAACTTATTATTAAATTTCAAATCAAACCACTCACGTATACGATCTAATTTTTAAGCAATTGTTATTATCTTTAAGCAGCAAACAAATAATTTAATAAAAGAAGTGAAGAAGGAGAAGAAACAGAACTGAATTACCTGCTGCATTAAAAAAATTAAAAAAAGCCTTTGAAGCCATCTTTCTACGTAAGACCTCACGCTTTACAAACTAACGATGATGAGAAACCACATGCATCTATGAAACATTTTTCGTGATTTTTTTTTATTATTTGTGCTAAGTGTTTTAAGATTGCAAGATTGCAGTGATAAGACTTTGTCTGCGAACTACGTATGTAGTGCATGTACATGCACAACAAGGAGTGGACCTTTGTGGCCCAGTGGGCAAAGTCCCTCCTGAGACACAGAAGGTTGTGGGGTCGATTCTCGCTGTCGGACAAATGTTTGCGTGTTCTGCATATATTTGTCTCGGGTCTGAGTGCTTTCAAAATATGTACGTATTTACAGAAAATGTATTTATGTAGTACATCAATCATGCGGTTCCCATAATACAAGCTTTGCTTAGGTCGAGGCTACATGATGAACTTGAAAAAAGGAATATCTGAAGAAGGCGTGTTTTTTTTAACTTGTACTCATACCTAATATGTACTCTATTCGATATCTCACCCACGGTCAACTGATTCCAAACATGGGCACTACATAGTGACAAACATACATAGACACTTATAAAACACACAGAATAAACATCAATTTTCACCACTTTGTGCTTGTCCTGGGCAGAGATTAAACCCGCTACCTACACCTACAGTATAGAAGGCAGAGCTACTTCCAACTTTGCTACCTGGTCTTATCCATTAAAATTAATAGTAACAAAATTATAAATGGCCTTAGCTAAATCAGAGTAAATTTGAGAACTTCTTCTTAGTACAAATTCTTAGTACTTAGTCCAAAGTAGTTAGCTTCCTATTTAACTTCCTATAAGCCCGAGCTTTTGCATACAAACTAGCAGATGCGCTGACAAAGTCAACGGGTGCAGTAGAAATTGGAATCAGACATCTATTTCCTGATTCACAGATTGGTTTATTTCCGATTTTCGCGATCGCTAGGGCTTTGTTTAACAAATTGATTTCTTGCAGACTAATATTGTGCTTATCATCATTTCGTACAAGTACATTAAAAAACCGGCAAAGTGCGAATCGGACTCGCTTACCAAGGGTTCCGTTCTGTTGTATGGGAGCCCCACTTAAATATTTATTGTATTCTGATTTTAGTATTTCTTGTTATAGCGGCAACAGAAATACATCATTGGTGAAAATTTCGACTGACTAGCTATCACGGTTCATGAGATACAGCCTGGTGATAGACAGCAGAGTCATAGGAACCCTAAAAATAAATACTTTGTTAAATGTAGTTTATTTGATATATCTTGGAATTATATCCAACTTTTATATATTTCAGTATGTATTGAGCAAAAAAAAGCACACACAAAAAATTTATACACACACAAAAAATTTATCTGCAGCCGGATTAATGGTTCTTTCGTAACTAAACATTCAAAGCAAAGAAGTACCACATTTTTTATCTGCAGAATGTTTCTGTCGCCAACATTCTACAAAGGTGCGCTTACGGCGAGAAAACCTTAAATTTATCGCAAGCTTTTCAATAAAATGATAGTGCTTCCTGAATTTATGATAAACGTATGGGGACGACGAAATTTTCGCAAAAGTAGACAATGCTGCAATAAATTCATAGGACATTCGAAGAGAGTTTGCGGTGGGCATAATGGAATACAAAAACAGTTGAAGACAGTGATCTCAATAGAATAGTCGAGGTTAGGCAGGATAAGCGTTTGCGGTCCGGCATTGTTGTGCTAATGTTTGGGACAGGCAACTGTCGGAGCCTCTCATGAATAATAAGTGACTTTTGTTTTATATAGCCACTAGTAATTCCTTAGAAAAGTAGGCGTGACATTGCTATGTATATTTATTAAATTGTTTACTTCAGTAGTATTTTTTTAATACCAAAATGAATATTTTGAAAAAGAAACCTAATATAAATTCATAAGGTGTCACAAACCGAGGTGATTAGGTAGATACTATTTCAGGAGTACCCTACACCTGAACATAAACAAAAACATGTTCTGTTGAAATACCATTTCTTTCTACGAAGATGAAACACATTTAGGATATTCTGGGACACCTTGTGTTTAATTTTCTTTAATATTTTCTTTTGTGGAAAAACAACTCACCTTGAACTTTAAGATTGCCTACACGTGTCGCTTTATAAAAGCTTTCATCATTGCGAATTCAGTTAACAATAGAATTCTGATGAGATTGTTTTGTTTGATCAAACCATCATATTTTATGACTATCAACACTTACACTGAGAACGAGATGATTTAATGCTTCCTACATCCGCCGCACCTTTCATATTTGGCACAGTATATAGGAATATTTTCACTATGATCCGGATATTTCATCTTATCTGCGTCAAAATATTAAAAAATCTATGTTTGGATTATGAAAAGCTTGACATTCATGTAATGGGACTCCGACTAGTCTCCATGGATTTAATCTATATCCTTATTTGGTACTTGCGGCCTGCCCCGTCTACGCTCAAGTAGATTTTTTTTTTCAAAAATTATAAATTATAACACACATTCACACACATACACCCTACGTGACGCCTAGCTAGCCGTGCAGGGTAAACGGTGACCACGCGACTTTTTCAAATACTTACATTTTTAAACTCGTGATATTTTTTGAATGGAATGTCCGAATTGTATAATTCATAAAGTTATTGAAACTGTCTTGAATATGAAGTAATTAATTATTTTGTTCTATGATCAATAGTTTTCGTAGCGCACGCGATGCAAGGAATTTATTTTTACATCGGGTTACGTTATTCGAGTTTTATTAAGGATCCCTATTTTTTTGGAAAATATAATAAGTATATCCTATAGCACCCGGGGATAGTGTAGCTGCCCAACAGTGAAAGATTTTTTTAAATCGGTTCTGACGTTTTGGAGCCTATTCAATGCAAACAAACAAACAAACAATCATTAATCTTTCCTCTTTATAATATTATTGTAGATCTACATCTACATCTACAATCTTTCCTCTTTATAATATTATTGTAGATCTACATCTACATCTACAATAATATTATAAAGAGGAAAGATTAATGATTGTTTGTTTGTTTGTTTGCATTGAATAGGCTCCAAAACGTCAGAACCAATTTAAAAAAATCTTTCACTGTTGGGCAGCTACACTATACCGGATTTGATATCACATACACACTTGATATCTACATATCAAGTGCATGACCGGAATCATATGAGGAACTCGAGTTAATAGTTCTTGTTAAGATAAAAAAAATGTAGTACTCAATAATAATATCGTAATTCAACCAGTTTAACACATCCACGTTTATCCCTGCTAAGTAGTAGATACCATTCCATTTCATATATAATCCTCTCTTTGATAGCAGTAATTGTTCTTAGATGTGTTTATTTGTTCGAATTTCGCTTCAAGTGAGAAGCTAATCTGTTAACTACAAACCTTTCATGTTGATAACTGAGAATAGCTATTTTGGTGTTGGTACAAATACATTGAAATTAAGTAGGTACCCATATCTATCTGCTTACAAACAAATGAAGCTCACTTCATTTATGGAGGTTTTTTGGTCACCAGTAAACATCCACAGGCAAGACATGTAGAGTTGTAATGGCCGCGCCTGACAGCTGGATTTGTGATGGCCTGTGGTAGTATTGGCGTGGAGTAAACCGGTTGCTACTTACCACGATATCGACGGGAGAAAAATAAAAGAAAACTTTAATTCTTTCCCGAGACTGCTAAAGCTTACTTCACTTATATTCAACAATATCGTGAAGCTGTGTGAATAAACATTGCACTTACCCGCAAATCCATGAATGTCTGCGCCGCGGGATCGAAGCAAGCATGAGCCCGAACGGAGGCAGCGCCGTGGGTGGATCGTCATCCTGCGCGCCACTCACGCGCAACTCAGGCACGCGCAGCTGATGCCGATTCATCACAACACTCGCACTTTTACGCGGTAACGAACATTTTCAAAAATCTAGCACTATTTAACATTTATAAATTAGATCAAAAGTGTTGTAGAAAATATATAATTTTGTTATCTGTAACATTAATCCGCCAGTATTTGCGTTAGTTGAATGAATGTGTTGTTAAATGTAGAGCGACCTTTGATCTGACCCATTTACTCTACGATTATAAGAACTGTGACAGTAAGTACTTAAAATACCCAATACTTATACGCACTTGGATTGTTGGTAACAACACATTATCTAATTTCGTATCAGCCAGTGACCTGTGCAGGAAATTGTAAATCATAGTACGAATAATTATAACTATTATGTAAAATTGTTTGTTGTTATTTCATTGTGCAAGTTCCATAAAAATAACTAATTAAAAATAATAGCGGAATATTTTTAATATTATAAGTTTTCTGACCTATCTGCATTTTTCTGTATCTTATACGTGGCATCAGTGAGTAGCCCAGCCCATACATAAAATTTGAGTGAAAACTGAAAAAAACAAAAACAGACCAAGTTGACCGTAATTTGCAAAAAGGGAGACATTTTCACACTGCAAGATACTATAGAAAATGAAGGATTCGTTATTTGGTATTTGACTGGAGCTATTGTGCCATCTGTTGGCTTCTTGCCCAGACCTGCTGCGTGCTGGGCTGCGACCCCGACCTCTTTTGGGAGCATATTTCAGAGAAAATATATTGGATTGTAAGGTTAACGAAACATTTATAGGGTTGACAAGATACAAGCACATATTATCTGTCCTTTATTTATGAAACTTTCCCGAAAAAAGATTGAGTCTCAAAGCTGATTACTTAACATTACATTACTTAACTACCTACCACCATCCTGGTGGGAATTCGACATAGCATGGAAGTTAGAGTTAAAGAGATCTCATGTATAAATGTCAAATTCTTCGTGTCGCTTTTTCAGGCCAAAAATATCGCTAAGTATAAAGTTTTTCTTTTTAACTCCATTTCTTTTAAACTAAATCATACCTACGATCTAAAAGTGGTATGTACAGAAAAAAACACTTGTTTTTACCGCTGGACAACACAGTTTCATGAGGATTGACGTAATTAGGCTCGAGGTGAACGCTCGCATGGAATTCAAAGCGACACTCGTTCCAGCCTCTAAACCAAATGAGAGACGTTTTATTTATATCAAGGCCATGTGACAGTTTTTAAAGATTTTTCGATTACCTCTGAATTTAAAGAGTTTTCACTACATGATTTTATAAGAAAATATAGTGTTGCCGTCAGTTATCATTACAGAGTAGGAGATTTTGTCATAGGAGTGCAAGCATTGAAAAACATGGCAGCGCTCGTAAAAAGAGAAAATCAGACCTCAAAACCTATTTATCTGGAAAATTTGGTACAAATTTTTGTTCAAAGCGCACAATCCAAAGCTACTTGGTGCCTACTCTGTGATGTTAACTGACTCAAAATCAAAATTTTTCTTTATAGATTGCTTAGCAAAAACCAGTCATTGAAAATTTGGAAGTGAAGGTAGGCATAGAGCGCGATATCATGAGGTTTATGGGGGATGAGATAAATAAATCAGTGCACGTATAAAAGAGATGTGACCAGAATATTTTTCTCTAACAACGTCTTTTGAAGCGTAGCCATGGTATTTTCAGAAGAGCAGGTAAAGTTGCAGATAAATCTCAAGAAATATTAATATAGTCTTAATAAGCCTGTTAGGTTTACAATGAATTTGAGTTTGCGCAAAATAACACAAATAATATTAATTCTAAAAAAAAAAAGATTTCAACGATTTGAGAACCTCCTCCTTTTTGAAGTCGGTTAAAAATATGTACGTACCTAAAGTTTTTACATCGTATTTACATGTTTATTGACAACCATCTGAAAAAAACGCTGAAAATTATAAAAAGGTACGTGAAAGGACCGAAAACACTGGACTAAGTTCAATAATTCACTGTCGAACAGAAGGTTACCTATACATTCGTGTTGAATGGGCATAAAGAGGTTGACAGTTCTGATTTGCGTGTACTACCATTGATATATACTGTTACTGTCGTATACTACACTATATCGTTAGCCTTTGAATGAATTCTCAGAAGGTCTTCAGAAGGTCAATCGAAACCTAAAAGTGTGTAAGTACATATTCAATGTGTTTGTTTTGAAGGTGTTTTTTTAAATGTCGTATCGTTACAATTTATTTTGTATATGTACACGTGATCTTAAGCTGTATAAGAAAAGGCTAAAATTTAAAGAAAAATGAATTTATATTGTGCTAATTAATTAAATTTTAACGGCATCGGATACAGCATTCATGATGATGATATTTAAACCAAGTTTTAAATTGTATTGGTAAATTTTTATTACTAACCATGTAAAAAAAAAACATTTAGATACTAATAACTTTTCTATTAATTTATCCGATATTTTTAGAGATTCTTATATAAAATAGCTAAAATATTCATATTAGCAGGCTAAACATTTAAACTCCGTCAAGTACGTAAGCAAAAATATGACCTAAATGTTTGTGACACAAGAACATCCTAATGTTATTCCAGTAATGATCCCTTTATCCAGTAGTCAGGTTTATCAAAGGCTTTTTGACGTTATGTTACATGCATAACTACATACTTTTAAGTAGGATACTCTTGGAAATCTTTCATGTTGTTTCGAATGAGGAAAAAGCTTTAGGAAAAATAATTTTCAAAAAATCATGAAATTATGATAGTAGGTATAATTATAATTAAGCTTTAAATAACAAGCATGGTGATAATAGCGAAACACTTACAAAAAATTTCTTTGTTATACAGTGAACTGATAAGCAGCTGAAAGCTTAATAAAGTTATTTTATTTTAAATCCCGTAACTGCCGACGGGCAGCGGCGTTGGTGGTGCGAGAAGCTGTGATTTCAACCCGCATGCCCAGCGTCGGGATTATATGCGTATCCTCCTTTATTAAGGGAGGCCTATGTCTAGCAGTGGACTGATATTGGCTTGTCTTGTGTGGTAGTGATGTTAGAAGAAAAGGAAGAGGAAGAATCATAACTTGATAAATTTAAGTTATTTTCTTTTTCCATATACCTACGTTGTAAAAAAAGGGCCGGCACATAAATGCATAGAATGTTTTCGCAACATGACCTTAACACTGTTCATTTGAGTTCTAGAAAGGCGGAGGGGCAATAAAATGCGGGTGGGTAAGCTCGTAAGCCCGTACCGCTATTAATCTGAGTGCGACCTTAGCGTGCAACGAACGCCTGCTGGGCACGCAGCGTCTACCACACGCACTCAGGACGTTTGCTCTGCTAATATTGTCAGGCACATGGAGATGCCGTAGAGTTATTGCGAACGTAAAGGGGGAGGTTTAGAAGAAAACGAGGATAACCTAATTTAAATTTTTATTATTATTTATTTAATTCTTTATTGCACTTTTACAGAGATAATAGTACAATTGGTGGACTTAATGCTAGGAAGCATTTTCTGCCAGTCAACCATGATAGGTAGAAAATTATGGTTGGCGTGCATGAACACAACTAAAAAGAACAACAAAAGAGAAAAGTATACATAAAAAACAAAACTAACCTACCAAACAAATCTCCTTAAAAATAAATTTATATATAAATATATATACATATACACATATATATATATAATGAAACAGTAATATAAAAAAAAAACGGTTGGTACATAACCATTAAAACACAACATCAAAGATAAAATAACAAAAATAATACTTACTACCAAATTGCAGATAATTAAAAATAAACAAAGTAGGAGATAACATTAGGTAGCTAATTAGGTAGAACCATGCTTGTCAATTTTTTTGGTACAGATATGCTGGTTTCACGGGTCTACCCTTTTACACCAGCAAAACCATGGTAAATATTTTTAGAAACCGGTTTCCTGCAATACAGGCTAGCCTTAGTTCAGGAATCACTGTTTTTGTATTTTGAAAATAAAAAATGTTTTTTCACTTCTCTTGCTCAAAAAGTGTATCATAATAGTGTAGCTTAGCGGGCCTAAAACTCGAGTTTAATACCTCGGGCTAAAAAGTATTTTTTCTTTTTAATTTTTGTCTAAAATCATCAGCCCGTACAAAGCATTCGTTCTCTTACATAAAAACTCGACTTCTTGGTGCTCCGTCAATCTTTTTTTTTTGAAAATAGAACCGTCTTGGTGATGTTTTATGAAGGTTGATTAATTTTTAATAAAATTTCTGAAAATTGTCTAATTTTTAATTGTTTTATTTTCTCGCAATCGAAGTGAAAAGTAGAGTGTTTTACTCGGGCCAAAACCACCCATTATAACTCGGTCTTGTCATCCTCCCTCGCTACGCTCGGGAGTATAACAACCTCGTATATAATGGGATGGTTTAGTCCCTTGTAAAACAATCTACTATTGTATTTGTATTCAAGTAGTCTGTAACTTAGTAAGGTAACATAAATTGGATTTTAAGTAGCTACTTATCTATATTAAAATATTAAAGTTTTAAATAGGTACACAAATGATGATGATGATGATGATCCTCCTAGCGGCTTGGACCTAACCGATTTCAGCTATGGCGACTGAATGAACTAAACAGGCATTTTTACTCTGTTTGCAATGTATTTCTATGGCAGATGAGGGCTTCGTTGTTCTGCCCTCTAAGGCATAAATACAAGGTACACAAATAGTATCACTGCTACTCAGGCATATTAGGTACCTACTTCCTACAATAAATTATAAAGAAAGTCTGTACTAATAAAGCAAAATGAGCAGGGTGATCGGCTAACCATGTTGCAAACAGAAATTATTGACATCGATCCTGTTTTAACAAACTGTGAAAGTTTGTCAAATGACGTTCATTGAATTTCGACGGATGAAATGTCAAAGTTTGTAAAAACAGGATCGGTGTCAATCATTTCTGTTTGCAACAGAGTTAGCCGATCACCCCCCTGATGTAGTTGCAGATTACTCCTGCCGGAACTAACATACAAACGTTGATATCATTCTATTACCGTTTTCCATTATTGATTTTCAATTAAACACGATTTGGTACCAGCCCTAACCGCACCCAGTGCAATAAATTTCTAGGAAGAAGGTGATTATTTTATAGCTAGCGAATAAGGCGTCATTTCAATAGCGGAGGCACCTTCATTATCCCTACGCGGTTTTAATATGTAATCATTATGTGTGGCGTGTGTGGTCGCCGTTAAATTTTGCAGGTCTAATGACGACGATGACAATAGCTGTAGTCACTGTAACGTATTCTGTTTGATTGTGTGCGGAAGTTGCAGATAAATTAAGAGGCCACCGGTATTCGCAATGAGTTCAAAACAATACCTACATTAAGCAATAACTGGTGTGTGGTAGGAGTCTGTTCTCACTGACACTGACGTAAGTGTAACGTATTCTGTCAAGTTTCTAACGGAATCAAATTGTCGATAGTTAGAAGCATAAATGATAAATGATATTTATTTACACGAACACATGTGATACAATAAAGATCTTAAAAGTTAATCAGTCCAGTTTGTGTCCTACCAAAACAAACAAAATAATACGCTTTCATAAATAAAATTATCTAGAATTTAGCCTACATATTAGAAATAAAACAGATTGATCCCTATGTCGTGTTCCTGAAACTTAAATAATCACATAGAGAATAAAAGCATTTTTCTGAAAGCCATTTTTTAAATTTTATGTAAAACAATTTACCCTTAAAATCTTTTAAATCTGTTGGTAGCATGGGTTGTTTGAGAACTATAATACACTGTTTGGATTACAGGATACAAAATAAAAAGTGAATTCACACACATTCACATATGGGAAGATAAACAGTCATATGTTTATAACATTTGTACAAACATAGGTAATAGAGTATTTGTAGTATAAGGATTTCCCATGAATAGGACTGATTGATAACACTGATTATTTATGATCTACAATATCATCCACAGATTAATAAAGGTACTAAATATTCGCGTTGCGTCGGTCGTTACAATGAGTAGGAAGTCAGGGAACTACTTCTTAATATTTAATCTAAAGCTATGAGATTTATGAAAACCTATCTGATAAGATTTTTATAAGTATTATGTTAGTGTCTATTATTGCTAATGATAGACAAATAATGAAGTTACGAGACTGAGTGCCACCATTTACAAGATAATACCTATTTATAAACTTAATATGTACCTATATAGAAGTACTGTTGTTTCTTACAAAGGACGCTAACGATGTACTAGACGGATAAGTTTCCTTACCAGTGTAAACATAAGGCTAGTTTGTCACTTGATATCAGATTTATGAAGCGATGCCTTACGGCAGCGAACGGCACTCACCTGGATATCGACCTCTCTTGACCACAAGTCCATAATTTATTACTGTGAGGAAAATATTTACCCTTTTCAGGCTTTTATAGAAGCTTTCCGAGTGTTACCTTATTATGTCTTTACACAAATTTATTTGTACATCGTCCTGGTCTACTTAGTTTTGGTAGCGCTCAATACCATAACTAAATTGTTTGAATTGGCCAGAATTGGTTCTATGAATCGGCAGCCAATCTGAACTTTGTGTTGCTGCATAACTTGTGCTATTTACATTATTAATAACTAAGCGCGCGTAAGACCGACTAACCGACTAGACTGGACCATTGAACTAATTGCACCGGCAACTCAAGGGGTTAATAAAATTAAATATCACACAATTGATGCAAGCCCAATAACTGCTCCATTCTATCGCTCAACTGAGTTGCCGAACAGTAATTGGCGTAAAAATTGCTGAGCGGGTTGGATACTATCAGAAAAAGGCACACTGAAAGCGAAAGTCTTTCTTATGGTTACTACAGTAACAGTTATGTAATGTCTGACAAAGCCTTCGGGTAATGCGTGGGGTAATGGATTGCTTTCAGCTTTATCGGCGATGAAGAACAGATGGGTAAGTAGCACTGATTCCGACATTTGTAGAACATTTGATATATTGTGACAGGCTCTGTGGCGCAGTGGGCGAAAGCCCGCCTGAGATGCAGCTGGTAGCGGGTTCGTTTCCCACCGCGAGACAAATGTTTGTATATTATACTAATCTCGGGTCTGGGCGTTTTCTATGTAGAACAATTATGTATATATACAAAAAAAACTTTTGATTCTTTATTAGCTCTGCTTAGTTTGTGTTTGTGAGCGATAATATATCTCCAGGGCTCGAGTGTACACATTTACTGAGTAGTGCTACATGATAAGCTACAAAATATATAATAGTACTACACATACATTATAAATTATATCGTTACACTTCTCATTTGGGACGTGGAAGAGCTTGCCATAATCGAATTGAATCGCATAGGCAGTGTCCCCACATTCCACCAGCCTATTTAGTCCACTGCTGGACAAAGGCCTGAGTAAGATGGGTGATATGCCCATATTCCCCACGCTGGGCATGTGGATTGGGGCAGAGCACAGCCTCTTGCACTGCCGACGCTGCTGCTAGAGTATTTGCGCTATGCCCCAATTAGCTGGCCGCGGCCACCAGAGCCCCGTTTGTTAGTTAGCAGGGTGCACAATGCGCGCTGGTGAGGTTGGTTTGGGTTCCAAAGATAGAATGGAGCCCTTAAACCGCAGACATTATATTATTGGTACTTTTATTGTGTACATCATGAGGTTTAATTCTTCATACGACATCTACGGGAGGTTGAAGTTATGTATTAATTTCTGAGTGTAATGTAAAACTTTCGCGAGATAGAACGAATCTAGGATTGTGACAGCGGTTTACCATCCAACAGTTATTGATAAACTATTAATTGAAATGAACTGAGATGAACTTAACACATCACAGCAATCTGATCGATTTACGTACTGATAATAACTATTAATAACTGTGATAAGATTAACACCGTGTAAGTGGAAGTAATTAAGTGAGCTACCCATAAGGGTAGATACGACTATTGAGTTCAGCGAATATATTTTGTAACCATTATGATGTATCTCGTTCGGATCTAATAGGATTATTATGACATACACCTATAGATAAAACGAATTATTATGTACATAGCAATTTGAACCCTATCTCCAAGTTTATATTTTGAGATTTATAGAACTGTTATGAATAGGACGGTTAGGGTTCATATTTTTTTCTAAATTTCATTTACTTTCTTTCTCTTTATTTGACACTTTCAGTAAGTACATTTACCCAGAAAGCGAATAATAGTTCATTCATACAAATTGTGAGTCCAACAGTTACGTCATATGCCACACCAAAGGTTCTCATTTTATTTTATTACTCACGGCCACGGGGCCCTTCATCTGACCATTGTGTGTAGGTAGGCAGCGTTATGATTTGTTTTATGATATGCAACACTATTTAGGTAGGTACCTACTTGAAGTGTATACCAACATATCTACATTTGACGTAAAACAATAAGATAACTTTATTATGATCCAATTGAAAAATTGGTTCGTTACACTTAAAAATTACAGTAAAAATTGGTTTACCGAAAATGGGCGTCCCATAAATAATCCTGGACATCGTCACACATTATTATGAAGCCCCAAACTAAGCAGAGCTTGTATTATGGGAACTACATGACTCATAAAGGTACTACTTATATGTGTACCTTTTTTGTAAATACATACTTATCATGCATAGAAAAGACCCACACCCGAGACAAATCCTTGTTTCGCGGCGGAAATCGAACCCACAACATGCCTTCTCAGATGACCCTTCGCCTACATACGGCCAGAGAGATCGTCAAGATTATAATATTTAATGCTATTTAAATTTCTATATATTTATTTATTTTCCTCAGTCGTTCTTAAAATAGCAAATGAATGAATCAATGAGAATGAAACTGAACTATTGAACTTATAATAATTAAATATTTATCCGCGGAAATTCCGATTCCCATTGATCTAATTCCAAGAGGATTGTTCAGTTATTTTAATTCGGAAATACACGGAAAAGTTTAATACAAGGAAAGTAGGTTTGCTTCTGTTTGTTTGAAATATTGTCTTAAATATTGACACTTTTCTATCAATATTCTTGTAAGCTCATAGATCATTAATTCATTGTGCAGCACCCATAGCGATAGCGAGACATAAAGTCATCGTCCTCATCAAGTTGAGGGTAACTTTTTTATTTATTTATCTAAAATTTACAATATTATAACAGTCTTAGGCAAAAGCTATATGGAAAACTATAAATTGTAATACTTATTATCTAAAAGTTTATGATTTTTTGTACTATTTTACAAGGTATGGAATCAACTTTGGCAAATAAGCACATTCATTATTAAATTACAAACGTAAATTAAGAAAACAATTTTTAAAGACCGGCCACATCTCAGTTGGCTGTAACTCTGCCTTCTGGGCTGCAGGACGCGAGTTCGATTCCCGCCCAAGACGAACATGAACATGGATGTTTGTTCTGTGTCTGGGTGTTTTATATTATGTATCTATGTATGTTTACAAGTCCCTGGCGCCCATAGTTTGGGATCAGTTGACCGTGTCTAGGATGTCCCGTATATTAAATGTATTTATTTTAAAGAAACATATAATTAAAAATACCACATAATGTTTAGTATACCTACAATTTTTCATCTTTTAGTTATTCCGTGGTAAAAGTGTTATCCTCTTGTCCCCCGACAAAAACGTATCTAATATCAGTTACGGATGGCCGCGTCATGTGTTGGCAAGTTATTATATCGCGTTACCCTCACTTGTTTCACGTTGGCATTTACGCCTATACAATGCCAAAATGAGGTAAAGGAAAAGCATTGTACCCCTTATAAAGTATACACTTGATCGTGTATATTCATTAGTTAAGGCTGATCATGTATATATTCGGGTGTAAGAGTGTAACAAAAGCCAACCTCACCTGCACGTGGTGCACCCTGCTAACTAACAAACGGGGCTCTGGCGGCCGGCTGATTGTAGCGTAGCGCAGCCTAATACCGGCACTGCTAAATTCCCTGGCCACAGATTGGTAGCAGCATCGGCGGTTCGAGAGGCTTTGCCCTGTAATCCCCAACCCGCATGCCCAGCGTGGGGATTATGGGCATATCCCCATTTATTAGGGGAGGCCTATGTCCAGCAGTGGACTGATATAGGATGGTGAATACTAATAAATAATCAGGAAATGAGATATTTTTTATTTTACCTGTTACTACTCGTATGTTTTCGAGCTCAATGTTATGTATGATGGAAGTGGAAATTACTGAATTGTATTTAATATATAAACTGATTAAATGACATACGTTTTAGCAGGTGTTCTTGCAGGTTGCAATGTTTTTCACTTAAAACAGACAGGTGATTGCAGAAAAAGGTGACTTTAAAATTCAAATCGAAAACGAAAACTATGAACCATCGTATGATGCAACTCCTATTAGGGGTACAGAAGACAGAACTAGCTATAATGGTCTACCTGATGTTATAAGTAACAAAGTATAGGTTTATAGGTTACGCATCATTGGATCGTTCCCTATAAGGAACAGGCAACAGACTGGTGCCTGTAATTTTACGGGCACCCACACCCTTTAAACCAAAAGCATCAATGCTGCTTCACAGGAAGTACTACCACCATGGCTATTTCTTGGCATGGTGGTAGAACTTCCCCGGTTGAGCCCTTCACAAAGAACTGTACTAAAAAAATATGTTGAAACTCAGACGTAGTGCGTATTCTGGATTCAAAGAGCAGTTACGACAAAATTATGAAGTCGGTTAAAAAGTTTATGCCTCCTAAAGCGTATTCACATAATTTGGACGACACTATCGTCTCTCGGAACGAAAGCGAAAGTATGAAAACTGTCGTGTGTCGTCATGATACATCGTTTGTAGTGTAAACGGAGAGCGCATCACTTCACACTATTATAAGATACGCTAAAGTTTGTGTATGTGTGTGAGTATGTTTGACCCCAGTCAACTCCGAACGGATTGACAAATACTGCAAATACCTCTAATTACATAGTTTGTGTCCTGGATGAACACATAGGCTACTTTTATTCCGGTACCAATCGAGCGAAGCAGAAGGCAGAAGTTAGTTTTTCATACATTTGCTTCCTCGTAAGGTACTGTTATGTCGTTTATCGTAACGACTGATGAGACAGCTATCGTCCTTATAATGTAAACAGAAAACGCTCATAAGTATAATTAACATGAATTTAATAATTAAACCTGAGTATGGTCCTAGTAGACCTCATATTGAATTAGAAGAATGTTTATGTACCAAAGTAACAGAACCATACCTACTTAATAAATATTTATGACAGAAGTATTTTTCAAGTATAAAATGATTTCCAGTCTACTTGGCCCAAAATCTAGAACAATTTCCAGGGACATATAAACAAAAGAGCCTTTTCAGATAAATTGAATAGGTTTCTTTAGTACAGTTTTTAAAATTGGATGGGATATTACGTCGAGTCGATTCCGTTTATGGTGCCTAAAAATAGACTACCAAAGTAAGTTACATAATTATAATTTTAGGTCTGTTTTTTAACACTTCGAGGGCTAAAAATACAAGTCAGCTCCTACTACAAGTTGCCCCGTGGCACATAACGCGATGAAACATGCGCGAGACCTGCGGTCAACGTTTTAAATAAAGGCACAACAACTAGTTGTATTTATTAGTGTTAGCTATCAATGGTGTAGGTAAGTGCTTATAAGACACTAGCTTCCGCCGCAGCTTCACTCGCTATTTACCGGGATAAAAAGCCCGGGATAAAAAGGTACTACATATTTGCAAAATGTCACTCGATCAGTTCATGTAGTTTTGGCGAGAAAGAAGAAGAAATTTTTCACATTTCACGTATTTTTTTTCAAAATTTCCCCATATCATTGAATGAATGATTTAATTATTAAGAAATAGGCCTAAAAACTCCGACACCAGAGTTGGCCACTAGCTCATACGAAGAAGAAGAACAAAAAGAAGAAGATTAATGAACACTATATTACGTAATTATTAATATCAACGGGATATTTACCATGATTTGTGAGTTCTGTTATTTCCCGATATTTCGACGCAGTTGAAATTACCAAACACAAGAATTTCAATAGAGAAGATGGTTTTCAATTATCTGGAGTCTGGAATCCTGTTGTTAGAATGTGTAGGAACCGTAAAAGTGATGTTTCAGAAGTGTGTCCTGATACAGTAAGTGCTGTGTGCCGTGATCGTGTTAAAAGTGATATTGAGACCAGTGGTAGGGGTGTCATTCGTAATAAAAGACTGAGAAAGAGGGTAGATCGTTTCGTCTGCCAATAACTACCCACTCGCACAGACTTCAGTTCTCCCGTGATCATGGCGCATGCAACTGCGTCGAAATATCGGGAAATAACAGAACTCACAAATTATGGTAAATATCCCGTTGATATTAATAATTATGTTCTCAACCATGATAGTTTCAAAAGTTATACTATATTGAACACGTGAAAATTATAAAACATAATGGTATTTAAAAGGGTATATTAAGCGGATGCGATATGAAGTCCATCGCATATCACCCTAATGGCTTGCTAAAATGATTCCAGTTACTGGACTCATCCTAGCGCAGAATTTCATGCAAACTACAAAGCAACGAAAATTGTTAAATACAACCACAGACAAGCTTAGAAACTTGTGATATAATACAACTGATCCAAATAGTAGCGTACAGTTTTGCACCATGCCATTTAAATTATTTTCGATGAACCTATCTACCGCCGCGCTTGTGATTAGTCCAAGAAAATTAGTCAAATTAGGGCACGAATCTCGGAATGAGAGATAGTCGACTATAAACTTGTATAAACCTTTATTTGAGCACTCTAAAACTTGTCTCAAAACCTACTTATCGTAGGGTGTTAGCTTCTTGAAATATTCCACACATGCTATCGATGCATTTTTGCAAGCGCAGGGGCAATTTATCGGTGCCCTTTTTAGAATTCAGCTGGATAAAATTGCAATGCTTATATATATTTAAAAAATAAAGTGTTCTCAACCAAGTCTAGACTCAAACAAGTATTTAATAATAGTGTATTGTATAAAGCGACCGCAGCACGCAAAGCAAATAATTATCTCGTAATACGACACTACGTCACAAAGACAATGATTCCTACTATGTTACTTTGTTGTGATGTAACTGTAATCTAACCAACCTCTAACCTTTAAATGCTTTCATCTAACTTATACCTTTGATTTGTTACTGAATCCTAATCCTGATACTTTTATCAAATTAACTAAAATGATAAACGCGGAAGCAAGTGTGTTACGCTATCAGCCTACTTCTTAACGAATTTTTTGAATGAATGAATGAATGAATGAATGAAATATTTATTTGTATGAATACAGGTACATTTTGATACTTATGCTAATTAGATGTATAGTTTCACCATATTCAGCTTATTAGCCGTGCAAATGTTTAGTTTTAATATTAAATCAGATTTAATATTTTGGATCTTATATTTTGTGCATATCGCGCGCAGTAACCCTAGTAAAAAAAAAAGTGGAAAGGATAATCGTAACAGGCAAAATAGGAGGCAAAAGACCGGGAGGGAAGCCCGAACTACTTGTCTGATCATGTGTCGGAGAAGCTGGAAACACCAGTTAACGTCGCACTTCATCAAGTCGAAGACCGTGGCAGATGGGGGAAAACCATTAACAGTGTCCTTGCACGGAATCACGATCCTCAACTATGGGGGGGAACGAATGAGGAGAAGGAACTTAACCCATCATTATGACATTTCTTATACACATTTCCTACGGTATTTGTCCAGAAAATAGTACCTACTGTTACGAGGGATAGAAAAATGACTCTTTACGAGCGACGCCGCGAGAAAAAGCTAGTAGTAGGTATCAGCTTTCAAAGAACGTACAGTTGAACTTGGAATTTTGAGTATTTTGTAAATACTTTGACCAAATTATAACTCGTATTTCCATTTTTTTTATATTAGGTAAGTATTAAAACTTTGCGGGTAACTTGTGAATATTTCCACACTTTTTTTCTATTTATATTTTCTATTATTATTGGGATCAATCCTTCATTCAATAATCTGCTTTTTATTTGGTTAGGTATTTTAATAAATATTTATTCATTGTCTACTTTCAGTGAGCTAAGCCAGGCCTGAAGTTAGTAAACAGTGAGTACAATAACAAGGAAAGCCTGATACGGCCATTACAAGCCAAACGCTTTTTCAACTTCCAGTTTCGCAGGCGTTTAATGGCCAGGATTAAAGTATTTTATAGCTTTTGAGATATTTCAGGGACCTCCATTTTATGGTCCGAAGGCCAGATATATATTGGAACTGTTCCTTTTCTCGAAAGGTTAATTCTGACCGTAATCTAGAGAAATAAAGTTAAAAAGTCATGTTAGTTATTGAATGAAGAAATGATTTAATCTAATCAAGTCCTCGCAATAAACTGACTTATAAAACTGAACCATAAAGTGTTTTATCACTTTTTAGGGATAGCTTCGCCGCCTTACCAAAAAAATCCCCAAAAGGAGCATGGTTCATAAGACATTTTATCTGTATCTATTTTGGTTTCGAATTTACCCTTATCGTCCTTGTCAAAAATACTGTTTACCATTGTTGGGTATATTACTAGAAATAAAAATGAATAGAGGAATACAATCCTAACAGCGCCATGATATTTCATGTCTTCCTTTAGGGAAAGGAAGACATTACTTAGTCTAATAGTGAAATCTGTAGAGAGCTAAGGTTTGTGGCGTGTGGAATTGTTTTCGGCGTATGGCACTCCGAGAAACTAGTAACTCAGCAAATAAACAACAATGGACTTTTCTTGAATTGTCTGTTCATTTCTCAGAAAAACAAAGGTACAATTACAAATTAAATTTATATCATTAACTAGAGGTTGGGTGGTGAGCGGTTTTGGCGTGCATTATAAAGCTATAAGACAGGATTTTGAAGTGAAAAAAGCAATCAAAGAGGATATCGAAGTTGAAGAAGCAATCAAAAAAGTTAACTGATGTGGAAGAAACAATCAAAAAGGATAACCAAGAGTATGATGCTATAAGAGATGATATTGATGTAAAAAAAGCAATCAAAGAAGATATTGAAGTGGAAAATGCTATAAGAGATGATATTGATGTCAAAGGAGCAATCAAAGACAATATCAAAGTGACAATATCGAAATCGAAATCGAAATCGAAATCGAAATCGACCAACAACTACCCTACACCTACCCTACCCCTACCCTACAACTACCCTACACCTACCCTACACCTACCCTACACCTACTCTACACCTACTCTACACCTACTCTACACCTACCCTACACCTACTATACACCTACTCTACACCTACTCTACACCTACTCTACACCTACTCTACACCTACTCTACACCTACTCTACACCTACTCTACACCTACTCTACACCTACTCTACACCTACTCTACACCTACTCTACACCTACCCAACACCTACCCTACCCCTACACCAACACTTCACTAAATATCTATACGATTACACCTGGGAGAACAACCGTGTGATCGACGAAAAGAAAAAAAAAATTTGTATGAGGGGGTGAAAATTTTGTATGGGATAATTATTTTTTTGTATGGGACCCCACTTTTTTTTGTCGGATCCTTTTATTAAAATGCACCCTTAACAACATTAGTTTGAGCGCGAACCCTCTACGACCTATAGTTTCCGAGATACATGGGGGGTGGGGGTGAAAGGGGGTGAAAAGGGGAAATGTCAGATTTTTCCTGAGGTCGCCCCCACTCCCTCTATACGAATCTACCAAAATTTCAACCCTACGAGGTGGCATCTGGGAGAACAATCATGTCAATCAGTGAGTCAGTCAGTGAGTGAGTGGTAATCGAGCTATATTTATATCATTAATTAGGATCGTAAAACACACAACGGACATTACAGACGGACATGACCGAGCAAGCAACCAAATCAAAGAGTGTATTTGTCAAAGACAACGTCAACTATAAAACACAGAACATTACCAACAAGGGTGCCATACTAAATTATTTGTAACATTTTCTATTAATAATTTTCAGTATATTTACCAGGGCGACATAATAGCATTGTGATTAAGCTCTTAAATGAAGAAAAAAAAGCACTCGCTCCTTTCGTTTCAGATTTAAATTTGGTATTAGACGGGTAGGTAAGCAAGTACCTACTTAGTATTAATAATAATTCCATGCTACTTACTGACTTCAGCTGTCAAGTAAATGCCTTCGTGCTTCTAATTGAAATCCACCCACAGATATAGAAGACAACTAGATAAAGCCTTAAAATTCACTGTGCTCTGAACGTCAACTCATACGGCTGATCTCTACTTTCTTAAGTCCATATATCATTTGCTAGAAAGGGATACATACTATATCTCATATCGATTTCTGCGACTTCGTACTTCCTACGTAGGGCATTTGTAGGAACCTGTATAGAAATTTTTTCAAGCGCTCTGGAACGATTAACTTTTTGAAGTCGCATTGATGCATCCTTTTCTAACTGATGATATTGGATATAAGAAAGTAGACATCAGCCGTATTGAATTTTAAGACTTTATCTAGTTCTCTTCTATATCTGTGAATCCACCCTTGTCAAGTGGTTATTGTCATGTGTATTGTGGTGCAAAGTCTGTAGGCACCACAGTAGGCACATGTTTTGAATAACAATAAAGCTATTTTGTATCAATATTATTGACCGGTGGGCATTTATCGGAAATGAGGTAAGGGATTATATCTTTCTACTTATAACATGCTCTATTTATTTCGGTATATAATAAATACTAACGAAATGTTAAAGAGTAACTCGAGCAAAAAAGCTACCGGGAATTTCAGCTTGATACTTGAGACTAATCTTGTGGAAAATACGAAGATTGTTACATCAAAGGAAGACTACCAAGTAGAAGTAACTTCGATACTTTAGCAAGACGTTGCACTTTCAACAACTTCAAGTTAAGTTTATGTTCTTTTAGGCGGTTATTTAAGACGCAGATTTGTGAATCTACATCTATAAATTAAAAAAAAAACGCTTACCTCGTAAATCTAACTTAGTGAAAGTTAATTAATAAATGAAAATATATACCTACTTCGATGTAATTTTGGTTGCAAGTTAGATACTGTTCTGATGCACAAAGATTCCGTTTAAGGTTCTAAAAGAAATTCAAGTCGGTATGTTTAATTTTTCTAAACAGACCTCCGGAATAGACAGTATGTCAATGATTTACGTATAACGTTGAGCTTCTTGTAAATGCTTAATTCTAGCCGGAGCTACCTTCATGTGCTACCTAGATAAGTATGCCTATAAAGTTATTACTGATCAGACAAGGTACCCATGGTACCCAAGGTAAAACCATGTTCAATAAATATGTTCAAATATTGAGCTCAACCTCGAAGTAGTTTCAAGTACATACATTAATGAACAACATCCACATCCAAACAAACTTTGTAATATTTGTATCTAGCAGTGGAAGTGGCAGTGTAAATGACGATGATGAAGATTATAATTTAGACATAAATACTATGTTTATGAACCAATTTAAAGGATCGAACCGAAAAACACCACGAGTCATAGTAACTCTAAACAATTATCAAAGTACCTTTTGAAGTGTGTACTCAATGGTTTATCAGTGTAATAACTATACCAGTGTACTTAAAGTAAACAAATTGCATAGGTAGCAAATACGTGAAGATAAATGCGATAGTGCTGGTTGAGTCAGAAGGCGTTAAACGAGTAAACTAGATCATGGTAGTTTCTACGAAACATGCTGACCACTCGCCTATTGTAGAGTAGGATCGTTACTCATCAACATCTCCCTGTCTTTATTCCACTATAAGTGCATGTAACATGTTTTCTTCATCCATATTCTTCTATCAGTCGTTATACGACAGGTTCTAATACTGTTTTATAAATTTTGCCCTCAAATATGGCGTTTACTGTGTTACTGTATTTTGAACTAACAGTGGTTTCCTTTGTATAATGAAGGAAAACAATTACAACTCTGCAATAAAAATCTGCGATACCTACTATGTATTCTATTCTAAGATCATCATCATCATCGTCCTATAGAGCGATACTGCTGGAAATAGGCAGATAATCCGCAAATGAGCGCCATATTGCGCACTGTCAGACAGCAGCATTTCTAAGATGCAAAGATAATTATAGTTGACGTATAAAAATCTAATGGAATATTTTTGAGAAACTTTTAATGAATTGGTAGTGAAGGAGTTAATGACAAAATATTATTAAAATTTTATGTTAATTTATTTATTTATTTATTTATTGTTAGAACCACCAACGACAATTCACATTACATAACAGTAAAATCTATAACAAATATTATTGGTCAGTGTGACATTGCCAATACAGGCGTTTATAAAATATTTTAACTAATATTTATATATGTACTATTAGCATGTTGAGTACTAGTTTTAATTATTTTAATTTGTTTTGTAGGATATTAATTAGAATATTACCTTAAATTGGCAAGCTCTCATGTAACAATCTAGCTAAGTATTCATTTATTGTATTGCGATGTTAACACGTCAGTGTTTTCACTGACCCAGTTTTAATGCTGACTTAACCCAAGGTGATTAAGACCAATCACGACTGACGACCTTAAAAATATAGCAAATCTGATGCAAAATGCTATAAAATAATATTAATTCAATTACTTTCATGTGTATGTATTTAGTGAAAAAAAGTGCCTGTGCATTTTCTATTCTTTTAGCAACAAAATTCGAAAAAAGCGCACTAGGAATAGATGAAATTTATGATTCACCATACACCTTTCTTTGCAGAATACCTTTACAATGCAAGTAACAAAGAACATCTATGTATGTAATATAGTACCTAGACATAGACATGTTAGTATTTTTTTTTATATGTTAGCAGTCAGCACTTATGTGATACCATTCTAATGATCAATTCTAAAAATACTTACACAAGAATGAATATTTTAAATATAAAAGACACAATATTTAGGATCCACAAGAAATAGGGATGCTTGCTAACAATGCTGAGCTCATGCGCAGTTGGATTTGTTTACAATTGCAAGCGCCAGCGCATCCGTAGGCGATGCAGTCATGCTAATCAACAGAATGAATGAATTGGTTAATACAAATACCTACTTATCTGTTTAAAATATCCTATTTATAGCAATATATACGCATATGCGTGAACGTTGGGTACTTCCCCTTTTTGATGACTTTATGGTTATAAATAATCGTAGGCTATAAAGAATAGCAAAAAAATATTATTCGCTTAAAATAAACAGTACCTATTTGATTAGTATAATATAAATCTTTAACCGTTTTTGCGTCTAAAAAACTGAGCTTATTTTTATAAAAAGTATTTTAAAGTGGGGAATCATCAGCAAAAAAGTTCTTAAAGTGGCTGTGGGTGGCAGTTTTAGCTACATAGCAAATAACTAACTTGACGGCCTCTGTGGCGCAGAGGGCGAAAGTCCGCCTGAGCCGCAGAAGTTTGCAGGTTCGATTCCCTCCGGGGGATTAATGTTTGCATGTTCTGCAGATATTTGTCTCGGGTCTGGGTATTTTCTATGTATGATAAGTATGTACTTACAAAAAAAGGTATATATGTAGTATATCAATCATGTGGTTCCCATAATACAAGCTCTGCTTAGTTTGGGGCTACATGATGCTGTGTGATAACGTTCAGCATTATTTATTTATATATTTAACTAAGGTACATACAGACATACAAATAACTAAGGATACATGCTCAGTCGCAATGCAATTACTAGGTTCTATAGATTTTGCAAGTACAAAAAGACACTAAATTAGAGTCTCTGTGTCGTTGAATGTACATTTACAGTACTAAAGATATATCCTAATATCGAATTTCATACGAACGCAGCAATCCTGTCATGTATACAAATCAAATAACATGTTGATTATATTACTTATCAACACACGAGTAGCGTATAAAAACATACATACAACCTACTAACAACAAAATAATTTTATTCAGCCATGGTAACATCAATCGTCATTCTAAGCGACGATAACAAAGTATAGTAGGAACCCTAGACTAGCAAGTTTGCCTTACTAATTGAGATAACTGGATGTCAGCCAAATCGCGATTTAATAAATTATACTGATAACAAGCGCCGCCCTAACTGAAAATGACGACTGTATTTATTTTGGCAACATCGTAAATCAGTCCCAGATGTCTGTTGGTTAGTAGTACTAAACAGTATTATTGGGTGTGTTCTGAGCGTAAAGTCAGCCTAAAATCGATAAAGGGATACACACAGCTCAGCTTAAATAAAACAGCTGTTTATCTAATAGGTTAAGAGTACACTGCAAGAGTCATTTAGTATGAAAAACAAGAAGTACACAGATGTTTTGTTTATCAAAATATTAATATTAATCAAACTATCTATCTAACAAAACAGAATACAAACTTGATAGTATGGTATTCTCAGAAGAGCAAGAAAAATCTCGGTAGTTCTTTCAAAGAAACTGCAATATGAATTAATTATTCATGAATATATTTTGTAAATTCCAGAAAATAATCGTAGCCTGGGGGAAGGGGACAGTTTTTTTCATCTTGAAAGACAGTTGTGTACTTCTTGTTTTATTTTATTTTTAACGTTATTCTGATTTATGTTGTGTAAAATCAATTTAAATAAAGTAAAGTGTAGTGTGTAGTGAAATTAAATTGTTCGAGTTTTTTTGTTATAAGTCGCCATTAGTATAGCAGGACGGGGGCCTGATTCTTCGATACATTCGATTCTATTAGATATATTTCGCGAGAACTGTCAATTTTCATATATTTTTGAGTTTCCGCGATATATCTAATTGAATACAAAATATTTAATCGTCAGAATCAGGCCGCATTTAGTAACTCAGTTGTCCACTGAAATGACAAGCACCGGTCCTGCTTTTACAAACTTTGACAGTGTGTCAATTGACATTCTTTGAGTTTTGACCAGATTTTGCCAGATTAAATGTCAAAGTTTGCAATTATAGGTCCGGCGGCGACCATTTCTGTGTGCAACTGAGTTAGTAAATGAGGAGCTGTCAAAATAAGACTGGACGACTGGACCGTACCGTAAGACGTTGCCATTTATTACGAAAAATATACTTGATATCGGCGAAATTTTGGAAATCATCCCAGAAGCCATTGAATAAATTAACTATTAATGAATCGTAGCCAGAAAATGATGTATGAAGTGAGCTGTTTATTTTCTTATCTGTGGCGTTGTGAGACAACCGTGCAGGATTACTGCCATTGCCAGCTACGTGATCGGGTGTTTTTATTGTGGTCGCGTACTAATAAATGGTTTAGATAAGGATTTGGGTGGCTTCAATGGATGAACCTTTTCAAATCATGATAAGGTTTACATACAATTGTGAGTTGCAATTGGGGTCCAAACGGACGTTCCGTTCCGTTTTTCTGCTTTATTGTGAACAGTGGATGTGGGAAGGCTGTGCTATACATATAGGTTACATTAAACCATCATTGAACACATCATTTTACCACAATTATACATTAGGAGGACGTTGACTGCGTGCCTCGGATATGACCCTACGAGCCATGAGCCATGCGCCATGCCCGAGGAGCAAGTCTATCGGTAGGTAAGCCGGTGTGTTATTCAGAAATCAAAATCGTAATTAAAATAAAATAAGTGCAACTGAATTGAGGACCTCCTCCTATAATGAATCAGTTAAAAAAACATTTGACGATGTTACGGATCAGTATTACTAACATAATCATTTTATTCAAAGAACGATTTAAAGAGTACTATGAAGTGTGGTTCACTTTAACGCAGAGAACTCATGGTCTTTCAAGAACTTTAGTGAGTAAGACCATATAATGTATGTGGCACAAATACGAAACTTACCTATAGTAAGTTTCAGTATTCGACAGTATTTTCTCAGCGATAAACTTACTCAAAGCTTATTTACATTTCGGGTTTGATCGAACCAATTTCGTAGAAAGTATCGCAAAACCACTATTAAAGAATATATTTTTATATCCAACAATACGATAAAGTTATTTTATTTTGCAGCATTGCGCGTATTTTGCTCCTTCAAAGTATCACATATTATACTTAAATACATCTGTGTTTTAAGGTAATCCAACTTCTCCTATATTTTATAACATTTTGATCGTTTGAATGAACATCAACCATTCGTTGCAGCATGAAACAATTGCAGTCCAAGAAAACAACATTTGAGCACATTATTCATCACTGAGAATGGTTTGACAACGGGTACCCAATTTAAAATTTAGATAGGGGACATCTGAATAAAAATACAATGACGATTACCGGAATTTTCCACAGTCAATCTCTGAAAAAAATTATGAAATGTGTGTTTGTCACTCCTTCACGTCAAAACTACTGAAAAAATGGAGCTGACATTTTGCACACCTTAAACTGTATTGTGGTTTTTATTCGAGTAACACGCGTGCAACATCACGGGTGCAAGCTAGTCAAATAAATGAAAAGTGACATTTGGCAGACGAAAAACAAAAACACATGATATCGATGGATACATCTCTTTCGAATTTCGGTTTAAAATTGTCTTTTATACTTTTTCATTGGCATACGAGAGGCCTTCTTCTGAGTTATTTGAAGAAAACAACGAAAAAAAATCCGTATCCAACACTTTGGCTACACTTGCGAAATCCAGTCTAAAATTTGATTTTATCCAAAGTATACAATCATTCACCACGATCCTGCGCTTGTCTAAACTACGTACGGCCCGCGACTTTGACAATTTCGTCTGACCATCTTGCAGCCGGACGTCCCACACTCCGAAAGCCATCCCTAGGCCACCACTCTGTAATTTTCCTACTCCATCGGTCATCACCTCCCCTCACAATGTGTCCTGCCCAGCTCCATTTGAGTTCCATAATACGGTTTCCAACATGGCACAAGTTGAGGGAGGCATATACCCAGCAGTGGGTGAAATCGTGCTGTGGATGATGATGATGATACAATCATTTACAGTATGGAAAGATAAACATAATTGGATAAAAAATAATAATATTATTAGCAAATTATTTTCAGGCTCATATACCACTTACCTACAGAGCTATAACGTTAATCCGTTTATTGGAGAAATTATACATTGACTGATGCCTGCCTGCTACTCACATACTGCCAAAATCCAATTACTCATACATCAGCCCTTTATTTATAAAAGATGCAATGTTTTTTCATAATGGAAAATAATGGATGAGCTAATAACTCAAGTCTATATGTAGGGCTGAGAGATCATCAACCCACAATGTGGGTACTTTTTAGAATGTCGTAGACCAGTCTTACAGCTGAAATAAAAATTCTATAGACGTAATTAAAATACCATGACATTCGAATAAGTTATGAAAGCCCATGAATTTATATTAGACGGTTGTTATGACGTAAATACTAATCTTAGATCGGATAGATAAGCCCTAGTAAACCGTGAATTTTTTAAATGCGTGAACATTGCTGACATTTTTTTAATGTTGCGAATCACGCCACATGATTTAAACACTAACTTATTTTTATAATAACGTACGTAACACATAAATGTTAACTTTATTTGGCTGTTCTAGATTAAAAGATCATATCTCGGGGAGTGGCAGCGCCCCCGCCTAGTCAAGCTAAGACATACCTGATCGATCGATGACTGTTTTTCTTACGTCTTTTACCTGATTTTAACATACATTATTTGCAATTCAATGCCACGGGCCATATTTATTTTGGCTGGCGACCAACCAGTTTCAACAGTCACTTCATAAGATCCAGAATACCTTATCGAGTACCACTTTTTGACAAATCCCCTTGACGCGTCGAGACTGTCGATTTGCCGTCTTGACAAGAAAGTTGTATTGTATTCAGCAATTTGCTTTCATGGACCTTGAATGAAGATTATCGCGGTTGTATATCTTGCCCGGCCCTGCCCTTGGATTACGCTGCCTGAAGGCACTTGGCCAGCCCATCTGATAATCGAGTACCTACCATTGAACGCAGGATGTGACAGTAAATTTCACCTTTCGACGCATTTATGAACAATTAAAACAACTTTAAAGGCATCACAACTTTATGATATAGCTTACGAGCTTAAAAGTTAAACGTCGGTGCAATCTATCAGAACATTAGTTACTTATCTGAATTTTATCACATTCCGAGTGACTTTGAATGGGTCATTCTACTTTCGGACGTTCCTCTCCATAATAAAAACGTTTGATTCAGATTCATGAGCGTCAAATCCTTTCAAGCTGATTCCCATCGACCCAGCTTTCACTTTAACTGAGAAAAAAATTATACGTAAATTCTCCTGCGAGCGTTGAAATAAATCTGAAAGCTATTGATTCTACAACCATTATTGCTAACTTCTGTTTTACTACTTCGCAAGTTATTCTGAAGAGGTCGTCAAATAAAATGCAAATTTTATTAAAAGTTTCCGTCTACTTTGTTCTATTAGAAGTTCAAAGTGTCTCAGTGAAGAGATGCTATAGGTACGCACGAGTAATTTGACTGAATTTTTATTGTTACTGACATCTCTACACGTCGCGGTCAAATAAGTAACTTAACCTTGAAAGATTAACTGAAGTTAATCTTTTCAATAACCTCTAAATGTCGATTAGACGAGTGGCTGAATACAACGTTCCACAGAGCAGCTAGACGACGCTTAGGCAACGTGTTAAATGTAAAAATAACCCCCTCTTTGAAATTCCCACTTCATGGTGGTAAGATGAGGTAGGATGAGAGAGGGAACAACGTTTCTATGGTCCATTTTTATCTTACTCTAAAATACTCTTAATCTGTTGGTTTGAGCTGCGATACTAGTGCCTTGCTATTTGATTGAATGGCTGAATATCATTCAGGCTGCTTGTTGAGGCTAAGCTATTAACTGAAAGGCTAATTAAGTTAGTTGGCTGCGAGCTCTATACAACAATTACAAGTAACTAAGATATTAATAATTAAACCCACATGATGCTTAGTACTAATAAAGACACTCTTACCACCATCGATATAAATAATACTGTTACTATCGTAACCTTACCATCGTCGTATCAATTGAACGATAGAATCATTACAATATTCTGACATTTAAACCTTAAAATAACATAATGTTACCAGCATTGTATCTGGCGCTTGCATGAAAAGATAAGGTGCCGTTAAATGAAGTTCTCGCTAAAAAGCAGCCATTTGCTTTTTTGTTTTCGACGCTAACAATGGGTCTTCATGACCTGACAGCTGAGTGAATTAATTAACAAGGCAATGGTTCTATTATTAATTTTATGATCGTCATTTAAATTCATTGTTTACTTGCAGCCAGTGCTCGGTATTTTTAATTGTAACCTTTTCAAAATATTTTTACGACTTACATAAAGCCTAAAGAAGTTTATAAACAGCTTGAAAACTATTATAACATACCTACTATTAGAAAAACTTTTTATAAACTTTACTTCAACTCCCTTTAAAATTAATAAAAACGTATAGGATACTGTATGATATTATATCATAATAAAGAAAAAATATAAGAAAAAGTTATGTTCATTTAATTTGGGGAGGAATTCTTGACAATCTTCAGGTTTATCTCTATGGTGATAAGAAAGCAAAATTTGCTTACACGAGACACATCTTGTCACCAGCATTATTATCTCATGCCTAAATTAAATTTTATAATAAAAATAGACTAAAACGACGGATTTTTTTGCAACCGAGATGATATTATTGTTATGTTTAGCCATGCTAAATAATGGAAGCTTTCGAGTAGCTTACTGCAGATGGCCTACCTTATAATAAAAACTAGAAGAATTGGTACCTTAAAATAAAACAAGAGATAAAAATTAGACGTACAATTATTCTGTTTGATTCTGTATATTGCTATTTTTAACCCCCGACGCAAAAACGACGGGGTGTTATAAGTTTTACGTGTGTGTATGTGTGTGTGTGTGTGTGAGATCTTAGTTCTCGAACGGATGAACCGATTTTGATTTTTTTTTTACATCGTTGTAGATTAGAATTTTACTATACTCGAATAAAACCTTATTTGATGATTCTATACTGTTAGAAGAAAAAAAGAAAAGCCATGCCTCAAGTTGATGGACGCAGGGTGTTGCATCGTAGGGCACGTTCCAAAAAACGTGATCTACGATGCAATGCTTTGTGAAAGGAAATGGTTACCACTTAACATCAGGTGGGCCATGTGCTTGTTCCATCTTCAAAAAATAAAAAAAACTCAGGGCAATTGATGAAAAGCGGTCACCACCACGGACTATTCCAACATCAGATAATGATATTAATTCGGATAGGCATAGAGATGTTTTAACCTCGTGTGCCAATTTCAATGGCTATGTATCTACAACCATAACTGAAACAGCATTACTGTTTAATGGAAGAAATAGGGATGGAGGTAGTCTTCCCCACAAAGAACTGTAAAACATTAAGTGTTACAATTGTACTCTATTTTATTGCATTTACAATAAATTCATCATAGGAAGCAAGTGTGTTGGTTTACTCTACTATAGTAAAATGTCGTTAATCTTTCATATTTGTTTATGGCTTAACAAGTCTTTCAGATGTTATTCAAACTCTAACAGTAAGGTTGGCAACACACACGTACGAACTCAGGTACTAACCTACTTATTTATCATACAAAAGACTTCAACGCACGCGTGCGCGCCGCTGTTGATAAAAATGAAATAACTTCAAAACTGATTTACTAGCTGGTAACACTATTGTTCTGTTGATATAGATTTGAAAATAGAATACGAATTGCTTACATTCCAAATAGACAACAATTGAATTCTGAATGAAAATTCACGAGAAACAGTTTTATAGTATTAAATTAAGATTTACACGAATTTATGTCGACTTGTTACAAATTGATAGAAAAATAATGTTTAGAAATGACGATCAAAGAACTATCGGCTATTAGTTGGAGCCCGTAGAGGCCAAATGGGATGTATCCCCAATACCAAACTGGAGGTTGGGTTTTGATTTCGGCCGTGCACCGATGGATTTTACGATTTCACAAAAACATTTCGTTTTTGTGAAATCAGCATACTCTAGGACTAAAAATGCGAAGAGCATGTTTTATTTTAAGTTATATTAGTATTACATTAAAAAGCTACTTTGGGCTTGTAACCTGTCATGTGGAACACTAACTTGCCTGCAAAAAAGTGGGAATGTACCGAATGTAATGGTTGGACTTGCCACTACTACCTCAGTGGCACGATAGTGAACGTCGTGGGCCGCCAGTGGATCAGGCTAGCGCAAGAAAATGGCAAGTGGCAAGAGCAAAGGGAGGCCTATACTCAGCAGTGGGTGAAATCAGACTGCGGATGATGATGAAGACCCTCTAGACTGTAGAACTGTAGATATCCATAATGGGGAAAAAGTCAATGGTGTATGTTATGCTTTTTGTTTTTTATTTAAAATTTAGTTTATTATAGTATTTATTTTTAGTTTTTAGTTTTAGTTGCAAAACCGTTTGGCTTCTCCTAATAATATTATAAAAGTGAAAGTTTGTGAGTATGGATGTTTGTTATTCTTATAAACGGATACAACGCGAGCGAAGCAGTGGATGGAAGCTAGTAATAAATAACACTATTGCGTAGGTATAAAACGTTGAAAATACATAATTTAATAAAAATATGTAGACTGAATGTGGGAGTTGTATAATAAAAACCTGAAATATTTTACCCACCAGGATTATTCTTGTGCAATTTTATGTGTACTTCATGAATTTCCGTATGGCTAAAGACATTTTTACCGTCTGTTTTTAATTGGCAGTAAAATAATACTTATTTGTAGGTAAGTACCAGTAACAGTTTACGAATATCATTGTAGGTAGTACTAAGAGACAACCAGTATTGTTAAATCGATGTCGACTTTGTCTCTCGACGAAGTAGAAGGTAACCTACGTATGTTTTGTCTTTTAAGGTTTCTTTATTAGGAACTAGTTTATCTTTTATAGGTTCAAAGTACGTGTACCTACTGTTTAGACGTTTATACAATCGGAATTTGATCACAACAATCAAGTTACAAAATTAGTCTTACAATGGGAAACATCGGTTGTAGTTTGTTTTATAATTTTTCGTTCTTATATTAACATACAAAGGTCATTAGTATAAGAACAATGTCACAGGATAAATAAATAGAAGATAATAATTATGATTGAAAACAAAGTTCAGTAAAAAATGTTTAAATGGCATCGCAACCTTAATTTTGCGTTATTAAAATCACAAAGGTTATCGAGAAATTCTGACCCATGTGACATTATTAACATACCAAAATGGCATTACAAAGTGTCTTAAGCCTTACCGCCAAGGTCACAATCAGCAATGAGTTCGTAAACAAAAACCGGAATTCTACGTCATAGTTGAATCCATGTAAGTTATGCATTGTTTACCAGCACATGAACTACAACGCATTGCAACATTGCAACAACCGTTTGTCGGCTACTATTTCCTGCTTCGTCGAAGAAACACTACACCTGATACGTCACGTACGGCGTGTGTCGACACAACATAGGTAATTACCGGCAAAAATTTCTCATAAAAACATTGGATTTTCAAGGCTGTGCATCTAACAACACATTCCATGTGAATCTAAACTTCAAACCTTACTCAAGAAAAACTTCACTCGAAATGTATAGAGGTAACCGAACCGCGCAGCGCACTTTACGTGCTATTTTGCGATGCTAATTGCAAATCGGACGTTATCGGGAAATGTAGGTAGGTGACATTTCGTAGGCATATGCCCGCTACGTGAGCGGAGGGCGCGCCGCGGCAGGCAGCGCGCTCACTCGCGGTTAGATGAGGACTGTGCGTACGACCCGCTAGGCGTTCCGCCCGACCACGAGCGGCAGCGGGAGCGAGCGGCGGACCGAGACCGACATCGACAACTCACTTCACCTCGCTGCTGACTGCTGAGGGAGTGCACCGACCTGGATCATCCCCGGACCGTTAATAACTTAAACCGCACAACTGACACATGACGTCATAATCCGATTGCTGAAGGTGATGGCCTTAGGGGGCGATTGATATGAAACCTTACAGGTGTCGATGAGAAGCGCCCAAAGGTCAATTGGCAATCATAATACATAATGTTCTTTAGGCTTTCAGTTGAAAATTAAATTATTAAATCGCCATCGACGCCGCGACGTGAGCGCTATAAGCATTCAACATTTTGAACTATTACTATAATTATTAACCCTGGTCCATAATATTAATCAAATGTCATTAAATAGATATAGCAATAGCTTATAATGCCATTTAGCTATTTATAAAAGACTTTTATAGTGATTATGAAGACGGATTGTTATCAATATAACTTATTTACCTTACCCACCTTATATCACTCTATCCGCGGAGAAATTCTCCGCTTTCGTACATATTTTGCAATCCCAAATGGATTGCAATTTTAACTTTCTTCAAGACCGTAAATATTTTATGCAATTTCGTTTAAAACTTGACAAATTGTTAGTAAAATCGTGAATCTTGGTAATGTGTCAAGTACTGTGACATCGATTAGTGTCGAGCGAAAATTCTTTGATGTTCCTGCAATGGATGATAAAGAATACAGATTACCTTTTTATATAATTCTTTTCTATTATAACAACAAAATATCAGATACTAGCTTCCGCCTACCGGTTTCACTCGCGTGGTATCCGGATAAAAAGTAGCATACATGTTATTCTGGGTCTGGAACGACCTTTGTGGCGCAGTGGGCAAAGGTCCGCCTGACACTCAAAAGGTTGCGGGTTCGATTACCGGGACAAATTTTTGCAAAACTAAAAACGGCACCCTTTATTACTAATTTAAATTATTACTAAGACTCCACTGTCCGTCTGTCTGTCTGTCACCAGGTTGTATCTCGTCAATCGTGATAACTAAACAGAATTAAATAAATATTTAAGTGGGGCTCCCATACAATAATAAGCAACCCTTCGTGCACGAGTCTGACTCGCACTTGGCCGGTTTTTTTTATCATAACGTGATACTGCTAACATTTACTTAAAATATGGTACTAAGAAATCGATCTAAAGCAACGTGTATAGAATATTTGCTACAGATATCTACAGCACAACAACAACGCTAAAATAGCGTTTGCCTTACATTAGAGCAGAAAACAAAAAAAAATACAACCGAATTGAGAACCTTCTCCATTTTGAAAAGTCGGTTTAAAACTCATCTTGATTGCGTACTTCATAGCTTCCTATTATCATCGATATATACCTACTGTTACTATCGAACCCTATTAAGTTGTAATATTTTAAATATATTTTTTTTAATATTACTTGCCCCTATTCATTTATTCTGGTTTAATCCTACCAGTTTAATTAATTTTTTACTATTAAAGTTTTTGTATGTTCATAGGATATTACCTATCTATGCGTAAACGGCTGACTGTTTAGAGGACTAGTCGAACTTTTTTTTTTTATATTCTTTTTTTTAAATATATGTTTTTATTATTTTTCATTTATTCCTGTTTAATCCTAGCTGGTTATTTTTTGATATTGAAGTTTTTGTATAGGCTAATTACATATCTATGAGTAAACGGCTAACTGTTTAGAGGACTAGTCGGACAAAAAAAGCTACTAAGGTCAAGTACATACCATACAACATACTTTTTATACGAGTAAATCCGTGCGCGGAAGATTGTACTAATTATAAATTATTGCATTATATTAAACCTATATGTAAATTTATAGACACAACTTAAAACTTTTAGTTAGGTAATATTGGTATAACCACAGGGTATAACAACTATAAGTACCTACTTAGTTTGAGCTGAGTTCCATTGTGTTTATGTTAGGTACTACCTAAGTGGTAGTTTAGTCAGTTTACTACAAGATAATCTAGCTCTTGATTACATTTGCCGTAAAGATAACAGTGAGTAAACTAGACTTTAAACGAAGTAGGTTAGTATTCATAAAACTCGACTATGATTTCCACTTAAGTTGGTAAATTTAAAGAAAAAAAAGGCAAATTAATGGAAAAAATTGTTTTGAGCTTTGAGGCCGCCCATTGTACCCTTTTGAAATATAATTGTCTTTTTTATAAGTTTGACGCAATAAAGTGTTCACTTTTAAAGTTTTACCAGTAACGGATAAGTAACAAACGTAAACCTTTCACATCGTGCTGGGAATCGAACCTGATAACGCGTCCTAGAATGCTTCTTGAATTGATTCAAGAAACATTCTAGGACGCGGGAGGGGGTCTAGGGACAGGGGCAATCGTGAGATTGATCTCACGATTGCCCCTGTGGATCTCGGGCATCCAATTTCATTCTTCTCTTTAGAGCATATCTGCACTATAATCTACACTAATATTATAAAGAGGAAAATTTGTATTTTTGTGTGTGTGTGTATGTTTGTAATGAATAAACTCAAAAACTACACCATTGGAAAGCTACATTCACTTTGAGTAACATAGGCTATATTTATTGCTAGAAAAGATTAGGGATCTTTACTCAAACTTAAGTACGTAACCCAAGGTGTAAAAAAGTGCCTTAACCCGTGCGAAGCTGGGACGGGCCGCTAGTGCAAAATACTCACAATATTTACTTCAGAGCGACTTACGTTCTCAAGTTGAAGCTGCAAATAGCGAAGACGTTCCTATGTTTGGGTCGGATTGTGCTAGGATTGGTCGAATCGTTTACTGAGCCGAACTTTAGAGGCATGTAGAACCGTTGTGACTACTATAGCAGTTTGGAAATAGTTTGTTTGTGGTTTGTCTTCATTGTGTTTTCCGTGCCTACTCCGTACGCTTAATTCTAGGAATTTTCTGTAAATCCAGTGTTTGCGTCTGTTTTAATACCGTCAAGGTATAAATTTACCCACCAATTCAATTGTTCATCCTATCCTACCAGTACTATAATATTATAACGGCGAAATTTTGTGAACGTTTGAAATGTGAAATATTTGTCCCTCCTTCACGCCATAACTGCAGAAGGGATGAAGCTCTAATTTAGCACTAGACCAGAAATAATATAAGTACATAGAGACTATTTTTAACCCGGGTGCCACGCGAGCGTAGACGCGGGCGGAAACTAGTATCATAAGATTTGTGTGTGGCTTCTTCTTGGATTATACCGTTCTTTTTAGGGTTCAGTAACCAAAGGGTAAAAACGGGACCCTATTGTTATGATTCCACTGTCCGTATGTCTATCTGTCACCAAGCTATATCTCATGAACGTGAGTCCATCATAGATAGACAGTAGACATTTTCACAGATTATATATTTCTGTTGACGCTATAACAACAAATACTAAAAACAGAATAAGATAAATATTTAAGTGGGGTTACCATACAACGGTACAGAACTCTTCGTGGTTAAGAACCGACTCGCACTTGACCAGTTTTTTTTATTACCTAAGCTTTTTCGCTTGGCAAATATGCCGCTTATACTGTTCTATCAGGATCTGGGTATAGGTACCTTTATGGACAATGGTTCAAATCATAGATGACAGTAATGTTATGATTAGGACAAAAATAATATACGCCTACGAGCTACCTACATATTTGTTTTTAAAAAAAATGGTTCTGGATTCCACAATAGTAGATTGCGTAACAAGGGGCCCAAAAATGAAGGATTGTAGAGTAGAATCCTAAGCGTAGCGAGGGATTTGAAGTCCTTCGCTCGAGGGTAAATAATTTTGGTACCGTGTGGAACACTCATATAAGAAAATTGATTCTTTGTATTACACTTTCAGGTGTCAATATTTCGCTAACTCTGATTGGACTCATCTTATAATCAATTTGTGTAAATCAAATTAAAACTGCCTGTTATATTTTAATATACAGTACTAAAAAACCCAATAAAAAGTTCTCGCGATTTTATTTTCTAAATTTGGTTATTCAATGCCACGTTGCAGGTGCCCTTTTTTATCACCAGCCAGGACTTTGTGGAAGCGAATCGCGTTCAAACTTTTTAAATAAATAGTGTTCCAAATTCAAAAGTCATTTCGTCACTGTTATTAAGTGCGCTGGAAATATCCATTTTGCTGGCACTTATCGAAGAACCCTCGCCTCTTTTCGAATAGATGGGATGAAAATAATATTTATAAATAATGCTTCACCGTATTACAGAATAGATACTGTGCATTTTTTTCTACAGGGTGAGTTTGAATTCGTATGGTGTCATATAATATATTATGTAACAGACAGTGGAATGACCATATCTGCCGAAGAACCTTATGACCTTTCCGCCAAAAATAGATACTCTTTTGATGGAATGGTCATACTGTCTTAGCCGAAAAGGGTTGGAGTTATAGTTAAAGGCCGCATCACAGCACCTGTGCGAAGTCTTTATTGGGTCACTGAATGCGAAAAACTCTCAACTTCGAGATAAATACTCTTGGAGGATAGAACCCTAAGTCGTAGGTGGGTCCAACCAGTGAAAGTCTCTGATAAGACCAGCGATATTTTTTTTTTCATGAAACTGCTCGACGGGCTTCTTGAAACATGTTAGTCTTAGTTTTTACAGATGACCTGCATTTGAGAATGCCTACGCCACATTTTGTTGTTAGTTATTTTCTGTTTATTAATTTTCAAATTAGAGTATTTATCACGAAGTTGAATTTTTTTCGCATTGAGTGACCCAATGAAGACTTCACACAGGTGCTTTCTTGCTTCGAAAGGCACGTTATGATGTTGGTGTAGACTTTTCAGTCGTTTACTCATGTCGGAGGATTTCGGATGGCCTAGATACTCCCTCCCTCTGCTCTCCTAGGCCACTAGCTCATACGAAGAAGGTATAACAGTAACTTGTATCAGTAACAAGTGGCAACAAAGAGGGAGTATTTGCCATTAATTTGACTTACCACTGCCAAAGCTGAACCGCAGCGTACGTATTATGGTAAGTAACACGCAATATCTTACCTGAAACAAAATAAATGTTGTTTTATAATCTTTTATTATAAAGGATCATTATAATAAAATAGGAATTCCAAGTATGTATACATAATAAATTGAATAAAATAACAGAAAAAAGGTACCTAACTATTTAATTTCATGTGCCATTTTTTGGGTCGTATCCAATAGCAAACAATAAATACATAGATAAACATTTTTTTCTGCATAAATTGCAAGAAAGTATTTTCCGGCAGGTATTAGTTAGCTGGTACCTTTAAATTAAAATAAACGATATCAACGAGTAGATTAAAATTAACAACGAAAGAGAAACGGTAGACCTAGGAAAAACCCCCTTAGCCGTAATCTAAAAAAATAAAACTAATGAAGAACTTTGAACACACAGCCATTAAGGGATAAGGGGATATGTTTCATGCATAAGTGCTAAGAACGTATTTAGAAAACTAAAACATGAAAAATTATGCACCTCAAATGGAGCAGGGAGAGTTACGGTAAACAAAACGTGGACGTAGTCAAGTCACGGTACGCCCATTAGTTGCTTTATCATTTAGCTAAACAGCATTACAAAATATTATTCCTGTATAATGAAGATAACTTTATCATAACTTACTCAGTATTAAAATTACATTTGAATGGGAATAATAAATAAATAATACTGGAGATTATCAGTTATCACACAGCATGATCTAGCCTCAAACTAAGCAGAGCTTGTATCATGGGAGCCAGAAGACTAATATACTACTTACAAATTATCTTATTTTGTAAACACTTACTTACTATTCATAGAAAAAAAAATATAATAATTAAATAAATTATATAAATTCATATAATATAATAAAGATTTTTTTATTTTTCATAGGAAATAAATATTGGCAAATGATACAAACATTTATCCCGCGGCGAGTATCGAACCCGCCATCTTCTGCATCTGAGGGGAGCCTTCGTCAACTGCGCCACAAAGGTCGTCGGATGAGGCTGGGATACAAATGATGTTGTGTCGACGACGCGCGACGGACTACGAACTTTTCCACATTTGGTCGTCCCAGACAAACTGAGTAGGCAAGTGTGGGGGAGGCCCAAACACAGCCTTATGTAATTGTTGAACAATTTGAAATAAGTTAACTTGTGGTGCCCAAACACAAGTATTTCTGAAAAATAAATTTTCCTTTGCCATAAACCAAACCAAGAAGATAAGTTTAGTGCAGGAGAGTAAACACAGCCTAAGGCACAGGTCACACATATCGGGCAAGGACATGGCGCGGACATGGCGCGGACGTGGCACGGACGTGGCGAGGACATGGCACGGGAATGGTGCGGACAAGGCTCGGACATGACGCAGAAATGACGTGACAGAGGCACAAGTGTAGTGCAGTCTGTTGTCCGGTATCGATGTGTCAGCATGTCATCCTCAGAAGACGAAGATGCTCTTGCTCTCGTGCATACAATTAATTAATATACAGATCAGGGCCCGTACAACCCCGATTTCGAGTTAGTTGCTTCGAAAGTGGAACCCCTTCATTGGGTTATACAGTTGACGGGATTACCTTTTCGTTTGGGTATTCTCCTCCTAACACAAGCAAAAGTGTAACCCGTTCCTTTTGGTTTTCAGTCGATAGGGTTACCCTCTTATGAGGTTAAACGAATAAATGGAGTTACCTCTTGATAGGTTTTTTTGAATGTTACACAATGGTTATCATTACGCCTGACACTGGGTGGGGTAATTTAGATTTTGACTCTTGATTTATGTCATCAATCATTAGGTATTAGTTCGGATCGCTTTATTTGGTTGAAGGAAGAGCGTCACTGCATTAAAGAAAAGTTTTGAAAGCATAAGGAAAGTGCTGTGTTTCAGTCAGTTTTCATTGGTCATCATCACAGAGTATGCGTTGTCATATACGAGACCCGCAGTCAACATATTAAAAAGAAAAAAAATGGTGTTTCAGTTTTCATAAGTCATCAGTTATGTCATGACTGAGGCCCGCAGTCAACATGTTAAAAAGAAAAAAATGTTTTTCAGTCAGTTTTCATAGGTCATAATCGCAGAGTACTCTGCGTAGCGTTATTTTTTATTTTTTTTGTATTTATTAGGCAAAGCCAACATTACACATAATGAGCATTTTGTAAAGCGTTATGTCCGAGACCCACAGTCAACGTGTTAAAAAGAAAAAATATGACCTTCAAAATTATTTTGAATAATAATTTTGGATTGTCACTGTCACTGTCACTCTAAAACTCAAACTCATAACTCAACTCAAAGCTCCACTCGAACCTAATTCTACAAATTCATCTGTAAAAGAATAAATATAGCTATCGACAAGATCTTTATTTTCAATGACATATGTCAAACTTGAATTTGCCATATCTCGAGAAGTACTCATCCTAGACTTGCCGTTACTAGCTCAAATGATAGCTACTAATAAAATCTTAATTTTCGATGACAGCTGTCAAACTAAAACTGTCATCGAAAATTAAGATCATAACAATAGCTATCATTTGAGCTAGTAAAAGCAAGTCTAGGATGAGTAGTTCTCGAGATATGGTCGATTTAAGTTTGACAGCTGTCATCGAAAATTAAGTTCATGTCAATAGCAATCATTTGAGCTAGTAAAGGCAAGTCTAAAATAAGTAGTTCCCGAGATATGGTCAATTTAAGTTTGACAGCTGTCATCGCAAATTAAGTTCATGTCAAGAGCAATCATTTGAACTAGTAAAAGCAAGTCTAGGATGAGTAGTTCTCCAGATATGGTCTATTTAAGTTTGACAGCTGTCATCGAAAATTAAGGTCTTGTCAATAGCTATCATTTGAGCTAGTAAAGGCAAGTCTAAGATGAGTAGTTCTCGAGATATGGTCGATTTAAGTTTGACAGCTGTCATTAAAAATTAAGTTCATGTCAATAGCAATCATTTGAGCTAGTAAAGGCAAGTCTAAGATAAGTAGTTCCCGAGATATGGTCGATTTAAGTTTGACAGCTGTCATCGAAAATTAAGTTCATGTCAATAGCAATCATTTGAACTAGTAAAAGCAAGTCTAGTATGAATAGTTCTCGAGATATGGTCGATCTAAGTTTGACAGCTGTCATCAAAAATTAAGTTCATGTCAATAGCTATCATTTGAGCTAGTAAAAGCAAGTCTAGGATGAGTAGTTCTCGAGATATTGTCGATTTAAGTTTGACAGCTATCATCGAAAATTAAGTTCATATCAATAGCAATCATTTGAGCTAGTAAAGGCAAGTCTAAAATAAGTAGTTCCCGAGATATGGTCGATTTAAGTTTGACAGCTGTCATTAAAAATTAAGTTCATGTCAATAGCAATCATTTGAGCTAGTTAAAGCAAGTCTAGGATGAGTAGTTCTCGAGATATGGTCGATTTAAGTTTGACAGCTGTCATCGAAAATTAAGTTCATGTCAATAGCAATCATTTGAGCTAGTAAAGGCAAGTCTAAAATAAGTAGTTCCCGAGATATGGTCAATTTAAGTTTGACAGCTGTCATCGCAAATTAAGTTCATGTCAAGAGCAATCATTTGAACTAGTAAAAGCAAGTCTAGGATGAGTAGTTCTCCAGATATGGTCGATTTAAGTTTGACAGCTGTCATCGAAAATTAAGTTCATGTCCATAGCAATCATTTGAGCTAGTAAAGGCAAGTCCAAGATAAGTAATTCCCGAGATATGGTCGATTTAAGTTTGACAGCTGTCATCGAAAATTAAGGTCTTGTCAATAGCTATCATTTGAGCTAGTAAAGGCAAGTCTAAGATGAGTAGTTCTCGAGATATGGTCGATTTAAGTTTGACAGCTGTCATCGAAAATTAAGTTCATGTCAATAGCAATCATTTGAGCTAGTAAAAGCAAGTCTAAGATAAGTAGTTCCCGAGATCCCGAGATATCTCGGGAACTACTTATCTTAGACTTAGACTTTGATATATCGACCATATGGTCGATTTAAGTTTGACAGCTGTCATCGAAAATTAAGTTCATGTCAATAGCAATCATAAGTCTAGTATGAGTAGTTCTCGAGATATGGTCGATTTAAGTTGGACAGCTGTCATCAAAAATAAGTTAAGTTTATGTCAATAGCAATCATTTGAGCTAGTAAAGGCAAGTCTAAGATAAGTAGTTCTCGAGATATGGTCGATTTAAGTTTGACAGCTGCCATAAAAATTAAGTTTATGTCAATAGCAATCATTTGAGCTAGTAAAGGCAAGTCTAAGATAAGTAGTTCTCGAGATATGGTCGATTTAAGTTTGACAGCTGTCATTGAAAATTTATTCCAATTTTATTATAATATAATGATTATTGCGTAAAATAAACAATTAGTAGTCTGCATTTCCGCCCTTAATGCTTAGAACACAATTACCGCAATTAATTTTCATCTTTTGACCGAATTTTTTTTCTCCTTTATCTCCTACCTCCTTAGGTAACCCTAAGGAATGGGTTTTGGAATAATACCAAAACCCAATACTATTGATAACCCTCATGATCAGGTAACCTTATCAAAAGGGTTTTGAATGGTTTAACCCACCAAATAATAGTGTAACCCATACGGAGAGGGTTTAGTTAACCCTCTTTTGGAAAAACCCTGCCGAAAACATCTTCATCGGGTTACCAAATCGGGCCCTGATACAGATGAAGAAAATACGCGCAAACGAATTTGCACAAGGATCAGCTAGTATTACCATGGGTATTACATAAAAAAATATTAATACCGGTTTAGTTTAATCTCTTTCCGATTTCCAGCCACAATTTATCTTGAACGTTTCAGTTACAATAATCGGAACGACAATGATCATAAAGCGTTGCATATTTTACAATCAATTCACAAAATTCAATATTAAATTCGATATCGTCATTCGTCACGCATTTTTACATCACTAACAGACGTATGTCGCAAGCAAGTACATACTACGAACTGGCGGCCATCTGACGCCCATCTGGCGGCGATCGGGCGCGGGCGCCGAAATGGCGCGTCATACGTCCGAGCAACAACATACTGTGTGCCCTAAATTGTGCTTTATTTCCATGCATTTTGTATGAAATTTGAATGGAATAGGAAAGCGCCCGCGCCATGCCCGCGCCAGGTCAGACAAGTGGGGCCTGTACCTAAAGTGTAGCAGGATACCTAAAAACAGCCCAAAGTAACTGTATATCCAACTAATATTATAAATTCGAAAGTTTGTGAGTATGGATATATTAATGAATGGATGAATGGATTAATGTTTGTTACTCTTTCACGCAAAATCTACTAAAATAATTTGGATGAAACTTGAAATATACATAGTTTATGACCTGGATTAACAGATATGCTACTTTTTATTCCGGTGCCACTCGAGCGAAGCCGTGGGTGGAAGCTATTTAGTAAATAAACAGTAAATTGTAGAACAATTTGAAACAAGTTTTTCAAAAAATAATAATTTTCCGTTGCCATAAACCCAACCAAGCAGACAGGTTTAGTGTAGGGGAGTGAACAGAGCATAAAGTAAGTAGAAAAGTATTTTAATAACACCATTTTTTCAGATAAATAAATTTTGCCTTGCCATAAACACAACGCCTACTGGCAGACAGGTTTAGTGATTGCCAATTCTGGTGTGTCACTTTGTCGTCTCTTCCTTGATATATTTATGGGGGCCTATTCTTCAGCACGACCACGTACCGCTGTCAAATACCTGTAATGTGATCTGTTCTGTATTTCTAGCAAGTGTATTGTAAATAATGACTGGGAATTCCTATACTTTTATCTATGAAGTCATGCGTAACTATAAACAAACAGTTCATTAGTTTGCGTAGGTATCTACTTATATTAGGTACTTCGAAGAGTCGAAAGTAGGTTTATTACAAACGCCTTTGTAAAAATTTTCAATTCAAAACGCCGAAAATCCTTTTTTGTTAAAGACTGTGTTTATATTGTAAAACATTTTATAAAACATTACCAAATAAAAAAAACTTTATACACGTTTAAATAGCACATAACCACTGTCAGTAAAAATTTACGTCCCAATCTTAAACAAGTTATTATAATGCTAAAGTTAGTATCACATTATAATAATGCTGCGAAAATATCAGCAAATTCAAAACTGAGTGAGCATTAAAAGTTGTTGAATTTGATGTCGACTCTGCTCGGGCGTATCTGGGTGCGCCGGTTGCTATCGACCCAGTCTGACGTAACCCGGGTCCAACTGCCTCTGGAAACTTTAACACAACCCTTATTTAGGAAATAAGACTCCCAAGCCAACTTTAAATGAACAGAAAGAAGTAACGAGACCTCGGAAATTGTAGGGTGCTTAATGAATAAGAACATCGCGCTCGGACTGTAGATGTAGCGAAAAGAAAAACCGTAAAAGACATCCCCATTAATTTACAACTCATCCAGTGCATTTTCAAGTTATATTCGAGATTTTTCTGTAAAGTAAAATATTAAAAAGGGAAAATTATTTATTCTCTTTTAACTCGAAATTCATTTATTCTCGGAAAAAGGCGAGTATAGAGTAAACCACAGAACAGAGAAAGATGGTGCACATATTTTTCAATTGCTGGCAGTTTTCATACTCGTTTTTTCTGAAGATACATGTGTGTCAGAGAAAAAGATTAGCGGAACTAGTTTGTAAATATAGCTATTTATTATCTTATTAAAATTTATATATTCTTATTTAAATTAAATTTGCCTTGTAGAATATATTATATTTGCGAGCGTACCAGTGTACTGAATATTTGTAGCTAGGTTAAAATAAATGACTAAAACAGTATATTGGTACCTATATCTCACCAATACACCATCCTACACATCTACGAAATGGTCCGAAGCACGCAGGCGCGGATACAGGATTTCGTTTAGGGGGGGCAATATTTGTGTTTGACAATGAATTCAGCTATTTTCTATCACGATTTTTTTTCAGTTAATGTGTTACTAAGCCTAGGTACAATAATCATTAATATTATGATTGCAAACAAAACATGAAAAAGAAAACTGCGTTTTTTTATATACTTATAGGAAATCGGAAATGCAAAAGTCATTAATGAAGTTGGCGAGCGAAACGAGCCGCGAAATTTTTACACTAAAACTACCTCTGTATCTTGGTCATTTTTTATACTATTATAAAAAAAAAACATAGTATACAGGTCGGTCTTTTGAGAAGCGTGGTGATGGCCAAGTCCGAAACCACGAGAGTTAGGGAAAAGTCGTGAAAGGTGTTTCACGCATAACGACCAAAATGTTTGAATAGGAGGTGAGTTTTCTTCCGTGTAAAAATATAAAATTGTGAAAATTTGCTATTTCCATTCATTTTTAGTAACACATTTATTTGCAAAGATTGACCCATCTCAGTAACAGAATTCATTGGTTCAATATTACAGGGTGCAATTTTTTTTGAAAAATCATTCGGGTCCATTTCCGTAAAACGTAAAAGATTTTTGAAAAAAATAAATATGCAGTTATTATTTTCTTTAAAATCGAGGGCATATATCCTTTCACGGCTTTTCCCTAACTCTCGTGGTTTCGGACTTGGCCATCACCACCCTTCTCAAAAACCACCCTGTACATTGATATTTATTGCTACAAATCTGCACAATTAAAAAAAACGTGAATGATCCTCATGACACAGTCAGTGCCGTAAATAGCATTTCACATGCCTGGTGCGAGCTTCTTTAATTGTTAAACCTAGATACCAGACACAATAAAAAATCTATCTCGCGTTCTGGCATATATAAAGTTAAATTTGACTTCTCAGTGCATAGGACCTTCACATATAACAGAAATAAAATCGGCAAGAGCAGCGAGCCGCAAAATTTTTGGTGCACAAAAGAAAAAAGACAGTAAATGGTGTATTTTTTTAAAAACACGTAGGTAACTACAGCAACAGACGTAAAAAAGGAAGTTGGCGAGGGGAGCGAGCCGCAATTTTTTTTAGTATTCTAACGAGCGCGGTTGTGTTCTAAGTCATCATGGTTGCAAACTTTATAAAATGGATTTAAACATTTTTTTGCGTAGTTATGTACCATTCAGAACCAAAAGGTGGTAACGAAATCGGTGAGCAGAGCGAGCTGCGAAATTTTTCTATCAAAGGTGAGCATACAATATATGAAAAATAAAACTACGATTTATATCTAAATTTCAACCAACCTATACGTATTAGGTTATAATTATCAACGAAGATTTAGTCCTGATCTGGTCATTAATGCACCCCACCAGAAAAGACAACTCAATTTATATCTGGATATTACACAATTAAACAAAACAACAAAAATTTGATCTACGATGCAATGCTTTGTGATAGGTAATGGTTACCACTCAACATCAGGTGGGCCATGTGCTTATTCCATCTTCAAATAGTATAAAATAATAATAATAATAATATGAAGGATGGAACCGTTGACATTTGCAGAGCTTGTCATCGTCCCGGTGAATCCCTCAGACATATACTTTCGGGTTGTTCGCACCTCGCTAACACTGAATACTTGCACAGACATAACCAAGTAGCAAAGATCATCCATCAGCAGCTTGCTCTCCAATACGACCTTGTCGGTCCAGAGGTTCCGTACTATAAGTACGCACCGGTACCGGTTCTCGAAAATGGTCGTGCTACGCTCTACTGAGACCGCTCTATCATCACGGACAGGACTATTCTTGCGAATAAACCAGATATCGTCTTGGTAGACCGGTCGGAACGCCGGGCGATACTTGTTGACATCACCATCCCACATGACGCTAATCTCGTGAAGGCCGAGAAGGACAAGTTTAGCAAGTACCTTGACTTGGCACACGAGATTACCGCTATGTGGGATGTCGACTCAACAATTATCGTTCCCATAGTCGTTTCAGTGAACGGTCTGATAGCGAAGAGCCTTGACCAATACCTTAAGAGGCTCTCGCTAGGCAGCTGGATCAAGGGTCAGATACAGAAGGCGGCTCTCCTGGACTCGGCACGCATTGTGCGGAGGTTCCTCTCTCTGCAGCCCTAGCCACCGACCGTTTGAGCCCTGCCCTGCGGTCGGTGGTCCACCATTTTGGATATATTTTTTACTATAATGCTTTTTTATATTATTTTTGTACATAGTAGATTAATAATGTTTTAAATTTTATAGTAAAAAATGTATTTTTTATGAGTTTTAAAATGAATAAAGAGTCATAATAATAATAAATTAATACTACCATTCATGACCCAAAACTTGGTCCTGGTCTGGTAATTTCTGTACTCCCCAGATAATAAAATAAAAATTTATTTCTCGGATATCAACCTAATAATTAAAACTTGGTTCTTGTCTGGTCATTTCTACGCCCCCCAGAAAAAAAACTACTATTTATAACCGGATATTCAACCTAATAATGAAAACTTGGTCTTGGTCTGGTCATTTTTGCACTACCCAGAAAAGAAAACTAAGATTTACATCTGAATATCAACCTCATAATTAAAACTTTTTCCGGATCTGGTCATTTCTGCGCCCACCAGAAGAGAAAACTACAATTTATAACTGGATATCAACGAAATAATTAATGAATACTACCATGCATGGTCTGCGCCCTGTGCCTGGGCACCGGTGGCACTGCCTTATTTACGGCACTGGACACTGAATAGTTAATAGATAATTAGTTAACACAAGACAATGTATTGATCGTTCTAAATTAACCGAGTTACATAATAAGTACCTTGTGAATTACTAACAATTTAAAAGTTTTAAAAAGTTATTAATGTCTAGTGTGTTTTGCCGGAGTTCAGTGGGGGGGGGGGGGGGGGGGGATTATTGCCCCTATTGTCCCCCCCCCACCCCTCACCCCCCACCCGCGCCGTCTTGCGTTTTTTTATGGGCAGCAGTTACAACAAAACAGCACAAAAATTGAATCACATATAAGTTGTCTCCTTTCCAGGACATTGGAAATCGACTCAAGTGGGGACGGGCGGGACACATTACGAGGCATGGTGGTGGAGCAGGACAGGTAGAAAAAGCGTCGGAAGACCAGTAGCAAGATAGGTCTACGACATAGTAGGTAGTTAGGTACGCATCGCTGGGCGTTCTTGTACCAATGCAAGTATGCAACTGGCACAAGACTGTAGTGGATGGCAGCAACTTCGGAAGTCTTCATCCAGCAGTGCATAAAGACGAGCTGTGTATTATGATAATGAAGAACACTATCATTTATACAGGGTAGCCTGATGCCTACATGTTTTTATCAGTGGTGTAATTTTAGGAAAATCTTTATCTATTAGTCCATTCCTATACCTACTGTGCAATAAACACATTTTCCAGATGTAGGTATGGCTGTATATACGCTAATTATCAGTTAATAGAACATAGCGTATAAATCAATGGTAACAGAATGGATAACAACCTACTATTTGTATTGATAAAGCTATTAAGTAGGTAGGTACTATCCATCTATAGTAAATAAAGCTTAGTATTGTTGGTATCGTACTACCTACTGAAATGGCTCGCGACCTGAGCACTAATACGGTAATACCGCTTTATTGGCCGCGAAAATGTTCTACCCACATGAAATTCCAAATAATGTGATGGGAAGGCATTTGAATCAATCACACCTAATGTTGCCAGCCTCAAGTCGATAAAAGGGGTTAGACTACATAATACTATTACTCCTATCGGGTCAAACTAAAAAAAATCACCCAAAAAAAGGCCTATCATTATTAAATTAATTTATTGGTTCATCCTACTAATATTAAAAATGCGAAAGTTAGTGAGAATCGATGAATGTATCTAAAGATGAATGGATTAATGTTTGTTACTCTTTCACGCAAAACCAATGAACGGATTTAGATGAAACTTGGAATGTACATAGTTTGTGACCTGGGTTAACTTATAGGCTTTTTATCCCGGCACCGAGCAAGCGAGGCCGGGAGCGGAAGCTAGTCGTATAATATTACAAAATTACAAATATTACAGACTCGGCTTGAATTTACATTGTTGGTTTTATTCACTAAATGCTCTAGTACTTACATTTTATGACGTCAGTGATTGCATTTTTGTAAAGAGTAAATTTATACTTCATCTATTTCTATAACACTAGTTTCTACCCGTGGTTTTGCCTACGTGGTATCCGAACGAAAAATATATGTTAAACCAGGTCATAAACTATGTACCTACATATATTCTATGTTTCATCATAATCTGTTTAGCCATTTTTTCGTGAAAGAGTAACAAACATCCATCCGTCCATTCTAACAAATTTCACATTTATAATATTTACAAGGAACTTGTGTTTATAGCACCCGTGCTTTAAAATCTTATTTTTTGTTTCTGAATTTTGAAAACCTAATTGTTATCATGTACCGACATTATCCGCTTACCACATACATCCTACTTAATATTATAAAGGAAGTTTGTATAAAAATATGAGATGTGAAATGTTTGTTCCTCTTTCACGACCAAACTACTGAACAGATTGATCTGAAGTTTCGCATTATGTAGTTCTAGGCCAGACGAAATAACTTTAAAGTGTAGTTACTTGTTATCCGGATAAAGCACGCAAGCACCCGCGGGGGGTGAGTTATATATACAAGTTATATATATTTATATATAGCTTATTACTTAACAACCTTACTCACACGCCATTTATTGTTGGGTGCGGATTTATGAGCCATTTGTGCCTATTGGTCATTCATTTCCGTGTCATGTTCCAATTGTTTTCGAATACGAACAGATGGATAGGAAATTGATGATGAATTTAGGCTAATGTGATTTGTTAGACATTTTAGGAATGTGGTTGAAAAATTGGACTTTTGTGACAAAACGCAAGTTTTCGTTTTAGCTTATTTTTGTTAGGAAAAGTGACTAAAATTAATCGATTAAAGATATCTTGAGTCTCTTACGAAGCAACTCAGTTGGAGCGATATACGGTGTGACAGCAACCTTCACCAGATTTCTACTTTTAATTCCTAGATAGAATAGATAACTAGCTTCCACTTACAGCTTTTCTCGCGTGGAACCCGTATAATATTTCAAGGTGTTGAACCTTTTAGCCGTTATGGAGTCAAGTGGGAACAAAAATTATATATATCTCTCTCTCTCTTTCTCACACACACAACACACACACACACACACACACACAAAAAAATTCAATTATTCAAAATTTATATTATAAGTGTGATATACTCGTACTTACAAGTATTTAAATTTAATTAATTTAATCTACGGAATACTGCGATCCCCAACCCCTATGCCCAGCTAGTTTAGTTAGATTATAAAAACTAAAGTGGGGATTTATCCCCCTTCTAATTATTTATTGTAACGGGTCTTCCTCGCGTTTTACCTATTTTATTTTCCCGACGTTTCGATGTTTGGGAGGAAGACCCGTTAAATATTATGAATTACGTTTGATACACGTGTCTTAAATGAGATTTTTAAAATCTCCCTAATTATTTCTCTCGGTATACCTACTAAGTTCGTGACCAACCTCTGAAAAAGATTCTATGTCCTTTTAAAAAAAAGAATATTATTTGAGACTTGAAAGTACTCCTCGACAAATTGCTCAAAATATTAACCCTACGAAACAAGTGGTTAGAAACAATTAATAATCCAAGCTTCACATTACTCCAGGCGCAGCTGTTGCTTCTATTTTAATTTAATATTACGTGAATATATAATACTACCTTCCGCCCGCAACTTTACTTGCGTGGTACCGGGATAAAAAGCAGCCTATGTGTTAATCCAGGTCACAAACTATGTATATTCCAAGTTTCATCCAAATCCGTTCAGTAGTTTTTGCGTGAAAGAGTAACAAACAGACATCCATTCATTCATCTTCACAAACTTTAGCATTTATAATATTAGTAAGATTCACATAATAATAAATATAGAATTTACCTTATATAATATGTACAAGGTAAGTTTGAATTAGTATTTTCTGAAACGGGGTACATTTAATCCCGAAGGTCAACAACATTTGTACAAAGTCTTTTCAAATTGTAGATTTTACCACAGAATACAGAGAGGACAGAAGCTTCACTCCGCGCAATCATTTAAATAAATAGTGACTTTAGCTGCTACGCAATAAAGTGCTATTCAGCTCGCACCGAACTCAGTGCCTAACATTTATATTAACCTACACCTTGCATCCCTTTCTATCGTATAGCTCTATCTCTACTGACGTGGCACGTGTAACGTTAGGGTTGTCTTGAGAATTATTCTGTGACGAATAATAATAACCTGGCCGACGCTGCCGGTGCGAGAAGCTGTATCCTGCGATCCCCAACCCGCATGCCCAGCGTGGGGATTATGGGCATATCCCCCTTCTTATAGGGGAGGCCTATGTCCACTGCTGGACATAGGCCTCCCCTATAGGCTGTTGTTGTTGAACATTTTACTATCCAGTTACCTAGCCACCTATTTATTTTTAGGAACAATGATAATTCAAATAATATCTACCTACCTAGTATTAGATCAGAAAACTATTTTACACTGGCTGGCTGCATTAAGAGCCCAGAAAATAGGCATACCTACTAGTACCCGACTGTTTTTAAGTAGATAACCTACACTGCCTACTTAAAGTTAAACCAAATAAAAATGTACCTAGCTTGGGTTTCTAATCTTGCTCTCAGTCTACATAATTTTTATTTATTTATTTATTTATAATCAAAATACCTACCAATGGCACAAAAATTGTCTATGAAAAAATACCTACATAATAATATTACGTTTATTTATGTAGGTAGGTACCGCATTCAAATAGAACTTGTACCTAAGTACCTACCTACTTAAGTAAATACGGGAGACTTTGATATCTAAACAACGCATTATTTGGTAGAAAAACTTTCAGTCCTGTACCTACTATTGGTATTATTTACATTTTCTTATTATTATTCAGGCAACCAAATGCTGTGTAGTATTTTTTTGCCTTCATTTGGCGAAAAATATAGGTAAATTAACAAAAACAAACTAAAATGCTGCGGCTGCTCAAGGACACTTTCGTTCCGGGCAGAACGCGGCAACCGACGTAACGAACCCGCTCGCAAGGCCGGCGATGCGTAGGTATATTTTTATACCTATTCTGCGGAGTGAAAGAGGCCTGATTTTACATAGATTTACTCAAAAACTTCTAAGGCAGCTCTAAAGTAGCTGATCTTGAGACTTCTTATTTATGATGTTAATTGTAGGTCAGTCTTAATTTTAAGCTAAAGTTTTTAAATCATGGATTTTTAACTGAAGTAGCAAAACAGGGCTCTTATTCTCTATGAAGATACCTTGCCGGTAGCGTTCACAAAACATGCCATGGCGTCAACGTTAACAAATTTGACATGGGCATAGAGGAGAATACGATTAAACGCAGGTTCCACGCAGATATTGTAACGAGGCGAGTTACGTTTGCGTTTGGTCATAGGGAATAAGGACACTTTGCTTGGTTTGAAATATACTTTTAATTTTAAAAATCCTTACAAATGCAAGTGTATTGCGTTAAACTACTTTATTACTTACAACAATAGTTGAAAGACCCGATTTTCAAGGACATCACACCAAGTCGGTTCACCGTGAGACAGGAGACAAATGGGGCGTATCAACATTATGAATGGGTTTGTCAAATTCAGAATAGTAGCTTTGTTGAAGATTGTTACACATTTGAAGTATTGCGCAGTTTGCGTCAGGCCACGTTATCATAATATTTAAATGTATTCTGAAGGCTCATCGGTTTTATTCATAGCCTGGTATCCGTGACGCTAAAGACTGTATAATGCGAGTGCTCTTTGTGCTTAAGATAGGTAAGTACTAAGACAGATACTTAGAAATAGCTTAGGAATCGGACATGTAGTAGGTACATTAGTACCTAGTAACATGATGTGTGTTCTATTAACATACAATCTCAGAATAAACCGATTAAAAAATATTATTATAAAAACAATAAACCCAACTGCTAAAAATTAATGAACTGAAAAGAGGAAAACAAGTATCACAATATTTATAAAACATTCGACCAACTAATGCATTGTGTAACTTTACTTACTAAATTAAGTATATTCAATTTAGTCAAACTAAATACTTTATGATTCTGATGGTGGGGACAAACGTATTTTTGGTAGATCTTTCTCACCCGTAGCCAACAAAGTATTCTTTGATCTCGCCTGCAGAATCACACTCCTTCCAGCGCAGTCGGGTTAAAACAATTTCTCACATCCAATTCTTAGAAAGTCCTTGGAATCGATATGAATACAAATCAGCTTCATTTAAATAAAAATAACATAATTAAGTTACTCATGATTCTGCATGACAATCATTATAAATTTATTAGCTACATCATTACAGGCTTTAACACGTTGACTGCGAGCCTCAGAGGAGGAGGGCCTGCGCATGCAGCTCAGTTGTGTTTTTAGCATTCAAAGCGTTAAATCACCACTACCATGGTGCGAATACCTACAGAAGCTAAAAATTTTGCGGAATGGGCGGGTGCGAAAATGGACTGAAATGGTACATTTGTGTGAGTCATTATTATGAGGAATAATCTACCTACTGGTAGCAAACACAGCTGCATCGCATTATATTGTTTCCAAAAACCTATACGAGAAAAAGTTTCATCCTATTTTTTTGTGGCTAAATTTAGCCACTAGCTCAAGCAATATGCAGAATAAACTCTGCCTGAGTAAACCCTAATCCAGACCGCAGATAGGGGTACGAAAAAGTGCAAGTAACGAGCGCAATTCGTTTGGGCGATGGGAGCGGAGACGCGTGCTGCTTCACGATTTAATTGCTTTGGCGCCGTTCCACGACATGGACCGCCACGACTGGAAGCGCCTGAGGTATGCTTGTTATCTTTCATGTCTCATCGGAGAATACATCTAGCACAGGTTTTTATGTTGTGATAGGAATAGAAAACATGGGAAGTAGAATGTTCCACACAACTCCAAGAATCTTGCGGAATAACGTAATGCGTGGAAATGTGATACGTTCTTCAGATACAGGCTATATTTTTTTCATAGTTTAGCTCAAAAAGGTGCATCTTTAATGAATAAATAGCTTTTGTTAAGTTAATTGGTTTTTATAATACTTATATAGTTTTGGTTTAGTGTTGATATGTATATTATTAGTACCTATATTATCCGCATCATTCATATTTTTAGTAGTTTAAGGTTAGCACGCCAACCTCATATCTGAACCTGTTACTGGTTGGCAGGTAGATAATGCCTATGGTATTAAGCCCACCCTTTGTAACATATTTTAAGTATGTACAATTAAGTTTTTTGTACAAGTACTTTAGTGCTTTAGTTAGAGGATTTAATTAAAGAAAAGGCAATTTTTTTTTTGGGTGTTTTTTATCCAGACCTATCTCGGGGTCTGTTTAGGTAAATACCTATCTATGTATGCCAACCCGCAACAATTGTACCTATGATGCCACGTCTTGTGTATTGAAGAATTTTACTAAATACATAAATAATCGTTCGTATGTTTATTCGATCTTATAAAGCTATGAAACTTGATCACTTCCAGTAAAGCCTGACTTTTGGCCGTAGTTTAACAAAGAGCGCTGCAAGAAGAACAGATTAAACGTGATGCATGCAGTGAAAGTGACGCTGCTTTTATATATTTTTAATAATCATCATCATCATCTTCCTGTCCTTATCTCACGACATGTGATATGTGCGGTCGGCACAACATGACAATGTGGCACTTGTCATTTCAACACTCACTCCCTTCTTACTAATGTCATCTTTCACATAATCCATGCATCTTTTCTTTGGCCTACATCTATCAATACATCATTCTACGTGCATTTCTTATACTCTTGTCGTGACATGACTTTTATCCTTCCTCATAACATGCCCATGCTATTACAATGCATTATAAACTGGCACTCATTCAATCCTTTATACATAATTCAATACCACTTCTAATCTTAGTATCTACATAATGAAAGTAGATATAATTTACACAAAAACAAGTAATTACTAAGTACAATTTCAGGATCCCCGAGAAAGAGGCTTGCATATAATTTTGTTTTTGAAACCAGCGCATAATGTAAGAAACTCGAAGCTCTTACTGTTTTATTCCAAATCGAAGACTAAAGATAGTCTAGGTTTAAAACTGGTATTTTGTGTACAAAATACCTTTAGTCTTCGATATAGAATGAGGGGGCTATGGCTTTATCTATACTAGGTACTTAATGAATAAGTACATTACAAAAAAGAGAATGCTATATGGAAAACTATTCACTTTTTTTACTTTTTAAACGTAAGGATAACTATTCACTTTTTTGACTTTTTTGGAAGTAGCGATACCTTATATTTAGTTAAGGCCTTGTCTTAGGTAGGCAAGAACTTCCAACGTAGGTAGTAAGTACCGACACTCCGTACAGCCATTCTCGTTACGATGACATCGCTTCTTTTTCTCAAACCTGCTCAAAGATTTTGGGTACCTACATACATGTCTTGTGGAACATAGATGGGATAAAAAGTCTTTGATTTTTTTACCATTTATCTTTTACGTGAGCATGTTACCAAAGTCGATATTTTGGGTAAGGTCCAAGATGTTATTAAAAAAGATAGGTACATTATGTCTGGTATTTAAATATCAAGGAATAAAATATTTAAATACTGCCATTACCAGGTGTAATTACAAATCCTTCTCATATGGAGATGCCTAGTGGCCTTTTTTATGGTTATACGAACGACCTTTTGGATAAAAAAATAGGCGTTACGTAAGTGGTTAGGTACACAATAATGAATGCATGTTCCTTCCCTGGACCACACGAACACGGCTTGCATTTCAAAACAACATTGGATGCAGCAAAGCCGAAAGCTCGAACTACTGTCTGCTATCGACCGAGTCTTCGTAGTTACGTAATCGGTCCATGAAACACACATGAAGCGTGAAGTTCACTTCATACTAATATAGCTGTTTGAACCCTTGATATTGTATGCCATTTACACGCTTGAAAGATGAAAAGTTTTATACGGAAACTAGTCTTATAATATAATCTTGTTTTTAATATTTGCCTTGTAGAAACATGTAGGTACTTCAGTACACTCAGAAGTTTGGAAGTAACAGGTGCGAAATTTAAGTTACTCGACTGTTTAAGCATCCCTTAAAACTGTCTGTACACTGGATTATTCTGAATGTAATAGCTTGTATTAATAAACGAATTTAAATTTGAATCACACTAAATAAAAATGCGAAAGTTTGTGCCCACTCATCGCTGCAACGGGTTTTTGGATTAAATTTGGAATATACATAGTTTGTGATCTGGATTAACACATAGATTACTTTTTAACCCAATACCACGCGAGTGAAGCTGCGGGCGACAACTATGTATAATTATAAAAAATCACGCTAATATTATAATTGATAAGTACCTAGTAGAGTTCTTTGTGAAGGGCTCGTCCGGCGAGGTACTGCCACCATGGCCAATTCAGCCGTGAAGCATCTGAGCTGTGTTTCGGTTTGAAGGGTATGGTTGCCGGTGAAATTACAGGCACAAGAGGCTTATAATCTTCATACCTTAACTTAATGGACGTAGGGCGTTGCATCGCAGAGCACGTTCCGGAAAAACGTGATCTACGATCTAATGCTTTGTGTGGGCCATGTGCATGTTTCATTCCCAAGTAGTATAAAAAAATAAAAACAAAATTGCGAAAGTTTGTGTGTGTAAGTATGTTTGTACTCAACTCCATAACGGCTGATCGGATGTGGATGAAACTTGGGATATACATAATTTATGACCTGGAATTATACATGCTACTGATATGATATCCCGGTACCAAGCAAGCCAAACCGCGGACGATAGTTAGTGTAATTATAAAAAATATGGATTCAAATAAAATCATGGATAGCCTTGGCAAAGGCACGGAATACACGATAAGTAATGCCTACAGGACAAAGGTTAACTCGTTACAAACTAAAGGTCAACAAAGTCTTTCCAAAGTAGATCGTACTTTCTTTATTCGTCAGACAGTGACACAGTGCCTATACTTTCTGGCGTCGAGGTCGTGAGAAATATCCCAGGTATAATGTCTAGCGATTGTTAAGAAAATCCACTTAAAAAGTTCAAGTTCTGCCTTGAGAAGAATATCAAACAGAACGTTTGACTCAAAATAAGTACTTAATTTGTTTATCTAACAAGAGTAGAAAACTTCTATGATTTCTTAAACAATCATGCTATTACTGAATTTAATAGGTTCATTATCTGCACAAATCTATTGAAGTAGACCGCTAAATAGAATACGAAGAATTATCTTCATCATCAGCCTTTAGCAGTCCACTGCTGAACATACGCCTCCTCCAATGAGCGCTTTTGCACTGTGTCTTCTTGTGAATGACAAATGATCTTGTGCTCTATAAATTCACAGACTTCCTTGCCATCTAAATACTGGTTTACGGGCGAGATCAATAATTAGGCAAGTTTTACAATCGATTTTGCAAGATATTTTCGAAATTGTAGACGGTATTAAAACTATTATTGATTAAAAACCAAAACATGACTGAATATGTTAGGAATGGTTTGGTAATTTCAAATCAAGTTTTAAACGGTTTTGCACCCAAAACCAAATTACGTTTAGAACGTAAGAGGGGGATTGATATTTTGTCCAAAATAATTTTTGTTTAACTCAAGGCGAAACTATATTGCGAAATAAGTTTCACTACTTATCGTTAAAATTATATTATCTGTTGAATTTATATCGCAAAACAAGTTTCACTACTTATCGCTTGTGGTGAAAGTATTTTCGTTAAAATAAAAATGACATAAAATAATATGACCTATCATGTAATCTCCGTGAGCATCGGAGCTTTATTGACGGAGCTATGCATGTTATTTTCTGTACATATGTTAATGTATATAATAAAAAAAAGTCTAACGTTGTTTTGAAAGATCAAGATCAAGATATAAGTACAATAATGCGTGGGAAAACTCACATAAGGTCAAAAACAAACAATGCATGCACTTTCGCGATACTAGTTTCGCATCGCTTACACGATGAAATTACTTTCACCAAAACTCAGATAACAGTTTTAACCAAAAATTGCGTGGAACGAAAGTATATCAATGCTGTGAAATTAATGCATGAATTGTGGAAATGAAGGTTTACTCGTGAAATTAAAAGTGAAAATAATGTCGTGAAAGTAGTTTCACGCCACTATTTTCGCAATGTAAATTCAATTAGTGATAGTGAAGTTATACGACACTAAACTTCATGGTAATGACACTAGCAAATCTAAAACGAGAAATGTTAAGCGTGGTTTACGATGTGTAATGCGACTATTAATGTCTGTTATTTTGTCTCGAATGGTTTGACTATCGTCGGTTGGACACGCAGATGTAAATTATCAAATTAATCGTCCCGAAACTTGTAATGGCCAGAATTGGTGTCATGTAATGTTCATAAAGAGCGATACCATTTTATGGTGATCGTGAGCCATGATAGCAAGCACAGGGTATATCTATCTTAGTTTTACATTTTATTCATAGAAATACCTAAACCTAAACCTTTACTTACACCTTTGATTCGGGAGGCTTTGGACACACCTTAGGTTACATACAAACTGTGCAACATTCGATATTTTTATTCGAAATATACTCGAAATGCATAACGTTAATCATAACGTGACGATCTGCGTAATGTAGCTGGCAGCCAGTGGATGAAAAGAGCCGAGGATCGGGCTCAGTGGCGTACCTTGGGAGAGACCTATGTCCAGCAGTGGACTGCAATAGGTTGATGATGATGATGATACTCGAAATAGTGCAAGAAAATATTATTAGGAAGCACATGCGGTTTTGTTAGCACTTCACCATGTATTTCCTACGTATAAACCGACTTTGTTGAGAGTAGCATAGTGAACGACAAGCTTAGCTTAGCAAGCCTCTTCCTAAAGACGAAAGAATAAGGAACTTAACTGCTTTGTAGATGTTTCAATTTCCTCTAGCATCTTTTAAAAATGCGCTTCGATGCTCTCCGACGCGCGCCGGTAGGTGTGAATGGTACATAAGATAACATTGTAGTATCGTACTTCCTTCTTTGTTTTTCGTATGAGCTTGTGGCTAACTCAAGCGTTGAAGCATTTAAGCCGCCCAAAGGCGACATAGACTGAACGGAAGACTGAAAAAGCCAGGGCCAACCTGTTAACGTGCTCTCCGAAGCAGGGAATCGCTCTGATCTAAACGGCAAACGGTCCCTCATCCAATAGTGGTTAAGTATTGCTTAACCAAGATGATGTAAGAACATTGAAAAAACACGGCAAGAGTGCTTTTCGTACTAAATGTTTGATATTCGTTGTATGTACCTATTCAACTAAACGTATAATTTGGTAAAGGTATCAACAAATATCCAAAAAACTCCGCAGATCTTCATTAGTGGGATCTTCAATTGGGATCCACGGACTAACCCGAACATGAAATCCACTACCTACACCACTGACTGTTGTTGTCAGGCCCTTGACATTTCTAGTTTCTCACAGCATGTTTCAGACAGGCACTCTGTTATTTGAGCCGAAAACTGATTAACGGGCTCTGAAAAGGTTGCAGAACTTTTAGAGAACCCTTTGTATTGGTTGTCACACATAGATTATGAATGCGAAAGCTTGTCAGATTTTCTTTGATCTTTCTTTGAAAAACTTTTAACAAGGTATAACTAAGCGTCGTCGTTATTTACCATCTATTTTACAAACGTATAATAAAAAGATTTTGAAGAAATTTTGAACTTATTAGGTTGCTTTTTTGTCAGCAAGAGCTTGCAATAGAGGTAAATTAGTTCGAGGTTACTAAATAAATCCTGCATAACACGTTGACTATGTCGGAGGTAGTGCACACAGACGGTTGCGTTATTGTGTGTGATAAGTGGTAAATAAATTGTGTCTATGTGTCTATGACTATGTCTATTCAGCAATCGAAGCTTTATACATAAAATTGTTCTATATTTTAACGGTATTTTTATACTTTGCACAATATTTAATTATTATATACTTAGTACTTAGCATAACCAGGCCTATTTCACTCCACAGAATAGGTATAAAAATATACCTACGCATCGCCGGCCTATCGAGCGTGGTTCGTTACGTCGGTTGCCGCGTTCTGCCCGGAACGAAAGTGTCCTTGAGCAGCCGCGGCATTTTAGTTTGTTTTTGTTAATGTACCTATATTTTTCGCCAAATGAAGGCAAAAAAATACTACACAGCATTTGGTTGCCTGAATAATAATAAGAAAATGTAAATAATACCAATAGTAGGTACAGAACTGAAAGTTTTTCTACCAAATAATGCGTTGTTTAGATATCAAAGTCTCCCGTATTTACTTAAGTAGGTAGGTACTTAGGTACAAGTTCTTTTTGAATGCGGTACCTACCTACAAAAATAAACGTAATATTATTATGTAGGTATTTTTTCATAGACAATTTTTGTGCCATTGGTACATAGTGCTGTAGTAAGTAGGTATTATGATTTTGATTATGTAGACTGAGAGCAAGATTAGAAACCCAAGCTAGGTACATTTTTATTTGTTTTAACTTTAAGTAGGCAGTGTAGGTTATCTACTTAAAAACAGTCGGGTAGGTAGGTGTAGGTAGACAAATCGATGTGGTAAGTTACCTAAAGGTAGGTGTACTAACAACTAAAACTAGATACCTAGGTTACCTACAAACCAAATGTTATTTTTTTCTCTTGCAAATATCTAGGTAGGTACCTAACTACTAAAATTTCTCTTAAGATTTAGCATGATGTACCTACCTACCTTAAACAGTGATTATTCAGTTTTCGTACACAAGACACCTAAACACTTAAGTAAGTGTTAAGGACCCAAGTACCTACCTCGTAGGTATGCCTATTTTCTGAGTTCTTAATGCAGTTAGCCAGTGTAAAATAGTTTTCTGATCTAATACTAGGTAAGTAGATATTATTTGAATTATCATTGTTCCTAAAAAGAAATAGGTGGCTAGGTAACTGGATAGTAAAATGTTCAACAACAACATCCTATTCAGTCCACTGCTGGACATAGGCCTCCCCTATAAGAAGGGGGATATGCCCATAATCCCCATGCTGGGCATGCGGGTTGGGGATCGCAGGGTACAGCTTCTCGCACCGCCGACGCTGCTGCCCGTCGGCGGCCAGGTTATTATTATTCGTCACAGAATAATTCTCAAGACAACCCTAACGTTACACGTGCCACGTCAGTAGAGATAGAGCTATACGATAGAAAGGGATGCAAGGTGTAGGTTAATATAAATTTTAGGCACTGAGTTCGGTGCGAGCTGAATAGCACTTTATTGCGTAGCAGCTAAAGTCGCTATTTATTTAAATGATTGCGCGGAGTGAAGCTTCTGTCCTCTCTGTATTCTGTGGCATAACGTAAAAGAAAAGCAAAAATAATATCAGCAGAACAAAAGTAAACAGTATTGCTATTTTTATTGAATTAAATATCAAAGTGAAACTTAGGGCGGTTCTTTAGCAGTTGGATAAAAGTTACGAATATTAAGAGCTTAACTTTCCAGGGATAATTAAATTGGTAGTGCCTCCGCGCTAAATAATACTCGACAAACCTTTAGAAACTTAGAGACACAAGTTCAGCGTTCTCAAGTTATTTTTAATTAAGCTGTTACAATAGTGCGCAGTTGCGCAAGCTAGAGGATTTAGCTGTACCGATTTTAGGCTGCGCTATGCTGTAATCAGCCAGCCGCCAGTAAAGCTTTGTTAGTTAGCAGGGTGCACCTCTTAAGTGTATTTTAGCTCAATCCGTTTAGCTCTTTGGTCTTCATTAACTTACTATCAAGGTGAAAAAAAATATGAAAAAGCATAAGAAAGATGAGAAATGTCAAATATTTATACCTCTTTCGCGCCCAAGGAACTGAATGGATTGAGTTGAAATGCACTTATAATATAATAATTTATTCTCATGGTGCACCCTGGTAACTAACAAACTCAGTTCTGGTCGCCGTCTAATTGCAGCATAGCGGAGCCTAACACGCTAGTCCCTTGGTCGCTGATGGGTAGCAGCGTCTGCGGTGCGAGAAGCTGTGCCCTGCGATCCCCAACCCACATGTCAAGCGTGGGTATTAGGGGAGGCCCACGGCCAGGAAGAGACTGTTATAGGCTCTGGTTGTTGTTGTTTTTGTTATTGTAAATCCTAATAACCTAATAATCCTAATATAATATTATAAATGTGAAAGTCTGTTACCACTTATCTCCGTAACCACTAGACATATTTAGATGAAATTTAGTATGTAGATAGTTTAGATGCCAGAATAACACAATTTTGAAAAATTAACCTCTAAAGTAGTAAACGGGGATGGCAAAAGTCGTACGGGGAACCAAAAAAATCTTTACAAATCGACTTGAAATTATGCACCGAGACTTTCTAATAAAAATAAATGAACACCTGTTTCAGGACTTTTCGCAATTCAACCTCTAAGATGGTTAACGGGGGTGGCAAAGTTTGTATGGGGAACAAAAGCCTGTGTGAATGTTTGTTACCACGTATCTCCGTAACCATTGAAAATATTCAAATGAAATTTGGTATGTAGATAGTTTAGGTTTCAGAATAGGCTAACTATATCCGGGTACCTACCACGCGACCGAAGCCGCTGCGTTAGTCATTACTAATAAAACTTACGAAGCTATGAAAGAACGGGAAAAACGGAATGGCTAACATACCAAAGCATTTAGATAAAAGTGAAAAAAAAAGTTAATATATTACATAAATAAGCAACGTTAGCAAACCTACCTATCTAAAATGAAGATTTTTTCGTATTGAGGGTGCACTAAATAATTCTACCACTATCTGAGGTCTAATCTAACTCAAGGTAATGTACCTGCCTGTCTATGCATAATGAACTTTATTCTCACTCCGAAATAAATAAGTTAGGAACAGATTTCTCGAGGAAACTTTCATCAGTTAATTATCCAATTGTCTAAATATTTGCCAAATTTAATCAAATTCGCGGCTTAGCATTCAGGAATTACCTTCGTAAAATTAAATTGTGTGAATTATTCAATACAAGTAATTAATTTAATCTATTAAAAGATTTACGTTGATCCAGTTCTGAAGCTATTCATTATACCGTGAATTTTTCGATACACAAATTATTTTCGATTGGGAAAATAACAAAAGGAATTGTTCCAAATATTGAAACAGTTCAGTGAATACTTAAATCGTTAGGAATGCCTACTAGTAGGTACCTGGGTGAAACCAGTATGATAAGCATTTTCTTCATTTCATGTAAGATTTGTCTTTTACAACGTAAATTACGTAAACGATAACGTGAAGACCTCTGTGGAGCGGTGAGCAAAGGCCCGCCTGAAACGCAAAAGGTTGAGGGTTCGATTCCCACTGCCAGGCAAATGTTTGTATGATCTGAAATTATTTGGTTGGTTTGGGTGCCTTCTGTGAACAAATGTATGTTTTTACAAAAAAAATTAAATATGTATGTAGTATATCAGTAATGTGGTTCCCATAATACTTAACAGCTTGGTTTGGAGTTACTTCGTGATGATAGTGTCCAGCATTTTTGTTAAAACATCGTTTAGCAAAGAAAGTGAGTAAAATAAATACCTTCACTAGGTATTTACAGTAACTGTTCTATTACTTTGTTTCACTTAAAATAAATATTAACTAAATACATACCATACGATACAATATTACGATATTACACATTAAAGGATTATTTTCACTAAAGGTAGGTTATAACATCCTTTATATTACGATTACAATGAGGCTGTTATGTTCCAAGGCTGGGCAAAGGCCTCCCAACGATCCCTCCTTCCAGTCAATCTTGTGTAGTCTGAGCTTGATCACATAAAAAAAAAGTTGGTTAATTATGTGACAAAATGTTTTTTCAACCGTTTCAGTGCCACAACCATGCTGGCAACACATATATAAAAATATGACTAGTTTTAATTTCTGTAAGAATTCGATGTAAGAATCTAAGAACAAAACGACTAAATTATATATATTTAGAATTAAACAAAGTACAATTACCTATTGATGTCATGATTCTGAACAAAAAACAATAATCTCACATAATATCACCGGATAACACTAAAATCTGAAACCAGTCTGAATCATAGAATATGGCAGTAGCGACATCTGCTGGCGTACATGTAAATTAAGTTATCAGAAGGTACTCCCGCCTTTTCATTTTCATTCCGTGAAAATACCGAGCACAACCACTACTGTTTAATACAGAACGCTATACAGAGATGGCGCTGCCATTTATGATTTGAAAATTGGGTTTCCTGTTAGGGCTAAATGATGTTTTGTTTAGATCTTGTTCCTGATTTGAAATCGAATGAACAATAATCTAATCTAACATATTTTTTACATTTTTCTATCCTCGCACATACGACGACTTTTGTCACGCTGTGTGGGTGAAAGCCCGCCTGAGACGCAGAAGGTTGCGGGTTCGATTCTCGCCGCAAAAATTGTTTGTATGTTGTAATTGTTTGTATGATCTGTAAATATTTATCTCGGGTCTGGGTGTTTTCTATGAATGTTATGTACATTATGTATTTACAAAAAAAAAATAAGTTTAACTGTCAGTTCACAGCTCTGTTATGTTTGGGGCTATATGATGCTGTGTGATAGTGTCCATTATTATTATTAAACTTACCTAACTGTGCATATATTTTATTATCTAAATCCTATCAGTATCTACCTAACACTTTATGATGGTAGGGTACGGTTTTTATAGCAGGTACCTATATAATAAAATAAAATTCATTGTAAAACGTCATAAAACATACACGGATTGATTAGTCACAGAGTCTATTATCTTAATAATTTGTTTTATTATTATTTATTAATAACTCTACCGGCCCGATGCCAAAACTTTTAAAATTCCAGTAAATTTATGAGAAGCACGTGAAAGGATTAATTTTAGCTGCAAAGTACCCGAGTATCCAGCTAAATAACTTTGTTAGTGCGTCAGTCCTCTTAGATTCTGGTAGAACTTCGTAGGCGTAGCGAGAGAATGTCATGTTAGTGAATGTCAAGGACCGTTACATTGTTTAGTGAAGTACTAGGATGTAATTACAGCTAAGTATAGGTATTTATTAAGTACCTACACTTCCCCTAACAAAGAATCATATGTAGGTTAGACACGGCATACATTATTATAGCAGGATTTGAAGATGCACAATGTTTGTTACTTTTTCTTGCCAAAAAGACTGAATAAATTGAGTTGTAGATATAGACTAGAGGTTGGGTGGTGCGCGAGCTGCGCGCAGCTCGCGGTTTATGTTTTGATTCGTAAAGCTATCAGAGAGGGTTTCGAAGAGGAAGAAGCAATCAAAGAAGATATCGATGTGGGAGAAGCAATTAACGATGATATCAAAGAAGAAGAAGCAATCGAAATCGAAATGGAAATGGAAATGGAAATTGAAATCGAAATCGAAATCGAAATCGGAAACGAAATCGACCAACAACTACCCTACAACTACTCTACACCTACCCTACAACTACCCTACACCTACCCAACACCTACCCTACCCCTACCCTACAACTACCCTACAACTACCCTACACCTACCCTACAACTACCCTACAACTACCCTACACCTACCCTACACCTACCCTACAACTACCCTACAACATCCCTACACCTACCCTACATCTACCCTACAACTACCCTACAACTACCCTACACCTACACCTTCACCTAACCTACACTAAATATCTATACGATTCCACCAAACATCGACACAAATGTCATTAAAGTAAGTAAGTTTTGTATGGGATATTTTTTTTTTGTATGGAACCCTAATTTTTTTTTTTCAGATTCTTATATAAAAATAAACCCTGATCAACATTAGTTTGAGCGCAAACCCTCTACGACCTATAGTTTCCGAGATGCATGGGGGGTGGGGGTGAAAGGGGGTGAAAAGGGGAAATGTCAGATTTTTCCTGAGGTCGCCCCCACTCCCTCTATACGAATCCACTAAAAATTTCAACCCTACGAGGTGGCATCTGGGAGAACAATCATGTCAGTCAGTGAGTGAGTGAGTGAGTCAGTGGTAATCGAGCTATATATAGTATAATAACTAGAGGTTGGGTGGTGCGCGAGCTGCACGCAGCTCGCGGTTTATGTTTTAATTCGTAAAGCTATCAGAGAGGGTTTCGAAGAGGAAGAAGCAATGAAAGAAGATATCGATGCGGGAGAAGTAATCAACAAGAATATCGAAGAAGAAGAAGCAATCAAAGAAGATATCGATGTAGGAGACGCAATCAAAGAGAATATCGAAGAGGAAGAAGCAATCAAAGAAGATATCGATCTGGGAGAAGAAATTAAAGAGAATATCGAAGAGGAAGAAGCAATCAACGATGATATCGAAGAATAAGAAGCAATCAAAGTGGATAGCGAAGTGTAAGATGAAATCAAAGAAGATATCGATGTAAAAGAAGCAAAATCCAAAAAAAAGCACGAAAAATCGAAATCAAAATCGAAATCGAAATCGAAATCAAAATCGAAATCGAAATCAAAATCGAAAACGAAATACAACTACCCTACAACTACCCTACACCTACCCTACAACTACCCTACACCTTCCCTATAACTACCCTACAACTACCCTACAACTACCCTACAACTACCCTACAACTACCCTACAACTACCCTACAACTACCCTACAACTACCCTACAACTACCCTACACCTACCCTACACCTACCCTACACCTACTCTACAACTACCCTACAACTACCCTACAACTACTCTACACCTACCCTACACCTACCCTACAACTACCCTACACCTACCCTACAACTATCCTACAACTGCCCTACACCTACCCTACAACTACCCTACAACTACCCTACACCTACCCTTCAACTACCCTACAACTACCCTACAACTACCTTACAACTACCCTACACCTACACCTTCACCTAACCTACACTAATAAATATCTATAGGATTCCACCAAACATCGACACATGTCATTAAAGTAAAAAAAAAAAGTTTTGTATGAGGGGGTGAAAATTTTGTATGGGACTATTTTTTTTTGTATGGAACCCTAATTTTTTTTTCGGATCCTTACATAAAAATAAACCCTGAGCAATATTAGTTTTAGCACGAACCCTCTACGACCTATAGTTTCCGAGATACATGGGGGGTGGGGGTGAAAGGGGATGAAAAGGGGAAATGTCAGATTTTTCCTGAGGTCACCCCCACTCCCTCTATACGATTCCACCAAAAATTTTAACCCTAAGAGGTTGCATCTGGGAGAACAATCATGTCAATCAGTCAGTCAGTCAGTCAGTCAGTGAGTGGTAATCGAGCTATATATAATATAATTCAAAATTAAATAAGTATAAGCTACTTTTTATCCTGGCACGAAGCGAGCGGAGTCGCGTGGTACCAGGAACATGATTAAAATTTAAGAGTGAGTTGACTCGTCCACCGCGGGTGACGTATACGAATCCACGGGGTAAGTAAACAAAAACCTACAAAGAGTCATGACATCATGTCAGGTTATTGAAGAAAGAGAAAGTTTTAAAAAGTGAGTTAAATAAGTATTTAGTCAACATTAAAGTTCTACCCCTCATCACAGTTGCACCCACCTGATGGGTGACACCATAAGAAGTAGAAACGTAAATGAGAGAATTATCAAGTAGCTACGTAGTTCTTGAAATAATCATCGGCGACAGACGGAGGGACAAACAACGTCGCACCAGGGTTCGTAAACGTCCCCCTTAAAGCGACTATAAGGGTCAAGCCTCTCTCTAGCTCGCACTATTCAACATTTTTGAAGATATAAAATCACTGAATTTAGTTATGCAAAATAGCAAACCTTCACGGCCTAGAAAATAACAAAACAAAGGTTCAGCAATAATATCATGTTGAACCCAACACGTTTTCCTACCAAAAAATTTGCACCAAAATTGATAACATTGATGCAAGTATTTTTGTAAGAAAACGTTAGAGAATCAAAATTATATTATTGCTGAACCTTTGTATTGTTATTTTCTAACCCGTTTGCTATTTTGCATAACTAAATTCAGTGATTTTATATCTTCAAAAATGTTGAATAGTGCGAGCGAGAGGGAGGTTTGACCCTTATAGTCGCCTTAAAGGCACCAGAGAAATCGCACCAGAGTTTGGAAACGTCACCCTTTGTAAAAAGGTAAAATTTTAAAGTCTTGTAAAACTTTTACCAGACACATACCAGACATAACCACTTCTCTGACTAGCAGTGGTTATAATAAGATTTTATGTTAGCACCTGGCGATCCACCATAGGACAGATTTGAGTTGAATGCGTCATATAATTTTACAACATCGTTTTATTAATATACACAGACCGACAATAACATTAATAATAGTGTTTGTAGCATTAATTTAATCGAGTTTTATATTTTTGCTTTGAACCTTCACATAACCTGTGACATAACATTTAGTATTATTCATTGGGGATAATGGGCATATCCCCTATCTTATTAGGGGAGGTCTGTGTCCAGCAGTGGTCTGAAATATAGGCTGGTGTTTTGTGTTTTGCGAGTAAGATAAAGTAGAATTATGGTCTTGGGAGTCACTTTGTAAAATGGTCTAGATACAATGTTAAAACATCTAAAAATGATTACCTATTTATTAGATAAAAAATATTAATGTACAAAAGCTTTTGTTTTTCCATTATATATCAAAAAAGTTTATCTCGCGGGAACCCATTTAACTTAAGTTCAAGGTTTTGTGAAGTTTGTCTTTATATGCGGAGATAAGAAAAATAATAGCCTCTTTTAACTTTCTCACGCCTGTGAATTCAGTATGGGGTTGAGGTTGACGCACTTCTGCATGTCCTGAAAACTTTGTGGTTCTTTATTAAAATACGATTTACTTACTTATCTTCTTAACCCTCAATGCAAACAGGGCGGTATATCTATATGTGGTATCGTAGCTCCCAAATGGATGAAGCCTTTTTTAGGGTTAAAAGGGTAGAAACGGGACCCTATAACTAAAACTACACTGGCCGTCTGTCTGTGTGTCTGTCACCAGGCTGTATCTCATGATCCGTGATAGCTAGACAGTTGAAATTTTTACAGATGATGTATTTCTGTTGCCGCTCTAATAACAAATAAAATAAATATTTAAGTGGAGCTCCCATACAACGGTACGGAACCCTTTGTGCGTGAGTCTGACTCGCACTTGGCCGGTTTTTTAGTTAAGATTTAGTTTTTACGTAAAATCTTACACAAATGCCGAATACATTTAAGCTTTTTAGCCCTTATAAATTGTGTATTTTGCAAATAAAAATTTAATCTATAAATTTTTGTATTGGGTCCACTTGTCTTAATAGAAAAATAATAATGATGGTCACTATTACACCATCATGTAGTCCTTAACTAAGCAGAACTTGTAATAAAGAAATCACATGACTGATACACTACCTATATACTTTTTTTCGTAAATACATACATAACTATACCTAGAAAAAGATCTAGACTGATATCTGCAGATAATGCAAATACCCGTGGCGGGAATCGAACCTTCTGCGTCTCATGCAGACCTTGGCCCACTGCGCCACAGAGGCAAATAAAAATGTTATGGCATCATCTACGTAACTATGAAAACCATCTACATACAGAAAAACGTGATATCGATAAGGAAAGAGTTCAAAAGGGTAAGTACCTAGTACCTAAATACACAAGTGATAAGAAAAGGGTTAATCGACAAAAGGGTCTGCCTACAATATCTTTACATTTTCCTTGATAAAATAATTCCATGAAGGAATAATCGAGAAGTATTTTTAACAAATTTAGAGATCAAATTTGAAGTGTAAATCGATTGAAAATTTATTTTCGGATAGATACCTACCTAAGTCTATTTTCATAAGACGAGCGTTTTTGAAGACAGTTGTAAAAAATGAATGGTTATAGAATAATTTCCCGATTCATGTCTTTAGACAAGATTTAGCAAGAAAAAGGTAGATTATCATTGAATTAAGTAAGCCACGTGCAAAATTATAGATATACATACTATGATAATCTTAAAAGAATAACTTATTTATAATTTTCCTTGGACGCTATCGTTGACTTCCGTAGTAATTTAAATTCCCTGCATAATTCAATTCGCTTCCTACACGCTTTCACGAGCTCTAACAAAATTATTGGCTTTTATATCGGCATCTATGGCAAACATTGGATAATAAATTCAGAGTATAAAGCTTGGTAATACAAACTTATTACGCTTTCTCGTATTGTATACCTACGAACATTTATACATCTATACATATGATATAAGGGTAGAGCAAAAAAATCTGTACATTTATGATTTTTAGCAAAAGTGTATTCATTCATTTATTTATTTATTGATTTAAGGCACACAAAAAAGAATATAATCAGATAAAAATCAATACTTAAACATTAAAATTATTAGAGCTAGATAATATTCCTAAACATGTGTACACAGCATGATTAATACTATATCTAATAACAGCATTTTGTGTGGATCGGAAGACTTTGTCTGTCTGTATGTTTGTTACCATTTGGCGCAAAAAAAAAAACTGAATGGATTTAGATTAATGTTGTAAAATCCGATATCTTACCATCCAACTTAGCACAAATGCTACATTTTATATCTCTAGAAGCAGAGTTGACCTACAAAGTTGTAGTTTATTTCATCTTTACCAAGTGGTAACTAACATACAGTTTTTTTTTTGGATAAAAAAAACGGTTTTATGGTTTTAAGATTTACTGAATACACTTTTCTCAAAAAACAAATATGTACAGTTTTTTTTGCCTATACTCTTTTATTATATGTAATATATTATGTATCGTGAACCTGCTAGGGTTCATAAGTGCAGGCATAGATAGTGTAATAAAAGAGTAAAAACCTTCCATCACCATCATCATAATTTACGCCATTTCGGCCAACTGCTGGGCATAGGCCTACCTTTGATTATGCAACTCGTCTCGATCCTGCGCTAGTCTGGGCCAGGTGCCACCCACGGTTTTTCTGATATCGCCGATCCAACTCGCCTGTGGACGTCCCCTATTTCTATGACCATCTCTCGGCCTCCACTCTGTCAGCACCTTAGTCCACCTATGTAAAAACCTTCCAATTTAGATAAAACAACAAAAAAAAGTTAATCTCCCAAACGCCAACAAATCACTATACTTCTGCAATTAACACTCAACCCAAACAAACATCTGTCGTAAAATTACTTTTAAATTGAATTTTGGGTAAAATTCGTTTCAAACAAACGGGTTAAATGTCCTAAATGGTATGGCCTGGTTTGATTACAGTGCAACTAAGTCACATTTTATGCAGTAAGCAGATACTTTTGAATATAACTAAAAATACTTTGCAAGTGTCCACTGTTTGCATTTGACACAGACTATACGGAAGTATTATTTATCAAAAAATTAAACCAGCCAAGTGCGGGTTGGACTTGCGCACCGAGAGTTCCGTATAAACTAGTAGGGTTTGTTCCCTTATTTGTGCTCTAAGACATTGCTTCTTGCCAAAGGAGAATTGCGTCAAAACCGAAAGTATCCCATAAAATTTATTATATTATAAAAATGACATTTGCATTTTTTTTTGTTTTACACACCGACGGAATTAATTATGAAGTAAAAAAATATTTTGTTGATTTGGTTTCCGCCGCACGCCGCCATTAAACTGCAACAACCAATGATATATACGTTACTACGGCAAAAAACATTGATGTAAAGTGTTACTATGACAATAACCCTCATTTTTAATTATTTTGACAGTAGAATCGACTAAAAACTTATTGGAGATTTTTTTGACGCACTCACTTTAGTCTTGGTACCGAGCGCCATACATCAGACGGCATTCTCCTTTCATGATTCTAGGTGCCGTCTCTTTCGTTGAAGTCCGATTTTGAGATTCGAAATTGTTGTCGAGTATTTGATATTAATTTCAACTTGATACCTAAGAAAACTTTCTGGACAGAAAGACAAACCGACCTACATCGACAGACAGATGGATAAAAAAGTAATCCTTTGAGGGTTCTTTTTTCCCTTTGCAGTACGGAACCCTAAAATATAAAAGTAATAATAAAAACCTACTTTAAATTATCAACTTAGTGGCTAGAAAAAATGGGGGAGGTCTTTGTCCTACAATAAGATTGTTCGGGCTGACAACAACAATGACCACAATAATTAATTAAAATTAATTTAACGGTCTGATTATTAGCGATAGAACTGATAGATAGAACAGAATATTTTTGAGTGAAACTCGGTAATGGCAGGTTAGAATAGATAATATGCATAGTCCAACTGCGATATTACACTAACGCGAGTTTTTAGGTAGGCATAAAAGCTGGTAACCTGCTTACTACATTAAAAGCCAAAAGTTTGGAGTTAGGGTTCGAGACGTGACCCGAGTAGAGTTGAGGATCACTTTTAGTTTGTATGGAGCGTAAATGAGCCAGTCAATTGATAATATAATGATGGTAATGATGATGAAAAAAGACATGCAAAGCTACTGATTGATTTCACTATGCTCGGTTGAAGGGTGAGTATGTGTTTTAAGTCTGATTTTACTAGGCAACACTCAAAACCCGGGTATTTTGTAGATATTATACACCTAATACCAGAAAAAATATCATTTATTTCAATCACGTAACGAAGAGGAGACTTTCAATTATTAAAGGGAAAATGCTTGATCAATTGATGAGGGTAGATTTTGTAATCTCAGTATGCATTCAGTTCTTTCACTATGTCTTTGTTGTTCGTTGTTTATTTTGCTTTATTTGCGATTTATATTCACCAAAATATCAAAAAAGCGTAGCCTTTGATTAAGAAGTCTTATTGTGCATACTGAAAACCAGCGCTGTAGTTGCTTCTATGCTTCTGCGGCATACGCTGAATGGTGACTTTTTGGGTCTCTAGGTATTTATCTCGTTAGATTTGCTCTTACTTACCTATTGTTTATTTTTGTATAACTTGTGCCTCAAATAAATGTATCTTTACCTTTACCTGGTTTTGCTTTGAGTGATGCAAAAGTAAATGAAGTAATTAATAAAAAATCACTGATTACCACTTTATGTGGAATAGCATGCGTGAGCATTGAATTGTGACAAATATGTGTGAGCTTCATCTAGATTTTGTATGGAAAACTTCGGGAGAAGTTTCCTGTTGGGAAAACAATCGATTCAAGACTAACTTACGTTGTTTTTTAAGTGATCTAACAAACTCCACAAGTTAAAAAAAACTCCGAAGACTGAAGATTGTAATACTGTTTCGAAGCCACTGCGGGCTCAGCTCTAAATTTTCCGAAGTATTTACCTGCTAAGGATTTTTGTAACCAAATTAATAATTTAATATTTTATAAGTAGCTATTTGACATGACAGGTTCTTCTGAAGTGTCAAACTTTTCCTGGCCGCCTTTAAAAAGAGTAAAGAATTTATGAATTTAGGTGGATTCTTCTAAAGGTATTTATTTGCCTTCTCAAAAATAATTTAGAACTCTTACGTTTCTATTCACATGAAATATATTTTGCAGGTAACAGAAACCTACCAATTTAAACTTGCAAACAATGAAACAGCCATAACATTTTTTATTATCATCATCATCAGCATATAGCAGTCCACTACTGGACATAGGCCTCCCCTAATGAGCGCCATTGCGCTCTGTCCTGAGCTCGACGCATCCAGCTTCTACCAGCAGCCTTTCGCAGATCGTAACTCTACCTGGCGGGGGGCGTCCTACACTTTTTCCGAGCCGCGGTTTCTACTCAAGAACTCGTTTACCCCAACGGTTACCGGTTCTTCGGCAGATATGACCAGCTCACTGCCACTTTAGTTGCTGATTCTCTGAAGAAACTCCGAGCATAGCTCGTTCCATAGCTCGCTGAGCGACTTTAAACTGGTGGACTAGCCGTACTGTGAGTATCCATGTTTCGGCTCCGTATGTCATGACGGGTAGAACGCACTAATTGAAACATTGCAGTATAGGTGACGAGAAAAATCGACGTAGTTTTCCGAATGCTGCCCAACCCAGCTGAATCCTCCTCTTGGCCTCTTTCTCGAAGTTGTTTCTAACCAATTGCAATATCTGCCCCAGGTACGTATACTCCGAAACAACTTCAAGAAAGTGTCCATTAACGACGACAGGACTCGGATCAATTCGGTCACTGACCATCACTTTGGTCTTGTCCAAATTCATGCCGAGACCTATCTTTCGCGAGGCTCCAGCATTTATTGTAGCTCCTCCAGCGACTCCGCCAGTAGGACTATGTCATCAGCGAATCGCAAGTGTGAGTTGTGCTCGCCGTTTATGTTAATGCCTATACCTTTCCAGTCCAGTATCTTAAACATATCCTCCAACGCGCTTGTGAACAGTTTCGGAGAAATGACATCTCCCTGTCTCACTCCGCGGCGCAGTTGGATGGGTTTATACTGCTGGTCCTGTACTTGGACACTCATAGTGGCGGCTTCGTACAGACATCTCAACACTTCGATATAACTATAGTCCACTTGGCATCGCTGCAAGGATTCCGGGACAGCCCAGGTTTCAACACAGTCAAAGGCCTTCCTATAGTCCACAAAAACTAGACACTGGATTACTCTTCGGATTTCTGTATAATCTGCCTCACTGTGTGAATGTGGTCTATGGTGCGATATCCTCCGTGAAACCCGGCCTGCTTCGGTGGCTGCAACTCGTCGAGTCTTCTGGCGAGACGATTTTTTACACAATTTTTGTAATGCAAGTAATGAAAGTTTTCTCTAATCTATTTTTAAATTATAAAACTAATGAAGTTGACTGAATTATTGACAATCTTACGTTGCACGTTGTGCAAGCAAGTAGACATGAAAGGAATGCAACGGAGATCAACCCTCAACCGTCAACAGATAAGTCGCAAGCGTTCAGCTTGTAAAACTATAAATGAAGAATAATCATCAATCACCATTAACAACAACTCCACCCTGGGTCAGTTGCTGGACATATGCCTTCCTATAAGAAAGGGGATATGCCCATAATCTCAACGCATGCGGTTCCGGGATCGCAGGGCGCAGCTTCTCGCACCGCTGCCCGTCAGCGGCCAGGGGATTTTACTGTGCCAGTGTTAGTCTGCGCTATGCTGTAATCAGCCGGCCGCCAGAGCCCCGTTTCTTATTTTGCAGGGTACACCACGGGCAGATGAGGTTGGCTTGGGTCCCAAAGGTGGAGGTAAGAACCCTTTAGACCCCCATCGTTAAATCCAAAATACTTACGTTAGTAGTAAGTAAGGATACCCACTTTCTCATTTGGCCACTATATGGCATACAGTTATATGGCTTATGAACGAAAATTACTACGCGTCTGTTTTATAGCTTCTTAAAATAAAACGCCCATGCAATTTTATGGCCATTTTGTACTTAATAATAATATTATTCATACAGAAAACGTAATAACGTGGACTATTTACACCAAACAGCGTGAACATAATAGCTTAATTGCTACGTGCGTGACAGACGACTATTCTTGTACCTAACAAATAAATAAAAAGTCTGAAATTCGTAATGAACACACTGTTGTTGTGTGGACACAAACCCAACACGTGAATAACGTAATAAATTCTCAAGGCTTTATACCAACTAGAAAGAAAGTACTTAGCTACATGTATCCAATTAATCATGATAAATAAGTGCATTATTTTATCACCCATCTTATGTAACGGTGAACCAGCCCTTTTTTTAGCCTTAGCAAAAATGTCAGATGTTCAACTATCGGTTTTCATCACTTCGCCTATTTACTTGAATTTGAATTGAATTCGGTTAGTAATGTTTAAAACATATTCTTCTTAAGTCATTTTGATTTCAATTTTAACAACCTCTGTGGCGCAGTGAGCGAAAGCTCGCCTGAGACTCAAAAGGTTGCGGGTTCAATTCTTGCCGCGTGACAAATGTTGGTAGGATCTGCAAGGGACAGTCCGTAGCCCAAATATTTTCGGATGTCGGTATTTTTTATGTATAAATATATGTAATTACGAAAAAAAAATTGTTGGAGTATCATCAGTCATGAAGTACCCTTATGAGTACAAGCTCTACTTACATTGGGGCTATGTGATGTTGTACGCTTATTTATTATTTTTAAATGTTTTATACAGCATCAAGTAGGTAGTAACTTTTACTCACCGACCAGGACGCTGTTGTGCCTAGGACATGATAAAATCCAGAGCATTTTTAAAAAAGTCTACAATCTAACAACACACTCAGGTTCGTAATCTAAAGTACCTAAGTCAACGTGAACACGGTAAATCCTAGGTTTAGCTCAAAGTGAGTGGCTGTTTCCTAGTCTTAGCTACACTTGAGTCCGAGTTCGTGCCTATTATGTGATGCGAAGTATCAAGACGAACACCAGCGCAATCAGTATGCCCACTGCCATTGTTAGAAAAGGCGTACTGTACCTATCCCAGTATTCCAACCAAGGTTTAGAACAGAAGAAAAGCTTTATAGGCTCAGTATAATGAAGATAACATTCAAGTCAAATTCGCTTTCTTATTATTTCAAAGGAGCGCCAAGTTTGAGGGTCCCTTGTGGATACCATTTTGTTTTATGTGACCAACACACTCCAGTAATCCACCCCCTTACTTATGAACGCTACTCAAAGTTAACCAATGGTCAAACATAGCCCTGCCACTGTTTGTCATTATCCAACGGTAAGAGATGGCATTAGCCTAAACAGAGTTTATCTTTTGAAAGATGTTCATAAGTAAGGCCACCAGTGTCCAGGAATGAACTTGAAATAGTCGTCAAGTGTGAAACTGATGACTGTATTCCAAATCCTGTCTTTTTTATTACTTTATTTGTTTTTGTTGTAGTCCTTCATGTAAAATTATTATATTCTCGTTTGTGTGTAATACCCTCGAGAGCAATGAATCCGGGTCACTCAAAGAATCCAAAAAATCTCGGAAAGTAAGAATGCTAGGTTAATGCAATAAATTGTATTTAATAGACAAAATTTATGCTCTACAAGCACGATGGAAGACACAGAGTGTATAGAAGACCAGGGGAAAGATTCAAGCAAGCATGCATCGAAGAAAAAGTAGCCTACGGTGGTGGGTCTGTACTTGTGTGGGCCGGAATTTCCTCTGAAAGTCGCACAGAGCTGGTGATCATAGAAAACGGCTCTTTAACTAGCGTAAGATATGTGGAAGAAATCCTCAACGAACACGTTGGTCCATTTATGGTCAATTTGGGTGAGGATGCTATATTTATGCATGACAATGCCCGACCTCATACAGGTAGGATTGTGAATGACTACCTTCAAGAGATGAACATTACTTGTATAGAGTGGCCAGCGCGCAGCCCGGATATCAACCCGATCGAGCATGCTTGGGACGAGCTAGGGAGATGCGTAAAACAACGAAACCCTCCCCCAATCACGCTTCCTGAGCTCAAAATTGCTCTCACAGAGGAATGGGAGAATATTCCCCAAAATCGTATAAGGAACTTGGTGTACAGCATGCCAAACCGCGTAAACGCAGTAATGGAAGCACGAGGAGGTAATACGAAGTATTGAAATTCAAGAAAATCGTCATAAAGTTCAAAAATTTCATGTTTCCTATTTTTGTTTTAAGGAGAGATCAGCAGTTTTTTTTTCTTTATGTAATTTTGTGTAAATAAAATGTATGGTGACTCATATTTTTTTAACTTTCATTTAAGGAGTATTAAATTGTCTATTAAATACAATTTATTGCATTAACCTAGCATTCTTACTTTCCGAGATTTTTTGGATTCTTTGAGTGACCCGGATTCATTGCTCTCGAGTGTATTTATAGCGGAAACTTCACAGGTGTGAGATTTTTAGGCGTATTTTTATTATATTATTTGGTACCATTTGTTTCCCAAATAAAATAAAAATATAATTAAAATCAACAATCAACGTGCGTGAGTTCTTTCTTATTCTAGACTTTGAGACCAGTCTATAACTTAGTTAAGGTTGCGATATCAACAACATTTTCAACCCTTCCGAAAAGAATATTTTAGACCCTTTTCTATATTTATTATAGTAACTAAGGTTGGGGTACTTGGATTGTTTAGGCAGGATTTTTATTATTTAACTAGGTTTGTTCGCGGCTTCGCTCACGTGGAAGCTGTGTCGCTTCGTGCATGGCCGCGTCCAACAATACGCCTTGTAATATCAGCGTCGCTTCGCGTAACTTTAGCACGCAAACATTATTTATAGCTAAGTTTGTATTTTGGTATATATTATACCGTTGGGGTGTACGTAACGGGACAATTTGGAAAAAATACTTTTTAATTTAATCTTCTGTTGATATGAAATAATAAATTGAATAATTAATCACGAGTCAAAGTCATTACGAGAAAAGAAGATATTAAGGTTTTACGATAGTCTTTTGTTTATAGGTAGATTTAATTAATTGGTGACAATATTATGCCAATATTCCATGATTTATAATTCTTTCAATGAGAGCTTAACTTTATAAGTGTATGGGATTTAATTACCATGGCTACCATAAAGTAGCTGGAACACAGTTTTATTATCTAACGACCTCCATCAAGGGTAATAAAGGGTAACTTCGTTTTGCAAACGTCGCAGTTTCTAATTTAGAAGAGCAAACGGGTCATCCTTGAGGGCTTTTCTGCGATGACATTGCTCTTACGTAATTGATTATACCTACCTTTATAAATAGCAACTCTGTCCATCAATCTTAAAATTAATCCTCTTCTTATTTGATATTCCATACCGTTACTAATTTTGAGAATACCTTTTTTTGTAATACGTAAAGCCCACACATGGACCACCTGATGTTAACTATTACCCATAAAAATATTGCATCGTAGATCACGCATGGCACACGTGCCCTACTATGTAAAGCTATGCGTGCATCAGCTAGAGACATGAAGGTGATAAGCCTTTAATTTCACCGGCACACACGTCCTTCAAACCGAAACCCAGCAATGCCCAGTACTGCTGCCACCTTTAGGCAGGAGCACCCGAGTACCAGCTTAAGCCGTTTGACTCGATTCTAAGAAGAGCTACGAGACTTGTCGACGATCCCATACTCACAAGTGGTATTGAACCTTTAAGTTTTAGAAGAGACTTTTCCTCCCTGTGTGTGTTCTACCACTTGTATTAGAGTGTTCCGGAGAATTGTTTGAGACGGTGCCAGCTGCTTCTTTTTATCTTCGCACCGCTCGAGATCGGGTGAGGTCCACGTGCATTGCCACCTTTATCTTCTCGCACTGTGAGGTTCCAGAGGAATTTCCTCTCGCGACCAATCAAACTGTGGAATGGTCTCCCTGCCGAGGTTTTCCCCAGAGACTACAATACGCAGCGTTTCAAAAAGGGCGTTTTAAAATTTTTAAAAGGGTCAGCAACGCGCATGTAATACCTCTTGATGTTACAGGTCCATAGGGTACGGAAACCGCTTCCCGGGGCTATCAGGAGGACCGTATGCCTGTTTGCTAACTTAGTAGTATAAAAAAAATGCGCATGGCAGAAACATGCATGATCGTAGTTCTTCCCCGGACGAGCCTTAAAGAGCTCTACTCTACTACCACAGAAGCTTTAGTAAACATTGGAATCAATTTGCTAAAGGTAGGTAGGTCTCGGTAATATCCATAGGAAAGTATAATTATGCAGTAGTTAAGCACAATCTTCATTGTCTGTATTATTATATAATTGCAAGTTGAACTCCCGTTCTCGCTGTGTTATACACGAGAGATAAATTATAAAGGGACGCGCAATTAGGGCGAACATATTTACATAATCGTCAACGACTGAAGTACAGTTTGTGACCAGGCTCAGAGATAATCCTGAGTATAAAATATGACCGTCTTACCGTCATCAAGGAAACATTTTTAATTACTTTGCTTTACTAGAGAGAAAAATTAGACATCCTTCTAATAAAATACGTGCATTTGTAAACATGGGAAATATGAAACGCTTGTCCATCCTTCACGACAAAAGTGCTAAACAAAAAGCTGTTTTTTACATATTTTAAAGGATATTAGACATCGAATAACATCATAAGTTTTTTTTATCCGGGATACCATCCGATCGAAGCCTCCTCAGTTGTAAAGTCTCTTTACTTATCTCTATCGGATTCTATAGCTGCTTAATGGAGAGCAACGCGTATTGGCATCTCTAGATACCAGGTCCGTCTATCGTGCGGGACTTCTTCGTCATTGTCTTTTCCCTCCACCCTCCACTTTTCTGGTTACCATCATGCGATCCAAATACTCGGAATTTCTGCGACCAATATGACTGAACTATTGAGAAGAACATTTTATAACACTTACAATATTTTTATTATAAGATAAACATTTATCATAAAAAATCTAGTACGAGTATCTATTGGGTACGGTGTAAGAAATACTAAATGAAATTATAAATGCTTACTTTCCCTTTTATAGTGGGTTATATAATTATGGGATAAAAGGTCACTTGCTCTGTATAAAATTGGGGTCCTAAACTCTTATACACTCGAGAGCAATGAATCCGGGTCACTCAAAGAATCCAAAAAATCTCGGAAAGTAAGAATGCTAGGTTAATGCAATAAATTGTATTTAATAGACAATTTAATACTCCTTAAATGAAAGTTAAAAAAATATGAGTCACCATACATTTTATTTACACAAAATTACATAAAGAAAAAAAACTGCTGATCTCTCCTTAAAACAAAAATAGGAAACATGAAATTTTTGAACTTTATGACGATTTTCTTGAATTTCAATACTTCGTATTACCTCCTCGTGCTTCCATTACTGCGTTTACGCGGTTTGGCATGCTGTACACCAAGTTCCTTATACGATTTTGGGGAATATTCTCCCATTCCTCTGTGAGAGCAATTTTGAGCTCAGGAAGCGTGATTGGGGGAGGGTTTCGTTGTTTTACGCATCTCCCTAGCTCGTCCCAAGCATGCTCGATGGGGTTGATATCCGGGCTGCGGCGCTGGCCACTCCATACAAGTAATGTTCATCTCTTGAAGGTAGTCATTCACAATCCTACCTGTATGAGGTCGGGCATTGTCATGCATAAATATAGCATCCTCACCCAAATTGACCATAAATGGACCAACGTGTTCGTTGAGGATTTCTTCCACATATCTTACGCTAGTTAAAGAGCCGTTTTCTATGATCACCAGCTCTGTGCGACTTTCAGAGGAAATTCCGGCCCACACAAGTACAGACCCACCACCGTAGGCTACTTTTTCTTCGATGCATGCTTGCTTGAATCTTTCCCCTGGTCTTCTATACACTCTGTGTCTTCCATCGTGCTTGTAGAGCATAAATTTTGTCTATTAAATACAATTTATTGCATTAACCTAGCATTCTTACTTTCCGAGATTTTTTGGATTCTTTGAGTGACCCGGATTCATTGCTCTCGAGGGTATTTTTATTGTAAGTATTGCAATGTTATGATAAACGTTCGTAAACTTTTATATTACGAAGTTTATAACAACTCGACCGTGCAGCATAAAATACTGCGGTGCTTAAAACGACGCAAACAATTATCTTAATATGGATTTAATGCTACCAGAAAACGTTGGTTCAACTCAAGGATGTGTCGGTGAGAGAGTTGCTTTATAGAAAATCGGGCGAGGAAGCCAGACGTGGAAGTTTACAGGTTTGTGTTGTATGAGTAAACTCTGGGGCCTGATTCTAACGATTCGATATATTTCATTCTATTAGATATATATCGCAAGAACTGTCAAATTTTATACAGTTTTGACAGTTTCCGCGATATATATATAATAGAATCAAATATATCGAATCGTCAGAATCAAGCCCCTGTGATCCAATTTTTTTAACAGAAAGTCAAAATGTACTTATTTTATAGTTTTTACTATGACAGTTGGTACGAAGGTTGGTACTTCCAGTTTAAAAATACTATAACTTGACAACTATGTATTGTGCTCATTCGTGGATTTTGTGTTCTTGGTATAGGCAAACCATCTTGGCTTGGATAAGTGACCATTGAGTATTAATTATATCTGACCATTGTCGTGCTTCTAAATAAATAAATAATGCTGGACAAACAGTATCATGTAGCCAAAAGCCTAAGCAGAGCTTGTACTCGTATAATGGGACCCACATGACTGATCTACATAGTTTTTTTTTGTTGTAAAAACAATATATATTATACATAAGAAACATCCAGACCCGAAACAAATATTTGCAGAACGTACATATATTTGTCTCGCGGCAGGAATTGAAAACGCAACCTTCTGCGCCTCAGGCGGGCCTTCGCCCACTGCCATACAGAAGTGGTCGAAATGCACGTAAAGATGTCGGTACGGCTTTCGGGAAGCCCAAAAAAAACCGACACCAGAGTGGCCTCTATGTGCAATAGCGGACTCTTATGAAAATGTTAAAATAAATGAAAATGATTAGGGCTGAAAACAAGCCAAATACACTTTCAAAGTGAAAATGATACATCCCTAGTTTTAATATACTTACATCAACATTTTATTACTAGCGTACTAACCTTCGTAGGACATAAATGTTGGTTAAGTTGTTGCAATACCCGGAGTCTTAGATGTTACGGGTTTAGAGGTTGAATCTTTAAATCATTCCGGACCGTCCCAATTCAAAATTGAATCGTAGAATCCATTTCTAAATCCGCAAAAGACTGATTTATTCCTTTTGACTGTGGAGGTAGATATTTTTGGCAAGCGCGAAGTAATGAAAGATGACAAATGGATCAGATCATTTTTGTGAAAACCTATTGGACTTGAAATATTGAATACAGAGCAACGTTAAGTGGCCTGTCATGAAGATTAATCACAATTTATCTACACGATGCTATTGTGTTAATAATTACTTACTTTTTACGTTCATTAAATTGCACGTAATGCTGATAAAGATAAAGTTCCCATAATAGAATAAAAATGTAATAAGAGGATAATACTTAATCTTAAAACAACAATCTTAATTTCTCATAATCTTGACAAAATAAAAACTCAAATAATTGTGCCTAGCTTGATGTCAATGTCATTATTCTTTCAAAAATTTTAAATTCAAAATAAAGCCGCCTTAAAAAATAAGCTCTAATTGCCTTTGTAATAAAAAGGGTAACTAAGCGCTTTTGTATTATTTTATAAAGTATTAAGCACTGAACAAATTTGGCATGGAATTCATCAATCCATTCACCTAGTGGTACTTACGTATTACACAGTACCTATTTCCTCTTGGGTGTCGAAGAGATAAACACATTAGTGATACGTGATATTATCTCAGAGAAAATATAATGTTTCTATCGATGGCGATATACTGAGCAGAATGTTGGCGCGTCGCGATGGAGACACATAATTGGTGTCTGCTTTATCTCAATTGAACGAGACACCCTGATTGTTTTTGATTTCATGGTTGTGCCTAAACGACTTTGGTTGCTCTTTGATTTAGTTACTTTGTTGATAGTTATTTGTTGTTCGCAAATTACTGGAAGCGAAACACACACAAAGGCAGGTCATAATTGACTTTGAAGGATAGGTAGTGAAACAAACTGTGTAGGTGGTTGGGTACTGTTTCACTATGTACAGTGTAGAACAACAAAAACAACGTCTAATTCTGTAATTATTATTTCAAGTACATCGCTCAGTCCTAATAATGTCCGTAAATGATGGCTAATTTACAATTTTATCCTGATAAATGTAAGTATTTATTATATTAACTAAATCATTATTATATTATTTTCGGAGTAGTAGAGTTCTTTGTGAAGGACTCATCCGGGTAAGTATTACCACCATGCATATTTCTGCCATGAATATTACTGTCTTTCGGTTGCCGGTAAAATTAAAGTCACATGCGGATTATGACTTTCATGCCTCAAGTTGATGGAAGTTGCACCGTGGGCACGTTCCAGAAGTGTGTAACCTAAAAAGTAATTCTTTGTTATAAGTAATGGTTACCACTTAACATCAGGTGGGTCATGTGCTAGTTCCATCTTCAGATATCATAAGAAAAAAAAACACTTGGCTAACACAAGGCTATTTACATAAATCTGCTAATAAAAAGAATAATATAAGTGTGAAACATATGTTTTCATTTATTAAAATCAACTTTTACTGAGTTGAAAAACACACGCGTGCCATGGTAATTTTCCCAGGAATATAAAAAGTGGGATGGCTCCTTTGATCCGAACAAACTGAATAGCTACGCTAAAAATACGTGTCGGCTTTTATTGACAACTGCTATAAAGTATCCAAATCAATTTTAATCAATATAACCTTATTCTAATATTGAGTATATTATATAAAAAAGTAAGAATTTAAAACGTTTGTTCATCAAATCAATTGTAGGTCACCCATATAAACCACTTTTAATGGGCAATTGCTATGCATACTCATTGATCAAAATTATTTCTTATGAATTTTATTTTAATAGGGAATGAAAAAAAATCGGAAGAAATTTTGTTGATTCAAAAATCGTATAGTACAAAGAAACCTGACTATTCCATTTTTTTAACTTTTAATGTTTTGTTTCTGTTTAAGAATGGTTCAGCGTTCGCAAATTTCATAACACCACTCAAACAGCACTCAGCCATGAACAAGTATGCGCTTTGATGTCATGTTTGCACTTAGTTCTGACCGTTTAACTGCGGTAGCTATAAATGTGAAGAGTATTTTACCATAACTCATCAACATCAATTTTGAAAAGCAAGCAAAATTTATCGACATAGCTCAGAGAATTAGCAAGCTGAAGTGGCAGTGGGCTGGCCATATCTGCCGAAGAACCGAAAACCGTTCGGGTAAACGAGTTTTTGAGTGGAGACCGCGGCTCGGCAAACGTAGCCTAGGACGCCCTCCGGCCAGGTGGAGTGACGATTTGCGAAAGGCTGCTGGTAGAAGCTAGATGCGTCGAGCTCAGAACAGGGCGCAATGGTGCTCATTAGGGGAGCCTATGTCCAGGAGTGAACTGCTATAGGCTGATGATGATGATAATGAAGCAAAATTTAATTTAATTGAAAATAGATTACTTACTAGTTAACTAGTAACTTATTAAACCTTGATAAAGCACTGATTTCTGAAAAAGGAGCCATATGATACAATGACAAGTCCTCGAATGAAGGCCGTGAGCGAACAGATGACCAAGGGGATACATGAGTTGGCTGGCAAATGCGACTGACCGTAGTGCATGGAAGGAAGTAAGAGAGTCCTACGTTCACAATATCCATCCAACGGCTGTGGATAATGATGATGATAAAATTAAAATTATTAATTTGAATATCAATAAAATCGGAATAATGTGATAATGTAAGAATTTAATGATAATTGTTTGCTACAAAGATAGTTATTGTGTAGCGTGTGTGGTCCATGATGTAGTTCAATGTATTTCAAGTTCCAACAGAGAAATTTATTAGAACTTCTGTGCCAAGTTTATTATGAACTTTGCAAACATTCACAGTTTGGCTAGTAAAACTACAACCACAACCGATTTTTTGTTTACAAACTGACCTTGGTACACTTGTTGTATTTTCAGCTTCTTTTTATATTTTTGTTGACTGCCTCAATTCACTAAGATTTCCAAGCATCACAAACTAATACCCTTAAATTGCAATCCTTTGTGTTCTGTTTTCTATATTATTTTATACATTATTTAGTGATTATTATTTAAAATTATTTTATCTCAAGCCAGTGACCGACAGTAGGTACGGCCAAAAATACATTGAACATAATAATATAATAATGGTTGTGTTTGACGAACTCTGTGGCGCAATGGTCGAAGGGGTCCGCCTGATACGCAGAAGTTTGCGGGTTCAATTCCCACCGCGAGACAAATGTTTGTATGATTTACTAATATTTGTGTCGGGTCTGGCTGTCTCTTATATATGATAATAATGTCTATTAACAAAAAAATTATATAGGTAAGTAGAGTCTTTAGCAGTCATGTGGTGCCCATAATACAAGCTACACTTTTTTTGGGGCTACATGATGATGTATGATATTGTCCGGCATTTTTAACTTATTTTTTTATATTTTTTATTGAATTAAATATAATCCTTCAATTTTAATATATATTTTTTCATAATGATTTAGTTGGATAACTTTTATGCTTTTAAACAATGAACTAGAATCTGGTTGCTCATACATAACATTACGCTTTACACATTTTAATAAAAAAAAAATAACGAATCGGTTAACAACCGTGGAAGTTTTTTGATGATGTATGCATAAGATAAGTAGGTATAATTATATAGTTAAGATAATATTTTTGAATAGGTATGGATAATTTTAGCATTATTTTATTAAAGCTAACTCCATAATTAAGCCTCAGAAAGTAACAGCGGAGCATTAGCTATCCGCCTAACTAAATGCTCGAGTTTGTTGAGATTTTCATGGCTCATTAGGATTCGACTAAATTTGCTTTGTACAAAGTTTCTAAAAGCGAGCGAGTTTCTATAATAATTAGTATAAACCGCTTACACGTTATAGTGTATTTTAACTGATTCATCGGGTCTTACATAGTTATACTGCGTTATGTGGGCTCTTGTTTCATTCTATCCTGTTGTCGCTCGTTTGTCGTCGGCTACGCCCCATGTCCGAAGAGCATGCCCTGTAGCAGGTAAGGTACGGTAGTGTGATAATCAGCACTCAAAGTTTAATACACTAGCATATTGAATGGGGGCCTCGGAAACGAAGCTACGCGCTATGCCCGAGGAACACATCCTGTAGCAAGCAGGGTGGCGTGCTATTCAGCACTCAAAGTTTAATACACTAGCACGTTGACTGCGGGCCTCGGAAACTACGCTACGCGCCATGCCCTAGGAGCACGTCCTGTAGCAAGTAGGGTGGCGTGCTATTCAGCACTCAAAGCTTAATAACTAGCACTTTGACTGCGGGCCTCAGAAACTACGCTACGCGCCATGCCCTAGGAGCACGTCCTGTAGCAGTTACGGGGCTGTACTATTCATCACTTAAACCTTAAAACACTAGCACGTTGCCTGGGGGCTTCGGAAACGACGCTACGCATCATGCCCGAGGAGCACGTCCTGCAGCAAATAGGGTGGTGTGCTATTCAGCACTCAAAGTTTAATACACTATCACGTTGCCTGGGGGCTTCGGAAATGACGTTATGCACCATGCCCGAGGAGCACGTCCTGTAGCAGGTATGGCGGTGTGTTATTAAATCAATTGATAGATGCAAATTTTAATTCCAGGTGGTTGTTACCAGTAGTGTTAGTTGCTCTTAACAGTAAGTACTTTTACCATGTTAAATAGAACTTACAGTTGTGTGACCCTTTGACAAAAACAACTTGTTTGTTTTGCTACAAGAAACCGCAAGATAAAGAGCCTTCCCAGATGCGCGATTGAAATGCGTATCCAATCGGGCTTGCTGAATGTCACGTGAAATACGCCCATCTGGGAAGGCTCATAACATAACTAAACAGTATGTGGGCATAGCTGAGTTGTTATTAAATACTCGATACCCACCCCTTAATATTGATTGTTTAATTTGTGGAATAATGTACCTACCTAATTATGTAGTTACATTGGTTTGATCATAAACCATGGACGTATTGATTCTATTATCGCTCTATATTCAGTCGTACCCGAAACAATATCTATTAATTTGTTTGTTATTTGCTTACTTACTCCAGTCAGTGAGCCAACGACATAAACAACTTAAGTTATTGGGAAATTGAAGCGATTTAGCTGAATTCAGACTATACCTTATTGGTTTTATTGGTTTCAAAATTCGCGAAAGCTCGATATAAAATGATACCAATTTCGCTACCGCTACCCAAGAAATTAAAGTAGCAAGTAACTTCATATTAACCCAGTTATTTTACTGATATCGTAATACCGTGCTACTTGCAATCGCTATGTTATAAATCAATGGAATGCCCCACGGCTTCGTTTGCGAAGAGGTTTTTTAACTTTGAATATCTATAAATAGGTAGTATTTTATTTACACCCCTACTCTATTTAACAAACATAACCCGCCCTTCATCGAAAAGCTAGAAAAGTATCTCCACCTCCCTCCAAGTTTATAAGACTCAGGCTTGTGCTGTTGTTCGTCACTCAGTCAGGAGACAGATATCAGTTAGCTTGTTTTTTTTAATTGATAATGGGCCAGCTCTTGACCTCGAAGCTTGCATAGGCAAGGATGAGGTCGACGAAGGGGCGATCTTTCCAAAAAGATGCCTATTAACTCTCTTTTAAACTTCTCTTTAAGCTGTAAGGCCGCGGTCACGAAGTCAGCGGGAGCGGGGCGGCGGCGCGCGGCGACGGCGGCGCAAGGAATGGCACGCCGCTCCCCGCGCCGCCGCCGCTGTATTCGTGACCGCGGCCTTAGGGTCGTAAGTCAATGGAAACACAGACGCTGGCAGCTTAATTAGCTTTAAATATTATTTTGATACTATTTCTTATTAGATGCTTTTAACACGTTGTCTGCGGGCCTGCGACCGGACCTGAGCCTCTCGCGCAGTTGTGTTTTCAGCATTCAGTGTCTTTTTTTCTTAGAAGGGGTTGTCGAGGGTCAGCCGAGGAAGCGTTGGCAGGAGTATCTTGACTCCTTCGTTAGAGAATGGTGGGAGAGGGATGGGGAAGATTGAAAGGATTTGAAGGAGACCTTTACCCAGCAGTGGGGACGAGATAGATTAAGAAAAAAATGTTTCATAAAAAGGTTTATGTTTGTTCCCTTATAACTCCGTCATATAAGAACCAAGATGGTAAATTATTTATTATTAATAATTGTATACCACCCTAGGAAAATTGTTTGAAGTCGGATTTAAGGAAATTATTAATGTGTTAGAGATATTTTTTTCAAAATAATACTTTTAAGAAAATGCTAGTAACATAGTACCTAAGTAAAAACTTCAAAATCACAGTTGGTTTAATAAACATAAAATATTAACATTATAATTTTTGTAAGTCACTTACTTATTATGTATATCTCCTGACCTCTTTGTCCCATTTTTAACGCGCAGACCTTCCGGGTGATTGGCTAACTCTGTTGCAAACAGAAATGATTGACAACGATCCTGTTTTAACAAACTGTGACAGTTTTTCAATTGACGTTCATTGAATTTCGACGGAAGAAATATCAAAGTTTGTAAAAACCGCGATGGGCTCATTGCCATCGAAGGCTCACCTGATGTTAAGTGGTAAACATTACCTATCACAAAGCATTGCATCGAAGATCACGTTTTTTTGGAACATGCTCTACGATGCTACGCCCTATGTCCATCCACTTGAGGCGTGTAGATGATAAGCCTGTTGTGCCTGTAATTTCACCGGCACCCACACCCTTCAAACCGAAACACAGCACAGCTGCTTCACGGCAGAAATAGGCATGGTGGCAGTACTTCCCCGGACGAGCCCTCCACAAAGAACTCTACTACTACTGAAACGTATCAACGTATCATCGTTAACGTATCATCAAATTCTAGTAACAGAGTTTTATGATTCTGTAACCACAACATTTTCAGTACCTATTTTATTCACCTCAGATTGGTGCTAAAAGTGGAATTCCATATTCAACACCAAGCCAAAATACAATAGAAAATTAATCATGCTTTCGCTAAATAATGTGAATAATAATATTTGTTATTCACATATCCATAATTTTCACACATTCGCGGCACTGATCGGCTCCGTGACTTCTGTAACTGACACGGTCTACTACAACTCTACTGAATACCAATAAACGACTTCTGAAGTCAGGCGAATTACAGGAAAAAGGCAGGTAAAAACGTATTAAACAGGTTCCAATTCAACGGCCACACAAAAACTCTCCCTTTTATCACAACTTACTTTAAGCTTTACTTACTTACCATTTAAGTGGACCATTCATTTGGAATGTAAATCAACAGACCATGGTTAAATGCTTGTTGCTTTTGGCAAAACAATATTTTTAGAATTTTTCTTCAGTTTAAGGCCTTTTGAACCGACTTCGAAACAGGAAGAGGTTCTCAATTCTTCAGTTATTGTTATGTATGTTCACTGATATCTGCATCATTTGTAAACCAATTTTCAAAATTCTTTTTTTGTTTAAAGAGTATACTTTATAGGTGGTCCCATATAAATTTAATTCCTGAGAAATTGGTACTTTTCCTGGAAAACTCAAAACCAAGCCATTAGTGCTAAGCCATTTAGATAAGAGGCTACATACTTCCGCTCCACCACATCACATCACCCAACGCATGAGCGTGGAGGAAGCGGGGGGCCTCTACCTACATTGGTACTGCACCGACTTGAAATAGATGGGTAGGTACCTATTTTCTTCTTTGAATTAAATATCTAATTAGGTTTATTTTTCACTTTTTAGGGTAGTAATGACTGTTTATTGAATTAGTTTTTTTTAAGTGTTGAATAATGATGATATAAAAATACAAAGATTAAAGCACTTTACAAAGTTCTTTGATACATACTTATTCCGAAAATAAGATTTACTTTGAACGTGTATCTAGTCAAAAGCGGTTACATAACCTTAATTTATTTACGTAGATAAACACAGCACCACTTTCTTCACAAAGAGTTTGTGATCTATTATAATGTTGGTACTTGTCTCCCCTGTAGAGTGTAGGTACACATACCAAACTTTTGATTTGAACAAGGAGTTTTACCTAGGCGTTTCAAGCACATGATATCAAACCCACGATCTTCAAATGCTGCTCGAGCCGCTATTGTAGTAGCATAGTGGAATGCAGGGTTCGGCCCGGTCTTCAATACAGAGGTCATCATCATCATGATAAACATCATCAGCCTGTAGCAATTCACTGCTAGACATAGGCCTCCCCTAATGAGCACCATTGCTCCTTGATCTCAGCCTGCTCCATCCAGCTTCTTCCAGAAGCCTTTCGCGGATCGTCACCTGGCCGGAGGGTGTCCTACATTACGTTTACCGAAATGTTGCCCAACTCGGCTGCATCTTCTTCTTGGCTTCTTTCTCAGTTGTTTCCACCTAACTGCAAAAACTGCCCGAGGTACTTATATATTATATACTCCGAAACAAATTCAAGATGGTGTCTATTAACAACGATGGGTCTGCAGACCCATTTTACTATGTCCTCCAAATGGTGGAGGAAAACATCGTGACCAGCGATTTATTCAGATCCATAAGTATCGACTATGTCTTTCCTGCGGGTAAGGCCGATTAGGCTGAGTGACTGATATAGGTGGTGCTGGGCAAGCCTAGGTACTCCGTCTAACCATATCCCGGAACTATTGCATTCCGGTCAGTGTCTAAAAGTTACCCCTTGACGCTCTAAAAATCTCTAAATTAGATGCAAAAAAAGTCCAAGTTTAAACTTAGGCACTGTTCTACTGTACGCTTTAGGCCATTGTAACTTTTCAGCAGTAAATTTCCACTTATAAGTTTAGCTGAACACGCGACAGATTGAAAGTAGTGGAACAAAAACAATTTAACTAACAAGTAATATTAATCTCTTTTAAAAGGTTAGATGGAACTGTATTGTAGAACTTCTGACAACATTTTATTACAAACATGGCTAATTACTTACCATTTCAGTTTGCAAAAAAATTGAGTTATTAAACAATTAGGCTTGCGTTCTGAAGGATAAGCCTGAAATAGTTAGGCGAAGACTTGTAAAGTATTTTGTACCTTTTACTAGGTTTACTTCTACGAGTAACTGAGTACGAGTGTGCTAGAAAATAATAATAACGGCTAACACAGAACGAAACATAGCTAAACACTAACGACATAAAGGACCTGCCAATCATATCAACCTCAAAGAAGTAACAAGCACATAATTCTATTACAACTATTCGCGAACCGCCGTCTATCAACGCGGCCCTATTGTCTGTTTTAGACTATGTTTCCAGTAAATATGGTTCAAATTAACTTTCAAGACATACTCATATATCCATAATTATGAGCGTCGCTATGTCGTCAATGCGCGGATAAATCGCCTGTGACAAGCTCAATGGTCTGTGATGTAGTCTTTCCAGACGCTTTTCATGCGTTAGTTCAGAAATGTATTACCATAAATATGTTGTTTTATATACCTGTTGATAGAAAGATTGAATCGCGGCATGCCATCACAAACGATTTCAGTTTAGTCAGCGTCGAAAATAATTTTGGTTAAATATATATTGATTGCTACCAGGATAACAACAACAGTAAAACAATTAAATTAAAATTAGACTGTAAATAATGAAATTATCTGTAAATTAATGTAGATAACTTTCCACTTTTCTTTAAAGAACATAATAACAAGAACATAAAATTCTACATAATAAAATTTTGGTGACAGCTATCTCAGTAGTAAATCTATATCTAAATGAAATGGGAACGACAGTAAATTTGCTTATCATAAAGCCTAAGTTACGATGCATTATGTTACTTTCTGCTGAATTAAATTTAGCTGTTATTATACTGCTGCTCTCCAATATTTTGACATAGTAATGAGAATTTAGGCGTCTTCCCTTACATAACTCACGCGTCACACACCAAGGCCGATATAAATCAAATCAAAATGTTCATAAGAATATAATTGGATGAGCTTTTTGCCGCGTGGCGACGCATATACGATTTGTCACCCTTAAGGGTATAAACTTGGATGTAACGAAGTTTAACACATCTACATTCTGAATACCTTTTTGATAAGTTAAAGGTTATCTAAAAGATAATTGTTGTAGATATTTGTCTCGGGTCTGGGTCATTCTATGCATGATATGTATGTATTTACAAAAATAATTATATGTTTGGTATATCAATCATGTGGTTCCCATAATACAAGCTCTGCTTAGTTTGGGGCTACATGATGCTGTGTGATTACGTTCCGCATTATTTATTTATTTATGTAAGCATATTTATTATAAAAAGTAACGTATCCATAGTCAAATTCTGAGCACTAAAATGTATGCTCTAATGGAAAATTGAAGATGACTTCATCTCTTTGATTTATAAACTAGCTTCTAGAGGTACCCGGATAAAAAATAGCCTTTAAGTTAATCTAGGTCGAGAACAATAAGAATATCATGTGCAAAATATCAGCTTAATTCGTACGGTAGCTACCTATTGCTGCATCAAAAATATTTGATAACATAAACAGTGAGCTTGGCGTTAGCTGTTCTAGCACAATTACTAACAAAATTACTTAAGTTGGCTAGCGTAAGGCCCAGGCCGTACGTTGTGGATTGTCTTACTTCAGTTGGTTAGGTTACACGATATTCTTGTAGGGTATATGTTATTATGGGTCGTATTTCTATCTCCATGACTAAAACTGCAAAAGGTTTTAGCCTTACATAAACTAAACATCTAGCAAAGTTAATCTTTGGTTTAAGTTTGTGATAGCAACAATCGTGATATCTATACTTAAAATATAGTATTGTTATCACTGTATAATAATATTTCTGTATACTTCAATATCATTGTAAGCACTAGTTCACAATATTTGATATTGATGATATTGTATTTTTATTATATTTGAACTTTCGTTTTGGAGTTTAGAAGGCTAGTCTAGACTAGCTTACTGTATCACCAAACTGATAGCGCCGTCAACTAAAGGGGTTAAAAATAGTACGCTAGAGGTAACATGTAATAAACCCTGTTTGTACCGTAATAAACGCAAACATTGATAAAGTGACGTAAGTGTATCCAATACACGTCCAATAAAGGCTGTCCGACACCAATTTTCAGTTTCTCTTAGAACAGGATGGTTTCCAAGTAAATGTCTAGCTAGCAGGTACACTATTTCTATTGGGTTTATTACAATCAAAACTATAGTTTAAATTGTCTCCTTTTATACGTTTATTTTACGAAAGGAAAAGACAACATTAATTATGTTTAATACTCGTGAAAGTTTAAATGTAATAAATATACAATATCATCACTTTCAAATATTGTGTGTTGTGTGCTTACAATGATATTTAAGTATTCAGAAAAATTGTTATAGAGTGATAACAATACTATATTTTAAGTATAAATATCACAATTGTTTTTGCTATCACAAACTTAAACCAAAGATGAACTTTGCTACATGTTTAATTTATGAACTTTTTAGCCTTTTGCAGTTTTAGTCATTTAGATAGAAATACGACCCATAACCATCAATTCAATAACATTTACCCTACAAGGATATCATTTAACCAAACCAACCAAAGTAAAACAATCCACATAAAAGATGAGTAAGTACTTCAAAGAAAGAAGATAATCCTGTATCAATGGCAGTGTCTTTGTGATGTATTGACTTGTCATCGTAGTGTATTGAATCAAATATATTATTACGTATAATGTCTTTGGCTAACCTATAGATCTGCGTACATACTAATTAATTACTAGATATGGCTGCACTGGATACTAGACTTTGTTTCACACTTTAAAAGCCTTAGGTTATAGCGTTAAATTTCTCCTTGAGGAGGGAAATTGTAGCCACAATATTGTAAGACCTAACTGTAGCAACAATCCCCCTTGAAAAGAGAGATTGAGGCAACAAGTTAATTTAAAACCTAACCTACTTAGATGACCTAGACGGAATAAATGAGGAGACATTTTTCCAACCTTTTTTTAATAAAAATCAAATACCTAGACTACCTAAATTATGATAATGATGATGATAATGATGATTAAACTAACGGAGCAGTTTAGCCGACCGAAGAGTAGGCTAAGAAGTAGGCTGAGGAGTAAGCCATGGAGCTGCACGTGGTCTGGGCAGACGCCTAGTCCAAAAAAATCAAATTGTAGTAGAGGTTTTCTGATCTAGGTCCAGGGTCCCGCGAAAAGGCCGCAGTCCTGTGTTGCCAGCGTCAAAGAGCCTCAAGTCCAGATCGTCAGTGTGAGGGAGCCTCAAGTCCAGGTCTCCAACGTGAAGGGGCCTCAGGTTCAGAATGCCACCGTGAAGGCCTGGGCTCAAATAGCCCACCAGGTTCTGACGTCTGTCTGTATTTGGGTAATGAACTCTCGTTATGAACTCTAAGTGTGAACTCTCGATGTAAACTGACTGTTTCCCCGCTTATAAAGGGACAAAGTCGCGTATGTTCACAACATTTGAAAATTAAAATGCGGAATGTGTGAGCGGACGAGTGGACAGTGGACAGAACACAGGACAAATGAGTTTTGAATACGATTTTATGTGAAACCAAATTCTAGAGAGGTTGACATCAAAATCTGACATGGCAAAAAAGAAGTCAAATGATTTTATGTAAATAAAACAAAACCTTGTGAAGTATTTAAAATTAAACAATATTCGCAAGGATCAGAAAATTATACGCTATCGATTCATTTAGGAATCGTTCCAAAGTAAAAGTTAAGTGAACAATAGTATATCAGTGCTTTTCAGCCAAAATAGCTCCTTCATAGCTTCGGAGTATGAGAAAAAAAGAAAATTAATAATCAAGGAACTTAGAATTACGTACAATAGAAGTGATTGTGTTGTGTAGCTTACAAAGTTCTTCGCAGAGCATACTGATTTAATTATATTGCAATCATAAATTAGGAACCTTTCTGAGGTACCGTAATGGTTTATCAAGAAAGTCTTCAAAGGAAAACCTATCCCCATGTGAGTTTTTTAAACATAATAGCAAGAAAATAGGAAACCTATCCCATTAAAGTATTGCTCATAAGTAGGTACAATACAATAATAGCAGGTAATAAGAGTGTATGAAGTTTTTATATGTACAGTCAGAATAATAAAATAAATATTACAAGGTATCGAAAAATTCTTAACAAAAACTGGCATTGTCAATAAGTTTGAAACAAATTATCAATAATCAAAACAATACATTATATCTGTCGTACTATTTTCAGCAACTGACGAATCACATGCGAATTCAAAACAGTCTATTTCTGATTCATTATTGTTTACAAACGTATCTGTTGCGTATAGTTTTACAAATATAGATTTACAGTCTCATAAATCAAGTTCTCAATGTAGAAAATAGGACATGGCAATATAAGGATTCATCCACTCAATGCACTCCGTCACAAATGCTCCCACAATCCCTTTGAAAGCTTGCCGCAGCCGTTCCCTCCCGCGACTCGCTTATTACAGAATGACTTCAAGGGTTAGAACAAAACCTTTCTCCACTACGAAATAGAAATTGGTAGTAGCTTTACTTAAGTCCCAAGCAAAACGACTCCATTAAGTTATTAGCAGCGACGACCCTACTAGTGTATCAATGAGGAGCATAATTATTCTTTAGATATTGTTTTTTCTACCACAATTACAATTCTAGGATTTGTCCGATATTTTTTCATGAGAGAGAACCTTTTATGAAGCAATTTACTCGAGTGTACATTTGACATCAAAGGTTCTAGTACTCTTTCATGGCTTGTGGTCACACCCACCCCTCGACACGGTAGGTGACCTAATGGTATTAACATTGACATAGGACGTTATGAGTAGGTATCAAAATTCTATTTTATTTGAGCTAAACATAATTACCAATATTTTAGTGAAAGATAACAACAAGATTGCCAAAACTGACTTAACAACACACGTCGCAAAATGTTTGAGAAATGTAAAAATTACTATTTTATGTCATTTAATATTCTTTGCATAGTTATTTTGGGTTATTGTACATTTGCCACAAAGTAAATTCGTCACGAAAAAAGTATGTGTAAATTCGTCACAATTCAAATTTTCTGTTATAATATATTATTATTAATTTTTATTATTTGTAAATTCGTCACATTGTTTTTTTTCAGTACAGACACCAGAAAAATCAAACAATAAGTAGAATAAAATTAAAATAAATTCAAAAATAAAAATGTTTTATTTTTCACAACCAGGACTTCAATAATTTAACCTTACCTACAGAAACATAAAAATCACATTTTACAAGTGTCTGATTTGCACATAACATTACAAATATTGAAAAATAATTCAATCACAGTAATCATCACATTTTAAAAAAAAATTATCCCAATATTTTCTTAAGAATCACAGTTCGGCTGATTTGCCCATAACATTACAGAATAAAACTATTAAACTATCATTACAAAAAAAATTGAAATTGAATAAAATCACAGTCATAGTCTAATTATTTTTAAATATAACTTATATTTATGTAAAAATCACAGTTCTCAGTCTAATTTGCCTACAACTAAATAAACTATATAAATACTACTATACAAAAAAAAAAATACTTATTGCAATGGTTTAAATGTTTCCAAAATGCTGCATTGCAGAAAGCCTCCTCAGACGTTCAGCTAGAGACATGTTATCGTAATGGTCCAAAATATTTTTTAATTCATTATCATATGCAATAGATTGGCGTGTTCGCAAAGTCAGGGATATACCAAATCTGAAATTCTTCAATTTCCAATCGATATATTCACCTTCTTTTTTTTAAGTTTCAAGAAACCGAAGCATTTGGTAATTTTTTTAAAGCCATGTACACTCATAATTAAATTTTTCAATAGTTACCTTCCTTTAATTTTGATTGCTAAATACCATTAACTTTACTTGCTAACCCTACTTTATACAAAAATGATGTATAATTTGTTTATGTGACGAATTTACAATAACTTTTTTTACCTACTCATATTTTTTTATGGCTGTGACGAATTTACTTTCAATGTATGGAGTTTCAAAAACGTGACGAACTTCTATGTGGCAAATGTACAACAACCCGTTATTTTCATAATAACAACTCAATCTTTTCTGTACTTTTGGCGTAAAGGAGAATTTAACATCTTCATATTTGACATCTTTTTTACTTTCGCCTTTACAATCTAAGTTCAAATAGAATACTTGTAGCAACGTTTAGTAAAAGACATAGAAAGAGTGGTCATTCATTCACCATACGAGCTTTGCTCTGAGCACTGGCCCGAGGCAGCACTGCGGGCGAGGTGTGTTCCAATAAGGAAGTCTTTCATGTCACCATTATGACTCTAGGACCCAAGAGCTGTAATATTTTGTGCCATGTTTTGCCTTTTTCCTCTGAGAATAGTTTGCGACTTCGTGTAAATAGTTCAAATACTTTTCTCGGAACGCTACGGAAAAGCACTCTTACGAGCTCAGATTGCGTTTCTTTGTGTCTGTTTGGTATGTCTATCTCGTTTCATGTTTTTTGTAAATATTGTCTCTGCTTTATTGGTTTGTGGTGTACAATAATGTGGACTGTTAGATTTTATTTATTACTTTTCAGCCATAGAAGATTATATGTATAATCAATATCGCCTTGATATCGACAGTGTCTAATAATTTAATTATAAGTTATAGTTAATTATCTTTCTTAGGATTTTTTGTTTCTAAACAACTCTTTCGCGTTGTTTATTATTCGAAACGTAATAGCCATTATCCTGTAAATAAAGCTCGCCATAACTTTCAATTTTACGGCCAATTGTCTGTTTTATTATACTCCGATCAGATGAAGAGCTACTTTTTAAAACTATAGCTAGTATTTTTTTACAAAAAATACTCTCAATTTTTCTAAACATGAAAAACATGAAAATGTACCAAACAATAGAAATTTGTAACGAATTTAAATTAAAACGTTAAATAAGGAAAAATATATTTGTCTTTAATAGGTACGTACTAATCAAACAGAAAACAAACTATTTATTAGCCATATGAAAACAGTGAGATATTTCGTGTCACTTTTATAAAAAAAACGAAGAAGAAGAAGATAGAAAAAAACGGGTAATTGGAAAAAAAAATACGAAACACATACTTTATGATGAGATTTTGTAAGAAGATTTAAAAGTTATTTCAAATCTAATTCGAAATAAAACTAGGGCCAGCACGAGTCCAGTTTATGTCACACAAAAAAGTAGAAGTGTTATGAGAAACCACGAATGATATCAGAATACGGTTTTTGAAAAAAAATGTACGGAAATTGTACTAATTTGTCATCGAAATAAATAAATAGCACTCTGTCACGTCTTCAAGTGAAAACTTTATTTGTATTGTATTTGACTTAAATAAACTTTAAAATGCCAAATTTAGACTTTAGGTCGCTTGAAAAGTGTTCAAATTCGGCGCGAGCGCCGAGTTTTGGTGCAGGCACTTTTTTCCGCGCTTGTGGCAGTGTAAGTGTAAATATCTCGATGCAATTAATTCTAAAAGATACGTTTACTTTAAATTGGCTATATAACTCGAAAACCGTAGAAGATATAACCTCATTTTTTTATAACCAATTAGTACAATTTTCACATGCATGTCGCGTAGACCCTACTATTTTTTTTTCTATAATACCTAAAAACCTCCTAGGGTTTGTGTGGGCTATAAGGTATTACTAGCTCTTAAACTATGTTTAAGGCAGTCACTACCAACAGAGTATTTTCGCATCTCACAATGTTTACATAGCTGCGTGTACGCACAAACTTGTTTACAATGAACCTGCTACGGACTACGGTCATTTCAGCCCACGCTTTTCTGTCAGTCACTTCTCAAATCCTCAGTCAATGAAATGATAACGATATTTTATGAAATATAATTAAAGATATTCTAAAGAATTTTCAATTTGTATGGCTATAGAAATAAAGCTAAAAAAACTGGAATACATGAGCGCCATAATGGAAAAGTACTAAATAATAATAAATTTTCCACATAAAATCTGACAACGCAAGTTTGTATTATTTCAAAAGCAAAATAGTCTGACTAAAATACCACCAGAATAGGTGACCATTTAGTGAAATATTGTTCTAGACTTTTCAGTCGTTAAAGCCATGTCAGAAGCCTTCAGGCGGTCTAAAACTCCGACATTAAAATTGGCCACCAGCTCATACGAAGAAGGAAAGAATGAAATGAATATCCGGTGCCCTAAATACCTATTCAACAATAATATGCTAAATGGGTCGGTGCGTTTGCGTATCTATCGGGTAACATCCAAAATCAATCACCTCCACGGCTACGTTGCCGATCAATCATCGCCGACACGCGTATTGTACCGCCCTGTTGCGTGATACAACACAGAGCAAAGAGCGCTCCTCAGATAGAGCTTGTTTTTGCAAAACGCTCAAGGTCATGCGTGAAAAGCTACAGGTTAGAGTGATTTAACAGTACCCGACACGATTATATGTAGGGCGATCACTAATAAATTCAACCCGACGTATCGTGTAAAGTCAATGACAATTTTTTTTTTAATCTACGCTTTCTAATTAAGCAAAATTTTACTATGATACGAATCTTTTGCTAGTCCTCGTGATCGAGCCTCCAGACCAAACATCCACGGCACAAAATTTAATCCATTGCCTACGCCTATTTATTCTATTCATTATTGACTTAATTTAAATAAGTGTAACTTTGGTTCATAGCCATAACTCTACATTTCTAGAAGTAATTTACTAATAAACACCACAGCAAAGTCAATTGACTGTCCCTACAGGTACATAATACATCGTTGAATCTATCATAAAATAAAAATAATACACACTCCGATATGTACACCGTCAGACGTAGCGTACTTCAACTACCCTGGATACTCGCTTGAACATAAGTTCAAAAAGAAGGCTGGGGTCTGTGTGTACGTCCACAATGACATATGCTGTCGACGTCTCCGCAGCTTTGAAGCATCGGGTCTTTCGACTATTTGGCTGCTGACAGACACCGGCGTACCAAAAACTCTCTACGCTTGTGTCTATCGGTCGCATAGCGGTGAACAGGAGACAACCAGACTAATCACTCATCTCACTGAAGCAGCAGACTTGCCCCAGCAACGATATCCAACAGCGGAACTTTAATGCCCACCATGCTGATTGGATATTCCCATAACAGGAAACTAACCACACGGGAAGAGAGGCGCGCAATTTTGCTTTATCGCTAGATCTCACCCAACTGGTCAACTAAACCATGCGCATAGCGGACCAAGCCGGCCACAGACCAACCTTTTCCTGACAAATGATCCCGACAGACACTCAATCGCAGCTTCTGCTCCATTGGGTACGTCTGACCATTGTGTGGTGAAATCCGTATCTATTTGCTACCCTGTCGTTGATAGCCCTAAAGGCACGAGGAGAGTATGGAGATACGAGTCAGTGTATTGGGACGAGATGCGGCATTTTTATGCAGCTTATCCTTTGCGGCAGATATGCTTCTTTTCTGAAGATCCGACATGTTGTGCAGACGCAGTTGCGGATGTAATCCCCCAGGGGATGGAGTATTTTATTATATTCTCTGACATCCCACTTGGTAATTAGCCTTGACTTTCTTTGACGTGCCTAGTCGCGTAAACAAGCTGTTTACCAAGCCTGGGTAAAGGCTTGCGCCTGCAAAGCAAGGTCTCGGAAGATCCGTGAAAAGAAGCGTTTATTCAATACTGCCTCCAAGTCCTGTAAGAGGTAATTGCGTAGGGCTCGCTTTGTTCTTATTGGACGAATCGGAGCTAAACTAGCATCACACCCCTCCAGGAAGTAAACAGGTCCCTGTTCAAATCGGTGGAAAGTAACTTCTGTCGTCCCACACTACCTCCACTACTGAAACCGAATGGAACCCTGGCGCATTCTGCAATAAAGAAAGCAAATTTATTTGACAATCTATTTGCGGGAAATTCTCACATAGATGTCAGCTCTTCTCAACCACCAACCTTACCTCATTGTGGCTCTGTGATAAGCGTGCCAAATTTGCATACTAAAGAAGTACGTAGAGCGCTCTTCAATCTGGATGAGAATAAAGCCAGTGGTCCGGATGGTATTCCGGCGCGTGTGCTGCGACGCTGTGCACCAGAGTTGTCTCCTGTGCTGACACGCCTGCATCGCCTCTCTCTGGAGAAAAAGACCGTACCTAAAACCTGGAAGCTTGCCAATATGCAGCCAGTCCCCAAAAAGGGAAGTCGAGATGATCCAGCCAACTATCGACCTATCTCCATCACCTCGATAACCTGCAAGGTTATGGAGAAAGTACTTAACAATAAGTTGCTGACGTACCTTGAAGCTAATGACTTTCTCAGTGACCATTAATACGGTATCCGCCGGGGACGGTCAACTGGCGACCTTCTCGTGTACGTCACGCACTTTTGGGGGGAACCCATCGGAAAACATGGGGAAGCAATAGCTGTTTCTCTTGACGTCTCGTAGGCATTTGATCGGGTCTGGCACGCGCGTCTGCTTAAGAAACTTCCAGCGTACGGTTTACCTCCTGATTTCTGTGCCTGGATATCCGACTTCTTGAGTGAACGGTCTATCAGAGTGGTCATTAAATGGATGCTCCTCGGACTACATTGCCATCAACGCCAGTGTTACTCTAGGATCTGTTCTCTCTGCGACTCTTTTCCTGCTATACATTAGACTCTTTTCCTGCTATACATTAATGACCTGCTTCAGCTGGGAATTATTGGGTATGCAGATGACAGTACTGTCATAGAGAAATATATATCTACGGCTCGTTCCACTAATCAGGAAGTGTGTTCTCTGAGAGAAACCATGGTTGAGCGGACAAATCGGACTCTCAATCTTGTCTCCCAATGGGGTGACGACAATAGAGTTGACTTTAACTCCTCTAAAACATAGGCATGTCTTTTTTCGGCGAAAAAAAGTCTGTTTGATCTTGCTCCCACTTTTCGTGGTACACCGATTAAAGTAACTGACAGCCTCGAAATTTTTGACATGGAGTTGATGGTTAATCTCAACTTTGGCACCACAATTGAGTCTAAAGATCAAATTGCGGCCAAAAAACTGGGCATCCTAAATAGGGTTAAGCGATACTTCACACCTGGACAGCTTCTGACCCTGTATAAAGCTCAAGTCCGATCCTGTATGGAGTATTGCAGCCACCTTCGGGATGGTTCAGCCAAGTATCAACTTGCCGCACTAGACTCAGTCGAACGCAGGGCTATGAGGCTCATTGGTCAAGAGTATTTTGCTAAAGCAAGGCTCGAGAGCTTGAGCCATCGTCGCGAGGCTGCGTGTTTGTCGGTCTTTTATAGATTGTAATTCAGCGAGTGTGCGCAGGAACTACATGACCTTATTCTGCCTTCACCTTTCTTCCATAGGAGCTTCAGACGCACTGCTAACTACCATCCGCATCAAGTTGATATTCCATTTAAAAGGACTAAGCGCTTCTAAACATCATTTATTATGCGCACTGCTAAAATATGGATATAAATATTCAAAAAGGGAGTTAATAGGCATCTTCTGGGAAAGCTCGCCCCATTGTCGACCTCATCCTTGCCTATTTGCAAGCCTCGAGGTCAAGAGCTGGCCCATATTAAATTTAAAAAAAAAATATGGAATCAGCTGCCAGCGTCTGTTTTTCCATTGACCTACACGGCTTCAAAAAGAGAGTTAATAGGCATCTTCTGGGAAAGTTCACCCCATCGTCGACCTCATCCTTGCCTATGCAAGCCTCAAGGTCAAGAACTGGCCCATATAAAATAAAAAAAAACCGACTTCAAAAACAAAAACTGCATAAATAAAAAGTAAAAAATAATTGCAGTTCTTTGTTCATACAACTAACAATCAACTATTTTTTCTATCAATTTATCCCGTACGATCTATGCATTTACCATATAGGTAGATACCTACTTGTTATTTTTGGAGACAGTTCATAAATTATGGAGTTATGAGGAAACAAAAACAAAAAAAAAATACAACCGAGTTGAGAATCTCCTCCTTTTTTGAAGTCCGTTAAAAATTTGAGCACATAAAATTTACATTCCCTGTTTTCTGACCCTTAGTATTTTGGGTTAGTATTTTTACTTGAAATTTATATGGGACCAATTGGAAAGTATACCCTACACAACGACAGAAGAATTTTCTAAATCGGTTCATAAATGACGGAGTTATGAGCTAACAAGCATAAAAAATAATTAAAAAGTCATAAAAAATAATTATGAAGTCGGTTAAAATCCAAAGAAAACGGAGTACTCCACTGATTATAAGCATCACACCATTTATATCATCGAGGCAAATACATTTGGTCATGCTTATTCCGAAACTATGGTCTTTTGATTATGTTATTAGTATCTCCATAACAATATATATCAATGAGCATCTCTAGTAGTCAGTATACAATATTTTTTTCAAGCTTTGTCATTCAATCTGAATTTTAAATTATTAAACCTTTCCACTGCTGGGCAATTGCACACTGATTTATTTACTTTGTAACTTACAAATTATTTATTTTCAATTTTATTAAACGAGTAATTTACTAGAGTTGACCACAACTTCATATGAAAAAGAAGAAGAAATGTAATTAGGAAATGAAAAATGATTATTTGATGTATCCAAACATCTATGAGTATCTGCTATCCTTTTTTATTTTCGGATGGAGATAGCTTTGCTCACATCCAGAGTTTACTGTTTTATCTGGATATTAAACCCTGTGGCCATTGGAAGCACCAGATTAGGGCGGAAGTCAGCAAACTATATTCTCGAACTGACCTGCTACTAAAATACAGATAGCTCGATAAATTCACAATATAGAAAAAACTTTAAGTAGTTTGTGGCCACAGAATGCTATAATTACATAATCTTACTTTGAACCTTCGAAGCTCAAACATGGGTTAGAACAAACGGGTTAGGCTAGATAAAAAAGCTATATTTCAATTTACATTATACCGTTTTTGCTAGACTTTAACTTTTTTTTTAACATACATGACTATGATAAGATCAACACAAAAAATTACCCAAACAAACACACAATTTAGAAGTAGTAGAGTTCTTTTCAAGGGCTCATCCGGAGAAGTACTACCACCATGCCTATTTCTTCCGTGAAGCAGCATTGCTGTGTTTCGGTTTGAAGAGTCTGGTTGACGGTGGAATTACAGTGACATCAAGCTTAACACCTTCAGGCCCCAAATTGATGGATTAGTTGCATCGTAAGACACGTTCTAAACATCCGTGACCTACGAAGCAATTACTTGTTCGTAATGGTTACCACTTAACATCAGATTTATTTAGATTTAGATTTATTTATAAAAAAATAATAGGATCACAAAACCATTTACACTAACTCATCAAAATTATTACAATTATAACAAAAAAAAAAACGGAACAAATCAAATTAAGTATCTCTAAATAAATTATTATTGGGTTTATATGTACAAAAGAAATGTATAACATCAAAAAATAATAATAATAAAACAATAATGAGCATTCTTGCATTCTTCTAGGCTGGTGTGGTGGTGGTGGTGTGAGCATTCTTGCATCCATCTGTCTCACAAAACCTCAGGCAGCCTCACCACAGGCCAACATAATCTGATTCAGGCCAAAAGAATCTGAATCAGGTAAACTATGTGCTAGTTTCATCTTCCTAACACCGACTAGAATGAAACTGAATCAGATTTCCGGCAGATCGATACCAAATATAGTAGATACATTTTAGTATAGAATATTTTTCACCAAGCGCCAGGCTTTTCCGAGCAGGTAAATTATAATCCATTGTTATTTTTATGAGAATGCATTAGGTACCTACAGACTCTAATCATAATGCAGATGAGTATACATTTTACAAGTATAAATGTAGTAGTATGGGTGCATAATAAGCATTGACCTTGGATTTAGGAGTGATATAAAAACTAGTCCATGTTTCCGAATCAGGTATTTGGCAACTCAATCACAAAACGTCGAAAAATCAAGTTGAATTGTAAAAAGTTGTTACATTATAGCAAAGGAAACAATGGGTAAGTAAAAAAATTAAAACACTGACAGGTCGCGCTTATTAACTTAAAAAAACTGAATTACAAAGTTGGGGTTGGGGCTGTAGAAAAACAGATGTCGGAATATAACCAATTTTACGCGAGTACCTAATGAATGAAGGGAACTAAATGGTTTTATGTATTTCATGAAAATGACATCTTTAAGTAGTTTGAAGCAGATACGTTTTTGAGTCAGTCACAACAAATTAAAAGAATAGAGATAATAGATTCTGTACAAGTGCCAAACGGAAGTGATGTCTAGTGATTTTACGTAGGAACGACCTTACTATTTATGAAACTAGATAGATATTGACGCCGGTTTTTCTTGAGTAGTTGGGTTGAACCATGAGATAATTACAGTTCAATTATCTTAGATGCTGCGAAGACATTGAAACTGATATATATATAAATATTTTAATGGCACCGAAGGTTTTTCCACAGTATACCTAAAGTGTGGTAGGAATACGTAATTGTAAGCTACAATCTCGAACATCAGGGTAGTATAGATGGTATAGAAGTGCATTCTTTCTATCTACATACGAAAATGTAAATGTCTATTTGTTGGAGGAATAGACAGAGAATTTCCTCGCACGTTCTCCAATAGAATGCCATTAGGTAGACACGTATTTCGGAGCAAAAAGAGGTAGTCTCATATTTTATATCGAATAGCTCCAGAAAATGAAATAACTTCTACCTACAACCTACTTTACCTAAATTCCAAACGAAGTAGATACTCCTAGTGTATTGGTTAAACTTAAATATGAAAATAATTATTGCGGTTCTATTTCCGCCATGAAAATATTTGTATGATCTGCAAATATTTTTCACGGCTGTTTTCTAATGGTATGTTGGTATGTATTTACAAAGTATTTTATATCAATTGTACATCAGTCTTGTGGTTCCCATAATACAAGCTCTGCTTAATTTTGGGCTACGATGTTGTGGATATGTCCAGCATTTTTATAATTGATTAACATAATATTGCTTAGCAACTGGCAAAGGTAAATACTGTAAATAACAACAAACAAGTAGTTGTGGATAATCATAACATTAGGAAAATAGAGATTCCATTAAACACTAGCTGTCTTATTCCAAAACGAATACTAAAGATAGTCTAGGTTTAAAACTTGTATTTTGTATACAAAAGGTTCGTATACAAAATACCAGTTCCAGATCGTTTTGGAATAAGACATTTTTGGCCTTACTTAAGAACATCTTTCAAAAGATAAACGATGATTACCATCTCTTACCGTTGGATAATGACAAACAGTGACAGGGCTGACTTTGAGCATTGATTAACTTTGAGTAGCATTCATAAGTAAGGGGGTTTATGATTTGTACTTACTCAACTACCTATCAACAAAGCTTGGTTGCTTTGTACTAATAATTGTACGATGAAATAGTAACCGTGACTTTGTTTAATATTATGTTCCATTAATTCATTTGTAATATTTATAGTTGGGATTATTATTCACACAGTAACTGAAATTTGATTGAGATGTTACTACATAACATTATGGTGGTAATTCTACGCACCGTCCAGGTACCAGTGGTCAGTTCAGTCTAAGGCAGATTACCGAGTTTCATAAACGTTTACACAGTGTAATGTACTTACCCATTGATATATATACTGTTACTATCGTACTCACCGAACATTAGCGAGCGTGTGCCGGCGGCTCTTGAGGTATCTGCCGTGGTACTTCTGCAGCTCGCCGATGCTGCCCTGCTCCGCCTGCATCTTGGGTTGCGCTGGCGGCGGCGCGGCCTCCTCAGCTTGGCCACGCTTTCGCGCTTTGTTAGACTTCCTCGCCGCTGCTGATATACATATCTTCACCGCCGACGGACTTCCAAAGCTCCGTTTCTTCCCGGAACTCCTTGATGAAGTGTAAACAGTATCCGTGCTGCTACGTGTGCTTTTGTAGGAGGGTGTAAGTGTTGCGTCTGTTGCGTCTTCGAGAGGCCAGTCTGAATCGTCCTCCTCTTCTATGCCCGGCAGCGGCGACTGTTGACCGAGCGGACGTGGTGAGTTTATTACGGGCTCGGGGACTACTGCAAACAAGCAATAAAGATACTGAACTAACATTATATCTGGGCTAAGCTCTCGTACGGATGCTAATACTTAACGGAACGAAGTTTTGCTAAACGAACCGACATCAATGTTATAATAAGTTTTTCCAAGACCTATAAATTACTTACTTAGTGTTTCTATAATTCTCCTAAATACTAATACAAAATTAGTGTCTTGAATTATTGCCCTTTGCATCATATCATAAAATACTGTTATGTTACTTTGTGTTATACATTGATCAAATCAATGGGACCTAGAGGGGGGCAATTTCCAAAAATATGGAAGCATAAGATTTTCACTCGCACCTTTATTTGAACCACCTTGTATACTTAAATGAAACTTTTAACTTAAATTTCACCTTGTATATTATATGAAGGTAAGTTTAATTCGTAATTACTAATTGCATATGGGTACACAAAGAGTTGGGCGTCAATAATACCCAGTAAGAAATGCTGCGGTTTGGCACCAGCATAATCTAAATTCGTGATTGTCTCGAGCTTTGGATGGTTACCGCTAATAGCTCTAAGAATTATTAATAAGTAACCTACTTATCACTTATTAAAATTAAGTATTCAAAGCTCGTCCTTCTGCGTCTCAAGCTACGGTTTTAGCGCGTAATTTCTACCCCACGGATAAATTGGGTTCAGTTTTATGTGGAATATAAAATAAGACATTAATAATACATTATCGATCAATCATCTTAATTAGATGAATTTGTAAAATCGAAATCGGTTTGACCTACTTTTGTAGGCTGTATACGGAATTAAATTAGATGACAACGTGTCAGGCGGACAGACAGAAACCGACCTAATTTATCACACAAATTATTATGGAGGCTGAAAAATACGAGTGTTTTTTAAAGAAGAACCACTTCTTAGGTATATTCAGGGTTATGTACCCTGAAAATACCTACTCAACCACTTCAACAGTCAATTTATTATCTATGGATAATTGACTTGTATAGATCTAAAGGTCTCTCAGGGGGTTAGTAATGTTCGAAACATGAAAGTTCAGTGAAAACTATATAATTGTACTTTATCCAATAGAAAATCCTAATTTTAGCCAGCGGCATGTCATCGCCGCGGCGATGACAAGACAGCTCGCAACCGGCGCGCCGGTAGCGAGCTGTCTTCTTGCCTTCTAGTCTGTGACGGAGGAGTTCTTCGCGTTCATAAATAAGAATGTGTGCGCTAGGTTCAAGCACTCCTTACACTATTGTGTTCATCATTTATTGCTTGATTAATCCCTTTGCAAACAACATTTGCTACTTGGGTTTATGGTTAATTAGACTCCCTTCCTATCTTTCCTCCCTAAGCGAGGCCTATGTCCGGCAGAGAACTCATATACATAGGCTGGTGGACACTTTGTTTATTTAAAAAGAAAATTACTTAGGTAGGTAATATAGGTAGCCATATACGTGTATATGACGCGATATATTGGATTGCCGATAATGGATTGCCCAGGTGGGATGTATCCCAGTTTCCGATCTGGAGGTCATGGTTTCAAATCCCGGTTGTGCAAATTGTAAAGAAACCCGCACGATCTAGAACTAAAAATCCAAACGCAAGTACTAAATTAGCATTCCAATAAAAGTGGCGATAGGCTTGCAACCTCTCGTGGGTAGATAACTACTGGACATGTATAGTACATGCAACTCGCAACCGGCGCGCCGGTAGCGAGCTGTCTTCTTGCCTTCTAGTCTGTGACGGAGGAGTTCTTCGCGTTCATAAATAAGAATGTGTGCGCTAGGTTCAAGCACTCCTTACACTATTGTGTTCATCATTTATTGCTTGATTAATCCCTTTGCAAACAACATTTGCTACTTGGGTTTATGGTTAATTAGACTCCCTTCCTATCTTTCCTCCCTAAGCGAGGCCTATGTCCGGCAGAGAACTCATATACATAGGCTGGTGGACACTTTGTTTATTTAAAAAGAAAATTACTTAGGTAGGTAATATAGGTAGCCATATACGTGTATATGACGCGATATATTGGATTGCCGATAATGGATTGCCCAGGTGGGATGTATCCCAGTTTCCGATCTGGAGGTCATGGTTTCAAATCCCGGTTGTGCAAATTGTAAAGAAACCCGCACGATCTAGAACTAAAAATCCAAACGCAAGTACTAAATTAGCATTCCAATAAAAGTGGCGATAGGCTTGCAACCTCTCGTGGGTAGATAACTACTGGACATGTACTATAATGTTTGGACTTTGCCTGACTACCTGAGCAATATCTAAATACATTCATCATGGAGAAAAAGTCGTGATGTTATTTGTTTATTTTGAATTTTTTTGTTATTGTGTTTATCAATAATCTTATTAGCATCCTTGATACATAATTATTTAATAAACAAGCACTGTCCACAGTCTCAACACACACACACACAAACATTCATCCAAAGTGTATATCTATGGAAAGACAAAAGGAAAATATTGCTACCAAATGCACTTAAAGTTTGCGACGAGTTAGATGAAGTTACATACGTGTGCAGAAATTTAGATTAGTGCCTTATCCAGAATAAAGTTTGAAAGTGGATAAAACTATCCTTGTCCTATATCCAGACTGAAGGCAACTGTTTTCTTTTTACCAATGTTTTATCGTACAAAAAATATCGTACCCTAGGTGCTTACAAATGTTTTTTTTTGAAACGAGAGTTTAATTAAGTTGTCTATATCAAATCTCTCTAAGTTGGCCTTAATAGAAATAAGGCCAACTTAGAGAGCCAATCCTAAGTCAACATAACTAATAGAAATTTTGTTATTAATTAATTTTATATTTATTGGACCAAACGATAATTCCGTGCCTAAATATAAGCACTACACATTTTTATGAAAGCCCGACTCACTTAACTTGATCAAAGCAGACTTATGGATTGTTTTTTTGTTTGCTACTCAACCGATCATCATGAAATTTCGCATACACGTTGTACAGAAAAAGACATAGACCTACTTATAGATTTTTCTGTAATAAAAGTCTTTAATAAAACAGTACAAGGAATAGTAAAGAACACAAAGAAACAGTAAAGAAGACAACAAACAGCTAAGGAGCAGTTAAGGAACAGTAGTTCCCGAGCGATAGAAAAATAACTAAAATAACAGTAAAGAACACAAAGAAACAGTACAAGAAACAGTAAAGAACACAACAAACAGCTAAGGAACAGTTAAAGAACTGTAGTTCCCGAGCGATAGAAAAATAACTTAAAAATAACTTTTAATGCGAGCGAAACCGCGGAACAAAACTAGTGCTACTTTAATGCAATATAATTAGCTCGTATTCTATAAAAAGTTATGCAACAAAAAGTTTAGTTAACAGGCAGTGTAACTAATTTGTTATTGTAATCTCTTGTAAGCTCTGTGAATTGGCAAGACTCGGCTAGTAAATGCTAATGAACAAACGTTACATTTTATACGGAGCTTTGTGCAAAACCGTTTTAGTTTATTTGGACCCAATACGTAAGGGATCAAGTATCAAGAATGGTTCTTAGAAAAAAAACATTTCCATAATAAATGATAGCCTATTATGAACAAAAATGTTATTTTTATTACACATAAATTACTCTGAATAGCCCTACTGATTCATTTCATAAATAAATTCAAATCATCACGCAAAGTCGGACAGATCACGAACCCTTTGTTAAACAATAATTAAATAGTTATCTGGAAAAAATTGAAGATATTAAATTATTTAAAAAAGTAAAGTGTTTTTCAAATGACCTTGAGTATAATATCGATGTTCAAAAATGTTTAGTAGTGTATAATATCTGATGCATATTCGTGATCTCCTTAAAGAGCACAGCGGGCTCGACACTTTCCCGCTTAGCTCTCGCCTCGATTTGATTGAACTGAAAAGTCCTAAAGGACTCAAGTGAGCAACTTTTTAAAGTTGTATGTTTTAAGCTATTGCATAGCTTCTATCGAGGGCCTTGAGCGCGGGGACCGAATCCAGAAATTCCGTAACGAAAAAAAACCTCACGCTCCCCACTTTTACTTAATTTTATAATCTGTTGCTTGGAAATAGAGTTCATATTCAAACTTTTGTATTCTATTAGTTCTTCGTCGCAACGTCGCAGCGCTAGTGTTCAACACAGTAAAGATAGCTACACATCCATGATTGGCCTCTGACACGAACTGACGTCTGACGTTTTTCACCTGAATCTAATTTCAGATTTGATTTGAAATTTCTGTCATCACAATCTTGCAGAAAAAGAAATACTGCATAAATAAAATAAATAAATAATTATAATTGCATAAGTTGATACAAAATGCTATGCAATAGCTTTACCGCGGCAGTCCCCGAGTGCCACACGTCTTTTTTTTTTTCATTCTTATCCCTCTGACAAAATAATCCAGAGCCTTTTTTATTTTAATGTTGAATGTTCCTTGCATATTGTGGCACTTATAAAGAGATTCGAAGAACATACGCACATCAGCGAAAGCGAAGCGAAGTGGGGAACCCATTAGACCTAACTATAATAGGTAAAAAATGACAAGTAGCAAGGTCACCGTAGGTACCTACAGCTAGTGCTACTACTACGCTACGTAGGGCAATCAATAAAATGAACATTGAATGAAATAACCGACAACAATAAAGCAATTTGTATAATGTTCGTAATGGATTATGTTTTCGTTTAAAGGTCATTTCAGCAATATTATAGGATAATTAGATTTTAAAATTATGTAGGTATTATTAATATAAAAGCTAAAACAAATAAGTAAAAAACTTTGATCATCAATCCATTTCAGAAACAAATGAAGTTGAGTAAACAAAATATATTCCGTGAGAGAGAAAATAAGGAAAGAGGTAGGAAAGTAATAAAATTACATTACCATAATGATGTTAGGTACCTGTTGCATGTCAGTGCAAAGTGCACGTTTTATTTGCAGCAAAAAAAAAAGGTACTTATTTGATATTCCCAGCATATTCTCTGCAGCTATTTTCCAAACAGGAGAGGGTCGTTCCCGCTCTCGTTGTCAAGTTGGAAATTTAATCAATTTTGGTTAAACCCAACTAAAGATATACAGTTTATTAATCTTGTTTGAACTAAAACTTAGGCGCCAGCTGTAATTTACTAATAACTAGACGATTGGTGAACAGATAATCAATTTAATTCATAGTTGATTTAACATTTCATGATTTAGGATTAAGCATTTACTCTTCAACGACTAGCTAATAGTATGTAGGTACTAAATATGTACTTTATCTATTACCGTAAGTTTAATTATGTAATTAACTATGTAATTTTTTTTTCAAACCTAACCTTCGATCATCAATACAAAGGATTTTGCATGATCCGCCCGAAAGCGGCTTGTCTAAAACTCCGCCACAACGCATTGGAGCAGCAGTTTTCATTTAGTCGGCGTACTAACATTTTCTGTCTTATCTTCTTTATTAAAGAGGCTGCTTTGACAAATGATAGCTAGCAATATATGCCACTTTTTTCACAGTGCATAGTACGGCACACGATATCCTTTGTATAAGTTGATCGAAGAACCTAACAGTCACCACTTATTCTTTATAGTTTTTCCAAATATTTTTAACTAACCCCAAGATATTTCGTCTTTGTCTGGCTAACATATTTTCGAGACCAGACTTGCCAATACTAATCAGGGTAATTGGCCTTTACATCTATTTTAGATGACCTACAGCGTCAGGTGGCGATTCTTGCCCATTTCCAAATATAATACGAGACACGAAGAGTCTGGAACAGTTTTTAAACCAGCTTTAATGTCGTGCAACACAATAGGTACCTTTTAATACCTTTTCGTAATAGTTGTATTACTATAGAATTTTCAATCTTTACATACCTAAAAGGTTATTGGATGCAATAAACACAGCCTCGTAGTACACGTATACGATCATCATATATATTCATTATATCTGCAATTATTTTAGAGTATACATAATGTAAGCCACAAAATTGAGGTAAGGTCCTCAATATTGTGAATTACTGTACTACTACTGACTACTAATTATGTAGTATATATTCTCTGAGTAAATAAACCACAGTTACTGAAATTCACAGTTAACCTACTGTGTTACAAGTATCTTAGCATAGATCGATCGCGACTGTTTGTGTAACTAAAACAGGACACTCCCGTGTAATTAGGCAGTACCTTTAATAGGGAGGTATGGTATTGATTTTTATCGTAGTTGAAAATGTTCGGGTTGAAAATATTTTCTTTGGATATTTTTATTAATTCTAACCAACCATTAATTTTTTTGCGGTGGTCATTTGACTTTTACTATGATTTTTTTCTTCTTCTTTCTTCTCTTCGTATGAGCTAGTGACCAACTCTGGTGTACACCGAAGTAAACCACGCCACTAGCGCTTCATTACTATGATGATACTTATGAAATACCTAATGCTTGAGCATTAGGTATAGCTTTATGTGCTTGGCGTAAGCCCAACCGGTGTAAACTTAATCTACCTGTTGTCTGCCATGCGCCATAACATCCATCATGAGTGTACATCGTATTAGTTTGAATAATGTATATGTCATTAAAGGAAACTATAACAAAATGACGTAATTATGCCTACTCAATTAACCCGATGAAATCAATAGACTCAATAAATATTGTAGCTTTTCGGTTATTTTTCAGCAATTATCTTCATTTAACTTATTACTAATGATTACGATTGCTCAGTTAGATCATACCATAGTTTCATACGATAAATTATACTATCAGAGATTCAATGCTCGCATAGAAGTTATATGGCTATAGGTAGGTATATGATTAACCACAACGACATAACTAGGATATAACCAGACAAACACGGACGATACAATTATCTATCTACATAACTTGCGACCAATTTGTGGATATAGTTTTTATTTATATTTTTTATAGTTTTAGACGACGAATCCAGAGTTCAGAGGCGCTTATAAAAAGTTTATTCTATTTACAAAAAAACCTGTTATATTTATGGAAAGGTGATTGGGTTCCCAAGATTTAATATTGTAGGCTGGACGCAGAGAATAGGCTAGACGACAAAAAAAATCTAATTAGTCCGTTATTTACATATCCAAAAAATATTGGGCACGTATTTTTTCTTTGGACAATTAAACAATAAATAACAAAGATATAGTGCATTAGAGTTCCGTACATTTTTACCTAGCCGTGACGTCACGAGCCCCCACTCCCGAACTTTCACGTTCTTTATCTTCGTCAATTTTTATTGATTCGATAAATAAAAAAATACGTGTCCAGTATTTTTTGTTGGTCTAACTGACGGACTAATTAGAATTATTATTTTTTGACCCTGTCGTCATGCCTATTCGAGCGCAATCAAAGATGCAAGCAAAGCATTTAGAAACGCTTAATAAACCCAGCAGGTACCTATATATTTTAAAAATAAAGTACTGATTTTATTCACTGTTTTGGGTCTTAGTAAGTACTTAGTTATAAAAGTTTATAGCAAAAGACAGTTATAAACTTATTCATTTTCATAATCATTTATTTATTGCAGTCATAATGTTAGGTACAAATCATGGATGATTGGTATAACACTATGAGCCCAATTTTGGGCACAGCAATGGTTTGGAGTAGGAGTCAGCCCGTTACTTCGGTACATAGGGTTTTAATTTAATTAACAGAATGTAAACTTAGTATTTTTTTATTTATTATCAATTTAATAATAAGTTATTAAAGAAGATCTTAGCAAAATAATATATAATGTTTCCGAAACTACATTCAATATCAAACTTAGTTATGTATTATAATTACCTCTCTGTACAATTCGAACTCAAATCCACCTAACTATAATTCTAGAAAACCTTATATTTGAATTCACTTTTTAGTTGTTTCTTCAATTACTTATCTGTTACATAATTTGTAAGAAAATAAAAGTATTTTAGATTTTTTTTAATGTAACTTCTTCGGTACATATTAATTTAAGTTAGATTACGTCTTTCTACCAGTTATATATTGATTACATCATGTTAATAAATGTTATTATGATGTAAAAGAGAACCACATTCCTAGAATTTAACTATTTTGTAATCCATAAAATATAAACCCCTCCATATTCATTCGATAACTCTATCATAATCATTCACCTGCCCTTGTCCCACTACAGGTGGGGTCGGTACACCACGTTTTCTTTCTGCATTATCTTTTATCAACCGTCAACTCTGTACCTATTCACTCCTTTTATACTCATATCCTCTTTCACACAGTCCATCCATCTCTTCTTTGGCCTCCCTCCATTTCGATATCTCTATAAGTTGAGTTTGATTTCGTCTGTTATCCCAAAAGAGGGTGATTGAGACGATGGTTACCCCTTTACGGGATAGCATACGAATACAAACTCACCTTGTATAATAAGGGGTGTAAAGGGTTCCAAGCTCCATTTTCTGAACCCTAGCCAACCTCACCTGCTCGTGGTGCTCTTTGCTTACTTACAAACGGGGTTCTGGGGGCCGGCTGATTGCGGCATAGCGCAGCCTAACACCGGCTCAGCTAAATCCCCTGACCGCCAACGGGCAGCAGCGTCGATGGTGCGAAAAGCTGTGTCCTGCGATCCCCAACCCGCATTGCTCAGCGTGGGGATTATAGGCATATCCCCCTTTTTAAAAGACCTATGTCCAGCAGTGGACTGATATAGGCTGGTGGTGGTGGTGATGTTGGTGCTGTGGTATAATAATAAAATAATCTACCATGAAAAAATGCGGCACCAATACATCGTTTTACCAGAATGTCAAGTCTTAATAAAACCAGTACTTTGTAGTTCTAAGTACCAACTTTATTAGGTCAAGGTCAAGAAACAGCAAGGGAGTTTTTCTAACTACAGAAGTAACCTTTAACTTGGCTAACTAGTTTTGATGTCGTTTAGCAAACTTCGGTCCATTTACGTGCGATGTCGAATTGAGTTTTTTTTGGGGCTAATCGATCTAGTAAGGTAATTCTACTATTAATCGTTATTTAACATTATGGATAAAAGACATAGAGATAATTATAAAGAACTTTATAGAGTGACAGTATTCAAGTGAAAACTGACATAAATCGTCCAAGCGTATTTGACATAAATAAACATCGAAATGCCAAATGTTCTAAGTCCGTGCAATTGACAGCGTGCGCACAGTTTTGGTGCAGACACTTTTTTCCACGTTTTCCACTCTAGAGTAATAAATATCTCGATTAAAAAAGACTGAATTATTTTATTGATCTATGAATGCAGGGTCTTTCAAGGCCAAATGGAAAATTATGCTGTTTGTCTAAATTGCAACTTAGAGGCCTCGTTAAAAATATACACAGGAAATTACTGTTTTATAACAGCTGCATAAAATAAAAATTGCTTAATTATGTTTTGTCTGATATGTATGTTTTGACAAGCATTTTTTTTCAAAATAAATCAAATTAAAACAAGACACATATGTAAGCTTTTTACCTGAAATAAAATTATACGAGTAGTGGATATCATCGAGATAGTACCTACTCTATAAAGTCACAGTCTCCATGTGAAAACTTTCAAAAATAATACGAGTGCCGTCAACATACATAAACATCAAAATGCCACATTTCAATTAATTTAAGGTTTAATATCATTTATTCTCAAAATGCGGACATTTTTTTCGCGTTTGTGGCTGTAGACTGTAGAGTAGTAGAGTCTCTCGATGACTCTACGTCTCTCGTAGTCTACTATCTCGATGTAGATAAAATGTATATAGATATAATGGTCGATTCACACATATCAATGAAGCTACAGTTTCGACACAGTACCAGCTCGGTACAGGCACAGTGCGAAATATACTTTTCATCCCCCCATCTCGGAAAGAGTATTTTTACTCTTCGATATCTGAGTGCAAAAGCCGTTTTAATCCGCTAGAGGATAAAGTAAATTGAACATGGTGTAAATTATGGCATAAATTTGTGAATTCAAAACATCATTAAACCTATTTACTTCTAACTCCATGGTGCCGAATTTATCATACAATCTTTTTTAATTTTTAAGAACTCAGACTCAGAACCTATTAAGTGTACTTTTTTTTGAACTTTAAATGCAAAGAATTATAACGGATGTTGATGGACATAAGAAAGTAGAGATCAGCCGTATGAGTTGACGTTCAGAACATAGTGCTTTCGAGACTTCATCGAGCTCTCTATATCTGTGTTTAAATGTTAAACTAATGTTTAACTTTTTTTTTTTCATTTAGTCTACAGGATTTATAGGTTTAGTACAGCTAGTGGCTCGTAAGTCTAGCGCTGAACGAAACGTCTGCGCATGGGTCTCTCGCTCTCTCGCCTCTAGCTCTCATACGATACCTTAGTTTTGACATCTGCGCAATAACGATCAGCGCTAGAGTTTTTGTCGCTACTTGTACGATTTAGTCATTTCCCTGCTGAGGTGGGATGAAAAGTTACGTGTTGCAATCGAGTGCAAATATTTTTCACCTCGTGCTCTTTGATGTTTTTTAATACTCGCTAATCTCGTGATTCAATTTTAGAATCTTTCGCTTGCTCGGTCATCAGAATTGAGCACGAACAACATTCTATAAGAACGCATCCACACTTGTCAGTGTCAGTGACGGTAGAGTGCTCTCAGCGTCAGTGCCGATATCGACAATCACGTAAATATTCGTTACTGAGCACTGACATGTGTGAATTAAATCACTGCCACAACACTGTAGCAGTAATACTGAACTGAGCGGACACGTAGCCGGAACTGTGACTTCACTGATATGTGTGAATCGACCATAGAGCTGGGCTCAGCCATCCACTCAGCATCTTAGCATGCCGTACTAAGTAGGTACGGAAGTGCTTAGTTAAAAATTGCAAAACCACGTGAAAGGAAAGAAGATCGGTCGGTTTCATATAACCTGTGACCTGAACATAGAATATCGCGTCTAGAAATAACCTTAATTGATATTTCTTATTGCCGGATATCATAGGCATTTAATTTTTTTTTAAATTAAAGCTACAAAAAAAATTTTAGGCATTTATTTTAGACTTTTAGGTTAGGGTTCATTAGGACAATGGCGCCATTAAACAAAAACCAACCTTATCGTCTTAGTTTCTCAATTATTCTAAAGTCACAAGTCACTACGTATTTTATACTGGTGGTTACTATAGGAAACCCATTTATATTATATTATAGACGTCGTCAATAATAGCTGGATTGTCTGAAAATTGTGCTAGAATAGACCTAGAAAACAGCAAAGGTGGCAACACCAACCAATAAACTCGTGCTTTGTTAATGACAGTTTTGTTTTTGACAGTTGACATTGGCACGAGAGATGCAAAATGTGGGTGAGAGTGCGTTCAATAACCATGATAATTTATGATAGGGCGTATTGCGATCAATATTTATTATTAATTTTCTAAGTATTCCGGCTTTAATAACTAAAGTTATTAGTTATAATTTCAATACTCCATTATGAAGAATATTTTTAGATAATTCGCATTTTTAGTCGCTTCCATTTATGGTCCGGTCTGAAATGACCGGCCTTCTTTATTCTACGAATATTGTAAAAAAAGTCAAATACTGTGTTTGTAAACTGTATTTACTTACTGTATTCGTCTAAGGAGAGATGTGGGCTGCCGTCTCTCAGCGCATGCTCATACTCGGCGTCGTCGGCAGGCGCCGCCGCGCGCGCCCCGCACCAGGGCACGCAGCAACGGAACACCCCCCCTCCGACCACTTTGGAGCCTTCTGCTCACCCCTAGCCAACGTCTGCGCACACGCATTCACTTCCCAACCCCACTCACTAATCACAACCACCATCCGAGATTCTGGTAACGAACTTGGCACTGGTATAAAAGCGTATAAAAGTTATAGAAGTATTTATTCAGTCTTTAAAAGTTATACGGTAAAGTTTGGTTTTCGATATGTCTGTCGATCTCCATGAACGTTCCCTAACGCCCCTATAGGACGGGAAAGTTCTTGTTTGTAGAAAGAGGGAAGGGGCAATGAGAAGAAATGTTAATTACGGGCGGAAACTACCGTCCACGGGATGGTGTTTGTTCACCAAAGTTCAGGTGGCATTATCGTTCGTTACTCATCACATTAGTCAGTTTAGCCCATTGTTACTTGCGCTCAACTTAAAGCTGCTAAGAATAAGGAAATCACGTTTATTGGATTGCTATCGATTCACTTTGACGTATTCATTATTAGTTCTATTGAAATTATAATTTCTATTAAATATTAATATAGAAAATAATTGAGCGCTAAAAAGCTATAACACTGCGGAGTTGATTTACGTAGCATTTGTGACAGTAATTAAACCAATGTGGGCACATACAAATATATGCAATAAAGCAGTAATTAATAGCTGTGCTTTTAATTTTACAACGCGCACAGATTCAATTTATTGGATTTTGAAACAGAGTTTTTTTAATAAGGCATCCGAAGTTAAACATGTTATTTTCATTGGAGTTGTAACTATTTTAGGGTTCCGTGCCTCGAGAGAAAAAAAGAAATCCTTAAGTGGGTGAAAGACGTACGTACTTTAAGTACGCGGTTTTTAAGATCGCGAAATTATTCGGCTCGACGTCAGTGACACATGTGAAGCATATTCATTGCATTACGATGTTGTCGACAGAATAAACTTTGTGTTATTTAGGAAAGACATAATATCAAATTTTAAAAATTAAAAAAGACGAGAATGAACAGTGTCTTAAAGAATGGGCTTACAAAAAGAAAACGTTTATCACATATGAATTTAGTAAGAGAGTTACATGATGAAGAGGAAGATTTTTATAATTATTTTAGAATGCCTGAGCTGATGTATGAAGAACTTTTGCTTTTAGTTACACCAATTATACCAATTGTATGAGAGAAGTTCAAAACAAGAATAAATCGGATCGCGGCTCGCAGCGCTGACACACGTACGAGCGGAGGTGGGTTGCGAGCAAAATTTCAAACTTGTGGGATCGCCAACGAACTTACTCGGTGGTTTTAAAGTACGCGTACTTAGGGTGACACACTAGTGAAAAAGGTCGTCGAGCCACAAGTCCACGAAATTACTCGCACGTCTGCCCCCTCTCATAGGATCATTTTGTATCTATCTGGCTGTCTGTTAAGACCCTTTTTTCAAAAACTCGTGGAGTTGAAATAAATGTCAAATACTCAGGTCTGCAATCTCTTGGAGGTATGAAAATCAAACTTTGACGGCCGTTTATGCAACATTATTGAAACTCGCACGGGAATCAAAACCTATAGGGTACTTTTGATTACCTAGAATCATAAAATTTGGCAAGGCAAGAAACAATGAGTTATGGCATAAATAAATGGGAAAAATCACGATTTCATACCAACAAGTATGTACGAAACCCTCGGTGCACGAGTTCAATGCGCACTTGGCCGACTTTTTTTTAAATTATTTAACAAATTTTAACTAATCGGAATTACACAATGCGTCCTGCTACCATACCAGCCTTGGTATGCAAAACAATCAATCTTATCGACAAATCACCGTCCATATTTTTTTTTCTATTCTTAGACCCCCAATATTTAACAAAACTTACATTTGAAAAGCTAACTAATACGTTAATATGTTAGTAATAGTACCTATAAAATGTACAATGTTTCCGATTTACAATAATCGTAATTACACTGCAAATCAGTTAAGCCGTTAAAATGTCTCAACATAATTTATCTAATTTTCGATACAGAGCGCTGAGCTGATATCAAAGTGCGTGGCGAGCATTCGGCAATCTGTTGGCTATCTGCCATTGAAAGACACGTGTTGTCACCTCCAGAACATCTAGCTATTCGCAGTAATGCTTAAATCAAATACAAATAGCAGCTTATCATAACTGCTGTCGGCAGCCATTGGAGTAAATCGCTCTTCCTACTTCACTAGACAAAATAATTTAGCCTTCGTTCTTTGGGAAAGTTATTTTCAGAACTTTACGTGGATGGTTTTGTTATCTTGTTTAATAAAACAAACGTTCTTTCGTTACAACTATGAGTGGTTTTCTCTTATATATTTTTTTATACTATGCATCTAAACACTTACAGCATGACGCAGTTGTGTTGCATTTATATTTATTACACAACACATGTAGATATTGGCATCTTTTACCAAAAATGATGCAGAATCGTTGAGACCTTTTAATTAAAACCACCATTAGAATCCGTAAAACGCGTGCCTTTTGAGACTCAACTTTGAGCCATCACCGCATGTCAGAATCAATTTCACTGTATTCAATATGAGCTTGATATAAACTGCGGTGACAGAATACCGCAAGAATATATCCCCTAACCACGCGAAACTGGCAAAACTCCGTTATATGAAGGATAAATCTTTTTAGCTCCGGGCTTATCCACTGAACTTTTTTGCTATGGGATTTTTGGAAGGTGAAGGGAAATTTAACCTGCTTAACAGGTGACAAAAATTAGATTAAACAAGTATAACAAACTGAAATGGATACATAAATCAAATGAGATTTATGTTTTTGCGATAATTTTGCAGTAATACCATGAGTTTAACCCACATAATATATATTTGTTTTCATTTATAATGTCTGGAAAATACGTACCTTACCATAGCTATAATATTTGCTCAACAAAAGGCATTCTTTCATTTTAATCAAAATCCCATATTATAAAAATACCTGTTTATATCTGGATATCAAACCTTTTCATTGACCTTTTCAATTCCTATCTACGTTATTCTCGCAAACTTCAAAGAACACGTAGGTGGATTAATAATATGAAAAACATATCCATACCTCATAAATATTCTACTGCTAAAGCTACCAAAATTATATACCTAGTAGGTAACTTAATATTTATCTCTACACGAGCTAACTGAGGCTAGCTCAATCGGAAAACCAGATGGGACGAGGTGGGATTGATTCCTATCAGCAAAGAATTGTAGTTTTTGTTTATTTATTTTTTAAATTCAAAAAAAAATAGTCAGTCAATTGTTAATTCCTTCAAGAAGGTACTAAAATTTTTCAACGATCATTTAAGTACTATTTAAACATTTCGTTGAAGTACATTACATTATGTAGTGCCTACGCATGACGTTATACTTTTCAATTTTTATCAACCTATTTTTTTTTAGAGGTGGTTATGATAGGGAGGCTCGATACTATGACCAGTGAAGACGTGTTCGTATCGCAGACGTAAAATTCTGGCCAAAGAGAAAGCGTAGATTTACGTCAGGTTGAAATATTCTTAATCACTCTACAGGTTTCTTGTTTATCGTAGTGTGAAACTTCCACTGAAATGCTTTCAATCGCTGACTTTCTGATGCGGCCCTACTCACTATGGATTTTTCCAATCTCTTTTGTCGACCGAACAAAGCAGCATGAGACATTTTTATACATATTCTGTCGACTTGTCTAGTTTTCTTTAGTGGTTGAAAAGTTCTAAGCTTCAGAAACACCTTTACTTTTATTAAAAAACATGTTTTAATAGCAGTAAAAGCAAATTGTCATGAATACCGATTCAGTAAGAAAATGCCTGAACAAAAAGCACCATTTTTCAGTTCACGGAAAGTGGTGGTAAAAAGACACATTATTTCAGCGTTTCATACTCAATAGCCTATAACTGAGACGTTTTCATTTATTCAATGAACACTGAACAATGATGGGGAATAATTGATATTGCTACGGCCTGTAAGGAATGGCCCGCACAAATATAGCGATCGCTGCAATCAATTACTACTCGTTGAGCGGTCGGTACTTTCAATTGTGAAGTTACTTTGGTCTTGTTAGTGTCAGCACTCGTGTCGGGACTAGGGCGATATATTCTTTCCGTTGGGTTCGTTATTGGAATGTACCAAACATATCCGTATAATCACAATACCTTCGACTGAGCTCTTTCAAACGAGAAGAGTGCTGTATGCATGTGGAAAGATGTGCTTGGGCCAAAGAAAAGATGGATGGATAGTGTGAAAGACTTATGAATATTTTTTGAGATTTCATTTGATATTATTAAGCAATGATAGGTAAATAGATAAATTCTTTATTGTACAGACAGCGTCAGAGTCTGGTAACCCCCCTAGTTAATGTTAGTAGGTTCAAACCGTCGCGGCGTCATTCGTGGATCTCAACTTTTTGCACAAATGTGTTTTATAAAACTTCTCCTCCTTGCCTACGAATATTTAATTTCAATCATATTACTATACGACACAATGGAGTGGCGGTTACAACACTCGACATCAATCGAAACGTTACAAGAGTACTGGGTTCAAAGACCTCAAAAATTTTAAAAAAAAAACATATTGGTAATGTTTTTTTTTTTTTTATCTTTGTTACTAACAATGGATTACGTTACGCGGTAAGTGTAGTAAGTAAGTTACCTAATTATTTAAATTAAGCTTAGAAAATATAAAAAATGTTCAAAAGTTATAACAAATTTATTAAAACACCACATTTAACATAATAGAATACCTAAGTAACTTATTTTTTTGAATTTTCAATAATGTTTTAAATGATACATTAATACTTATTTACCCATATAAGATTAACGAGTGAACAAACATGTTAACATTGGAACAGGTTATACTTGCCGTATAAAAATCCAATAAACAATTTAGATCACTCGCAAATACTTAGTCTGGTATTTTATCTATAATTGAAAACATTTTATAGTATTTAAATATTTTTTAATACCAAATGGGATGGATGTCCAAAACTTTAAATTATTTGTTGAAGCCTTCTTTTCACTTGGGTAATCAAAGTTCAACCAAAACCACTACGACGCATCAGTTCCTAGGTTCTCATGACCTCCTGTTACAGGTGCACAACACTTCACTCGTGTCCCAGTTAGGACAATTTGACCCCACATATGCTCACACATTCTCCACATATTTAAATCGTGACTTTTAGATGACCATGATATGGTGATAATGCCCGTCTGAGAAGCGAGCCAATTGGTCAGAATTCGCGAACGATGAACCGCGCAGTTATCATAAACTAAATACACCGTTCCTTCTGGATAAGCAACTTGCACTGTTGACTGCATTATTTCTTGCAAAACTTTGCTCATTGAAGACATCCATCGCCAATAACCTGAAAATAAAAACATAATATTATAAGCATAAGATGTGTTTATATAATATAAAATGGAATAGGTCTACTAAGAACATTGTTTATATTATTATTATTTATCCTACTAATAATTCTCATACCACTTACCTAATGTTATTCTGCCATTTCCAATTCCATACATTGATAAACATTGACATTGATTATTTGTTGGGTTGTAGCGTTCCAAAAGTTTTATTTTGCAAAACGCACTCATTAGCTCAATTTTTCGGATTAGCTATTTTATATGCAACATTTTTCATATACAAATTCAATGACACACGACACACACCCAAGACGAAATAAGTAACCTTTTGTTCTGAACTGTCATTTAATACACAACTACCCTCAATAGTCCAGTGCTGCACAAAATAATTATAAGTAGTTGCGCACTACCGTGTTAAACAAATGAAGAAGTTACTAGCTGACGCATCCATGAATACCTAGACAAAATAATAAACGTATATCGTAACTTATAATTTCGCCATTATCGCCAACCGCTACGATAGCTCAGTTGGTTAGAGCGTCTGATTCATAAACTGGTGTGAATGAGTTACTGGTTCGATCCCCCAGCCAAGTATAAATATTTTTGTATAAGATTTTGGCCATTTGAATATGGTAGCCTCCACGGCAGCAGTTTAAATTTATACTTGAAAGGGGTATACCAGATCGTGACGCTGTGTGTACACCAAAAAATTTTAACAATTTACAGGAAAAATTACAATTAAAAAAGGTACAATGGGCGGTTTTATCGCTAAAAGCGATCTCTTCCAGACAACCTTGACCAACACAGGATAGCACGATAAACAAAAGACGGCGGTGTACAACGAAAGAAGCTGCATAAATAATATCATACATATAACTACGAAATACATTAATGCAATGGTTCTTTTATTATTTATTATTTCCGTTCATAATAATTTATTAAGCTATTGCATAGCTTCTATCGAGGGCCTTGAGCGCGGGGACCGAATCCAGAAATTCCGTAACGAAAAAAAACCTCACGCTCCCCACTCCGAGGGGCACGGAGGTGTGGCTTGAAGGCCGTGCATTGTCTAACGTCGTTTCTTTTCGGCAGTCTTCGACACGGTGTTTGTGTGCGTGCAACTAGACGTATTTTTATTTAATAAAAGAAAAAAAATGTTTTCTTATCGGTCACCACGCTCAAAAAGTGTAACTTGAATTAATATGAAAGAAAAAGAAATACTGCATAAATAAAATAAATAAATAATTATAATTGCATAAGTTGATACAAATGCAATAGCTTTACCGCGGCAGTCCCCGAGTGCCACACGTCTTTTTTATTTTTGTAAATATTGTTTAACTATTATTAATATAATCGAATTCAACGTTGCACTGCCTCAACATGTACCTACCGGCTAAGTTCATTAAAGTAGGACCCAGACCCATAAATAAAAAATGTATATATACTTATAAGCAATATTTGTCGACTGATAGTGGGAAATGGAAGAAGAAAACACTACCGACGCCACATAACGTGGCATACCTGAGCGCAGGAAGGTAATTATTCTTTAAAATTGTCGTGACTTATATATCAACGCCGTCAGAAACGCTATTACATACATAAAAATATTTTTTCGTTTGGTTTGTTACTCATTTTATAAATATTTACATTACTATTCAATAAAATATTTTCAATTCACACGCTACATATAACTAGCTACAAATCATGCATCTTCATAACATTAACTTCGTCATAAATTCGTAGTGGTTTATTAGAATGCTTGTGCCATTCATTAGTATGTTCTGACGTCAATCACGTCATGAGTACGAGCGCAGATTTCACATAAGGCCGAGACTGTACTATAATGAGCTAATCATAGCCGAGTGGGTCTTCGTTTAGTTCTTTATTTTGTAACCCTCTCGTCTTATCGACATATGTCTTCATACGTGTAAAATTTATAATACAACTACCACCACTAGATATGATACAAAATAGCATATCTAGTGGTGGTGATTTAATAATTATAGTGAAAAAGATTGAGTTCATGAAGACATTTACCCTATGAGTACCCGTGGTAATGTGTTTAATATTTTATTTCTTACTTAGCTATTGCCTGTGGCTTTTTTCAACAGGTACTAGCTTATATTTATCTTTGATTTAGAACTATGTATGACCAAATTTCAACTCAATCAGTTCAGCAATTTTGGCGTGAAGGAGAGAAAAACATATATCTTCACATTTATATCGCAATATTTTTATTAATTCAAGATTACAAATCACTTGCGAGAACTAAAATATCTATTTTTATAGAGCGACAATAATTGTTCGTTACGAACATAACATAAGCAGTTGCAGGTAGATTTTAAGATAATTTAACATAAAGATGCAGGTAGATTTCACAAACTTTAAAATATTGGTAGAAAGTCACAGAAAGAATCGGAATATTTTCAAAAATTTAAGACCCCGTCATCATTTCCCTGCCCTTATCCTGCTCCAGTTGGGGTCGGCAACATGTTTTCTTACTCCATTCACTCCTACCGGCTGTCAACTTTGTATTTACTTCCTTAACTCTCATATTTTTCTCAAACAATCCATCCATCTCTTCTTCGGCCTCCCTCTATTCGTTCATCCAGTATTTAGTACACCATTCAGGTATAAAAGTTATGATGCAACTCAGGCTTTAGGAGTAAAAAGATTTTGGCCGAAATATATTTGTTCAGCTTTCTACAATATATTATTATTACAATATATTATTATTATTTATTGCGTTAGCTTTCTACAATAGAGACAGGAAGTTTAGTGATTTATTTTCCTTACTTGTTTAGAAAAATCAATCATTACATCAGTTATTTTGTTTAGTTTATTTGGCCCCAAAAGAGAAAACTCTATGGTTTTCATAATGTAACTTTTTTTTATATTGGATAGGCTTGCGTTTAACTACAACTGGCCTTATGTTAAGCGAAGATGCAGTCTACGATGGAGCATGCTTGCCTAGAAGAAACCTGTTCACTCGTGCCTTGAAGATGCCCATGTTATAATTATCGGGGAACACATACTCGGGTAGAGCGTTCCACTCCTTGGCGGTGCGAATGATAAAGGTGGAAGAGAACCGCTTTGTGCGCATACGAGGTATGTCTACCATATAGCGATGTCGCCGTGCAGAACGCCTGCTTGTCCGATGGTGGAATGGAGCTGGTGGAATCAAGTTGTTCAGTTCCGCTGCACACTCTCCGAAATGTAACCGATAAAAAACAGAAAGACTTGCAACTTTACGACGATGTTCCAAGCTTTGGAGTCTTGCATCGACCAAATCATCATTGCAAATGAGCCTCTTGGCTCTTTTTTCAATTGATTCAAGTGCCTCAAGCTGGTACTTCGCTGAACCTTCCCAGAGGTGAGAACAACCATATTTTTACTATGACCTTCAAAACATACACCTGTATCGTACTTCCAGAAGCAGAGCTGACTAAAATACTAGGTCAACAACGACGTAAGATAGAATTGATGACAGGATGCATAAAAAATGAAAATATTTCCAAAGAATATAATAATAGAAGGTGAACTTGTGAATGTCATACGTAATTCTCGTGAAGCTACGGATGTTGACCCATTTATTTATTTTGTAAGGTATATAGTAATGAAATTGATAATGTCAGTTCAGTAGGTACCAGTAAATACTGAAAAATGTAACCTTTTCATTAAAAAAAAATATAATTAAATTACCATAAAGTTTGCGATCTCTTTTTGTATTTATGTATAAGTTATTGTCTGTTTTGTTCTGTATGTATAAGTTGGTGTGAGTACAATAAAGAGTTATCTATCTATCTATCTATATCAACGACGCTCGGATGATTTCTGACTGTTAAACCTTGGACACGGTGACTCTATAGAGAACTAATCTCTTTTTTTTTTTACACAAAATAGTCAAGCGTTTGCTACTATCACACCTGAAATAGGTGAAGATGTGGTCTAAGATGGAGCACGCTTGCCTAGAAGGAACCGATTCACTCTGGATTTGAAGGTAGGTCGATAGGTCACATACTTATCCAAAATTTTTGCATATGATTATGTATTACATTGTATTAGATCCAGTATACCAATGACCTACATAGATTGATATGTTTACGATGTTTTTAAGCATTTCTTTTTTAATAGTAGGCGCCCCGCGAGTTTTTTCGCTTAGAAGTAGAAGTTCCAGGATGTATTTTCTTAGTCGGTCTCATACTATTTAATGCATCTAGAACTTACTTACGGTTCAGTTTATTGTCAGACAGATTGGGAATCAGTCATTCAGTCCGCCAGTCAGTTAATCACTAAGCTTTTTTACATTACCGACATAGGTATTTAATTTTTTATTTTCAGAAAATTTCCTTATTTTTAGTAGAGCATAGAATTCTAACATACCAGTAAAAATAGACAAATAAGTAGTCACTATAGCAACTTTAACGTATCATTCATCATCATAATCTTAGCACCCTTATTCGGCACATGTTGTGCTCAATCTTCATTTTCTTCTGTCACTCGTTAAGTCAATACTCACTCCTTTCTTTAACGTATATTCTACATCAATTTCCTGACTGCAACGAGAATGCTCAGGGGTTATTAAAAAATGACGTAGTAAAGGCAAACATTGCGCTATTGAAATGTAAAGATATTTTTTTACGGTGTGAAGTTGTGTTCAGTGAGAAACGACCTAAGATATATATATTCCACCACACTGGTCTTATATTGGTGGAATGCATGGATCACTACATAAACTGAGATTACAAATTCTTCTACCAAGCGTGGTAATTAAGCCACTCTAAAAATAATTGGTCTATTTTGGATTACTACTCCTACCATATACCTGGTATATTTTGTTAAAAAAAAGTTAAATGCGTTTTATTTATTTTACAAATAAACTGCTTTTTCCATTTCGTGAGCCACTAACGCGGATTTCATGGTTTGGCCCTGGTGGAACATTGCCGGAAAATGAGGTTCTACGTACCTAAGTACTCTAAGTACCTATAGGTATTTTAGCGAACAGCTAACATAAAGTTCAAGTAAGTATAATTATTTGCTTTCCTTATGAGTTTTACTCCAAAAGTTCCGAAACAAGTATAGAGATGTAAGTATAATCTATATTCAACAAGTTGTTTATATTTTACCGTAAGTTGCTTCTAACTCTTACAAATTACCTCCTTTATAACATTATTATTATGCTCGCTGGATTATATACCATGCATAGTCAATTATCAGAGCCCAGATTGAGGCCTATTGACAAACTCTATTTGCAACATAGTAGCCTAGCTAGATTAATGGGATAATTGATCAACAGATAGTGTAGTAACGTGTAGATTTGCTTTTCATGATAACGACATTATTTCCGTGTAGTGAATTCAGTTTTGTTAAATACAATCATGTTATATTACCAAGCCTAGTCATCATTCTGTTTATGGTATTAATGTTATTATTAGTGCCTTAGTAATTAAGGAAGTCACATTCTTTTGTATATTACAAAAAACCCGCCATAAAACCAATTTCATGTTCCACATAACCTTGACACTTTTATAGAATTCCATTTTACACGTTAGCCTCTCGTAAACGATACTGCGTAAAGCACTAATGCATGTATTTTACTGCGTGATATTAGGATTAAACCGTTATCTTATGTGTCGTAACATTATTACAATGAGGCGCTAACGATACTCATAGCAGAGCAGGTATCCCGACTCTGACGTACGCAGTTGTCTTCAGTGATTCGATAGCATACCAAAAACGTTTCCGTTTTTGACCGATGATACAGCCACTGGATCACCGGTAAAACGTAATTTGTCACAGATACGACGTATCAAAATACACACACAGAGAACAATGCCCCAGTAGCACAGTGCACTCGGCGGACACGGGAGGGTGTACTGTATGTAGAGCGTAGCACGAGCGTTATGGGGAGCAGTCGCGCGGTGTCGGCTCGGGGCGACAGCACTGAGCGGCGCGGCGGATCACCACTAGCAGTCACCACTCCACCAGTGCATCCCGGTGTCGACGCGAGGCGCGGCGAACGTGAGGCGGCGGGCCCCGAGCGTCGCGACGGCCGGCAGACCGCGACTGGAGCGTCACTGCGCGTCGCAGCCTAGGGCGCCGAGCGAGCGGGACGAACATACCCGCCGCCCGTGCGCTCCACCTACGATTCTAGCCCTTGAACCTTCAGTCTTGATTCCCATTTACTTTGTTCGTCGTTCGTCTCTTATGTTTTTGTGTGACCGCAAAAGGGTTTTCACCCCGCGAGCGTCCGATCCCTCGAACAATGTTACGTAGAGGCTAGAGATAGAGATGCTGCGTGGCCTTTCGTATGCTATGGCTCGTTTCAACGTTATGTCACTATCGAGCGTGCCTGCCTTGTTGTTTGGCCGTGAACGTGTTTTAGCCGTGCACTCATTTGGGCCATTATGATTTATTGTTCCACAGGGACTCACGTGACAAACTATCACATCTGAAAATGCTAGAGCAAGGTAACACTTTATCATGTATTTTTTTTATATTTATTATTCTCTTTTTATTTTAGTAGCATAGCTAAGCAAACGGTTACACAGCGAAATTTTTTTTAGCAGATGTCCTGGTGTTTTTCTGTTTTCTAGTATTTAAACTTGAAAGTAGTTGAAATTTTAACGATTTAATTTAGGGATTGTATAGAGCTACTTTTTATGATGTGTTTTATGCAAGAAATATTGTGTAAGTTTATGTAGTGTACAGCTGCATACTTAAGCATAATTTTATAAAATACTAGCGACCCGCCCCAGATCCGCATGGGGGAAATATAATAATACTATCTATTCACTACACTGGATTTTCACAAAAAACGTGATCATATTTAACTAAGCTCAATACAAAAAATATTAAATGAATGGTTTATATGCACCAACAATTTTACCTAAGTTAATAAGTGAGTGCAAGAGTTGGTAACAGTTTGAAGTTAGCGCTCGGTTGCAATACTTGCTGGAAAGTTCTTCCACAGCATGAACTTGGTCGTAGCTAATAAGTAATAATGAAATTGCCATCGTGACTTCATCTTTTCACTAAAAATAGAAATAACGGATGAAGTTAAATCGATAAAAAAATAAACAAAACTGCTGGTCGCAATAAATAAACAAAGTAGTTATAGAATCGACTGATCGGATTACGAAACATTGATGTTGATTACACGTTGATGTTATGGCAGCAGATAAAGTTCACACGTTTGTTTAATCAGAAAATGGACTATTACAAGTAACATTTAAACCTAAATATATAAAACTGTAATGAAGCTGGCTGACTGCTTATCAACGGCACGGAACCCTTCCCCACCAGCCTCACTTAAATATTTATTTTATTCTGTGTTTAGTTGTTATAGCGGCAACAGAAATACATCATCAGGGAAAATTTCAACTGTCTAGCTATCACGGTTCATGAGATACAGCCTGAAGACAGACAGACAGACAGTGAAGTCTTAATAATAGAGTCCTGTTTTTGCCCTTTGCGTATGGAACCGATGAATGAAATACGAGTTTTAGTCTTGCATGGTGTTGTCACAGAACAGATAATAGTACTTCTAAGATATAGTGGTGACTGGTGCACTAAGAAAGGATTGGCTGAAAAAAAGACCCTGAAAGCTTGCAATGGGGACAAACTTCTACTTGGACGAAATCGCGGAAAACTTACTAGTTATCAATATAGTTAGATTATAGATGCGGGAATAGCAGCGGAGAGAGAAACTAGTAACTGAACCCTAAAAAACCTGCTATCATTAGAGTTCGAAAGCCAGTTGCTTTCGATCATATTATTATTTATTATGACACTGTATTTATTATTATGACTCTTTATTCATTTTAAAACTCATCAAAAATACATTTTTTACTATAAAATTTAAAACATTATTAATCTACTATGTACAAAAATAATATAAAAAAACATTATAGTAAAAAATATATCCAAAATGGTGGACCACCGACCGCGGGGCAAGGCTCAAACGGTCAGTGGCTAGGGCTGCAGAGAGAGGAACCTCCGCACAATGCGTGCCGAGTCCAGGAGAGCCGCCTTCTTTATCTGACCCTTGATCCAGCTCCCTAGCGAGAGCCTCTTAAGGTATTGGTCAAGGCTCTTCGCTATAAGACCGTTCACTGAAACGACTATCGGAACGATAATTGTTGAGTCGACATCCCACATAGCGGTAATCTCGTGTGCCAAGTCAAGGTACTTGCTAAGCTTGTCCTTCTCGGCCTTCACGAGATTAGCATCATGTGGGATGGTGATGTCAACAAGTATCGCCCGGCGTTCCGACCGGTCTACCAAGACGATATCAGGTTTATTCGCAAGAATAGTCCTGTCCGTGATGATAGAGCGGTCCCAGTAGAGCGTAGCACGACCATTTTCGAGAACCGGTACCGGTGCGTACTTATAGTACGGAACCTCTGAACCGACAAGGTCGTATTGGAGAGCAAGCTGCTGGTGGATGATCTTTGCTACTTGGTTATGTCTGTGCAAGTATTCAGTGTTAGCGAGGTGCGAACAACCCGAAAGTATATGTCTGAGAGATTCACCGGGACGATGACAAGCTCTGCAAATGTCAACGGTTCCATCCTTCATGATATACTTTCGGTAGTTGTTCGTCTTTATTACCTCATCCATAATCGCACAGACAAAACCTTCGGTTTCCCCAAAGAGGTCACCGAAACGTAGCCAGTTCACGGATGCGAGTAGGTCTACATCAGGCCCTGTAAGGGCTTTGTAGAACCGTCCGTGCAGCTCCTTACTCTCCCATACCACCTTGCGGTCGAGGGCACTCAGCACCGTAGGTTTGTGCCAGTTCTCCTTAGCCAGTGAGAGCGGGGTAAGGTTCTTGTCAACTGCTACGATATCACGATGCATCTCAATGTCGGCATGGAGGAAGTATTCTCTGAGCTTGCACACCTCGTGGTTATGGAGGGTCTTGGCATTTAAAAAGCCGCGGCCCCCACATTTCCGCGGGATGTACATCCTCATTACCGACGAGCGTGGATGTCGCATTCTGTGTGTAGTAAGAAGTTGACGAACCTTACAGTCAAGGGCGTCAAGTTCAGTCTGAGTCCATCTCAATATGCCAAAAGTATAGATGAGCAGAGGCATAACCCAGCCGTTGAAGGCCCGAACCTTGTTACCACCCGACAAAAGACTATTGAGTACTTTAGTAAGGCGGCAAAAGAATCGCTCCTTCACCGACTTTTTTATGTCTCTGTCTACTATACCTAACGCTTCTGACATACCGAGATATTTGTAGGTTTCGATATCGGAAAGAGATCTGAGGGATATCGTATCGGAAAGCTGTAAGTTTGTAGTATTTACAACTTTCCCCCGCCGTACTTGCATGACCGCACACTTCTCGACACCGAAATCCATGCTGATGGCACTGCTGAATATCTGTGTGATATTCAACAGAGTCAGCAGTTCTGGTTTTCTTGGCGCAAAAAGTTTGAGGTCATCCATGTACAGCAGGTGAGAAACGATATCACCCTCTCTCCGAAGTCGATAGCCTAGCCCTGAATCCTTTAGCAGAGTACTAAGAGGATTCAGTGCCAGGCAGAACCATAGGGGACTCAGACTGTCGCCCTGGAAAATACCCCGCTCTATGCGAATCAGATCTTGCGGAGCAGAGGGATCCCGTCCGCTACCTGGATGACGAAGAACTGTGATCCACTGTCTCATGCATGTACCTAAGAAGGATCTCAAAGTTGCATCAATTTTATACAACTCTAAGATCCTTTCCAGCCATGTATGAGGCACCGAATCATAGGCCTTCTTGTAGTCTATCCATGCAGCGGAGAGGTTCCCCTTGCTGCGCCTGATCTGCTGGCTAATGGTCATGTCAATGAGGAGGAGCTCCTTAGTACCGCGGGACCCAATCCTACATCCATTCTGAGCCGGAGCCAAAATATTATTTGCAACTATGTGCGCATTAATTTTTATGCTCAGAATGGACGTAAGGAGCTTGTAAATGGTAGGTAAGCACGTGATGGGTCTGTAGTTCTTTGCTTCCGCGGTACTACCAGATTTGTGGAGCAGGAAGGTGACTCCTGTCGTCATGAAACTTGGGAGAGACCCAAGCTCGAGGGCTTCTTGAAATTGTGTGGCGAGTACAGAGTGTGAACACCGAAACCACTTCAGCCAGAAGTTATGCAACCCGTCCGGTCCAGGACTTTTCCAGTTATGGGCCGAACGTATTGCAAATCTAACATCTATGGGGCTAATCTCTACAGGTCCCATGGTTTCGATAGATTCACACTCTCTACTCACCACATCCATCCAATCTCCCTCCGTGTGCTGGATGGGCACAGACCAGATGCTGCGCCAGAAATTATTCATGGTATCCGCATCTGGTACACGCCCGTCCATCACACATTGGTCAGGTTTCTCCCAGTTTCGGTACACCTTCCTCTGGTCACTTTGGAAGTTTCGATTCTGCCAATATCGGTCCACACGTTCTCGATACCGACGAATGCGGCTTGCCCATGCAGAGATTTTCTGCTTCAGAAAGTCAATGCGTTCTGTGACACATGCCATATAATCGTGGGGCCGAATATCGGTCCCAGAAAAGGCCTGTGTCACAAAACGCATCACTCGAGGGCGGGTATTGCCCCCTCTGAAGCAACTTAGCTTTGCAATGAGGGTCCTGAATTTACTGATCCGCCGTTCGATCCGTACTTGCCAAGCTGGAGTTTGGTTGACAGGTCGTGGTGCTCGCGTGGAGTTGGGGAACTTGACACGAGCAACACGACACGCAGCCACGGCTCCGCAGTAAAGGATCGAATGGGTATCGGCTAGACCTTCGCTAGTCTCTAGATAAGGAACCAACAAAGGATTCAAGGCCTCCATTAGAGCTAAGTTTCGTCTGTGAGTGGGCAAGCGTGGCAAACGCGGTCTTTCATCGAGAGGTGCGGACCGGTACGATAAAATCGTATCCTCCAAAGTCCTCCTCAACTGCTCATTTACCTGGTTTGTCACGCTGGTGTTCTCGTTGTTGACGTCGTCAGCAGCGGGGTCCGGCTGCGTCGTCACAGGTATCGAAGTTGTCGTAACCATCGACGTGGCAGCCGGGACCCGCTGCGAGTGGTCAGCTACTTGAGCACTTTGGATTTCAGCGCGTAGCCGGTCAAGTACCGAATCATCCAACAATTTTAATCGTTGGATGGCTCGTACCTGATCCGATAGCCGTTGTGCAGTAACAGTTACAGCTGGTTCAAGTACCTGAAACAGAGGCAGCATCCGGGCAATGTACGCGGTGCGGTTAGTTCCTCCGTCTGTAGCCCTATAATATGCGCGCATGACGTTTATATTTATTTCTTCTGTCCACTTCCTGCGAATGCGCACATTGCTGGTGGTGGCGGGGGTCGGACGCGGGGCAGACTGTCCCGCAGACCCCAAGCCGGCCGACAGCGGGGGCCGCCCACGCCGCACAGATGGTCGCGGCGGCGGAGGCGACGGCGGCCTGCTCTCGTCGCTCGACGCGCTGGTGTCCGGGGGGGTGGCGAATACCTCATCCCTGGACGACGATGTGGAGCTTGACGGAACAGGCGCAGATGTTTGGTGTGCTTCATATGTAGCCGCTCGTGCTTTTCCTCTCGTCAACATGTTATGATGGTTTTTTCATTGTGACATCTTGTAACATGTCTTTATGTCAAAAATAAAATGAAAATAGGTTGTATTACTGGTTTAAAACTGTTGAGGATACGGTATGAATCGGGAAATGCAATATAAAATAAATTTTGGTAAAATATTAGAGAAAAAGCGTGTGTCAGCGGTGAAGTTTTTTTTTTAATTATTATTATTATTTATTATGACACTTTATTTAATTGTAAACTCGTCTAAAATACATTTTTTACTATTATACTTAATACTACTTATGTACATAAATAAATATCAAAAACATTATAGTAAAAAATGTATCAAAACGGGAGACCATCGACCGCGGGGCAGGGCTCAAACGGTCGGTGGCTAGGGCTGCAGAGAGAGGAACCTCCGCACAATGCGTGCCGAGTCCAGGAGAGCCGCCTTCTGTATCTGACCCTTGATCCAGCTGCCTAGCGAGAGCCTCTTAAGATATTGGTCAAGGCTCTTCGCTATCAGACCGTTCACTGAAACGACTATCGGAACGATAATTGTTGAGTCGACATCCCACATAGCGGTAATCTCGTGTGCCAAGTCAAGGTACTTGCTAAGCTTGTCCTTCTCGGCCTTCACGAGATTAGCGTCATGTGGGATGGTGATGTCAACAAGTATCGCCCGGCGTTCCGACCGGTCTACCAAGACGATATCAGGTTTATTCGCAAGAATAGTCCTGTCCGTGATGATAGAGCGGTCCCAGTAGAGCGTAGCACGACCATTTTCGAGAACCGGTACCGGTGCGTACTTATAGTACGGAACCTCTGAACCGACAAGGTCGTATTGGAGAGCAAGCTGCTGATGGATGATCTTTGCTACTTGGTTATGTCTGTGCAAGTATTCAGTGTTAGCGAGGTGCGAACAACCCGAAAGTATATGTCTGAGAGATTCACCGGGACGATGACAAGCTCTGCAAATGTCAACGGTTCCATCCTTCATGATATACTTTCGGTAGTTGTTCGTCTTTATTACCTCATCCATAATCGCACAGACAAAACCTTCAGTTTCCCCAAAGAGGTCACCGAAACGTAGCCAGTTCACGGATGCGAGTAGGTCTACATCAGGCCCTGTAAGGGCTTTATAGAACCGTCCGTGCAGCTCCTTACTCTCCCATACCACCTTGCGGTCGAGGGCACTCAGCACCGTAGGTTTGTGCCAGTTCTCCTTAGCCAGTGAGAGCGGGGTAAGGTTCTTGTCAACTGCTACGACATCACGATGCATCTCAATGTCGGCATGGAGGAAGTATTCTCTGAGCTTGCACACCTCGTGGTTATGGAGGGTCTTGGCATTTAAAAAGCCGCGGCCCCCACATTTCCGCGGGATGTACATCCTCATTACCGACGAGCGTGGATGTCGCATTCTGTGTGTAGTAAGAAGTTGACGAACCTTACAGTCAAGGGCGTCAAGTTCAGTCTGAGTCCATCTCAATATGCCAAAAGTATAGATGAGCAGAGGCATAACCCAGCCGTTGAAGGCCCGAACCTTGTTACCACCCGACAAAAGACTATTGAGTACTTTAGTAAGGCGGCAAAAGAATCGCTCCTTCACCGACTTTTTTATGTCTCTGTCTACTATACCTAACGCTTCTGACATACCGAGATATTTGTAGGTTTCGATATCGGAAAGAGATCTGAGGGATATCGTATCGGAAAGCTGTAAGTTTGTAGTATTTACAACTTTCCCCCGCCGTACTTGCATGACCGCACACTTCTCGACACCGAACTCCATGCTGATGGCACTGCTGAATATCTGTGTGATATTCAACAGAGTCAGCAGTTCTGGTTTTCTTGGCGCAAAAAGTTTGAGGTCATCCATGTACAGCAGGTGAGAAACGATATCACCCTCTCTCCGAAGTCGATAGCCTAGCCCTGAATCCTTTAGCAGAGTACTAAGAGGATTCAGTGCCAGGCAGAACCATAGGGGACTCAGACTGTCGCCCTGGAAAATACCCCGCTCTATGCGAATCAGATCTTGCGGAGCAGAGGGATCCCGTCCGCTACCTGGATGACGAAGAACTGTGATCCACTGTCTCATGCATGTACCTAAGAAGGATATCAATGTTGCATCAATTTTATACAACTCTAAGATCCTCCCCAGCCATGTATGAGGCACTGAATCATACGCCTTTTTGTAGTCTATCCATGCAGCGGAGAGGTTCCCCTTGCTGCGCCTGATCTGCTGGCTAATGGTCATGTCAATGAGGAGGAGCTCCTTAGTACCGCGGGACCCAACCCTACATCCATTCTGAGCCGGAGCCAAAATATTATTTGCAACTATGTGCGCATTAATTTTTATGCTCAGAATGGACGTAAGGAGCTTGTAAATGGTAGGTAAGCACGTGATGGGTCTGTAGTTCTTTGCTTCCGCGGTACTACCAGATTTGTGGAGCAGGAAGGTGACTCCTGTCGTCATGAAACTTGGGAGAGACCCAAGCTCGAGGGCTTCTTGAAATTGTGTGGCGAGTACAGAGTGTGAACACCGAAACCACTTCAGCCAGAAGTTATGCAACCCGTCCAGTCCAGGACTTTTCCAGTTATGGGCCGAACGGATTGCAAATCTGACATCTATGGGGCTAATCTCTACAGGTCCCATGGTTTCGATAGATTCACACTCTCTACTCACCACATCCATCCAATCTCCCTCCGTGTGTTGGATGGGCACAGACCAGATGCTGCGCCAGAAATTATTCATGGCATCCGCATCCGGTACACGCCCGTCCATCACACATTGGTCAGGTTTCTCCCAGTTTCGGTACACCTTCCTCTGGTCACTTTGGAAATTTCGATTCTGCCAATATCGGTCCACACGTTCTCGATACCTACGAATGCGGCTTGCCCATGCAGAGATTTTCTGCTTCAGAAAGTCAATGCGTTCTGTGACACAGGCCATATAATCGTGAGGCCGAATATCGGTCCCAGAAAAGGCCTGTGTCACAAAACGCATCACTCGAGGGCGGGTATTGCCCCCTCTGAAGCAACTTAGCTTTGCAATGAGGGTCCTGAATTTACCGATCCGCCGTTCGATCCGTACTTGCCAAGCTGGAGTTTGGTTGACAGGTCGTGGTGCTCGCGTAGAGTTGGGGAACTTGACACGAGCAACACGACACGCAGCCACGGCTCCGCAGTAAAGGATCGAATGGGTATCGGCTAGACCTTCGCTAGTCTCTAGATAAGGAACCAGCAAAGGATTCAAGGCCTCCATTATAGCCAAGTTTCGTCTGTGAGTGGGCAAGCGTGGCAAACGCGGTCTTTCATCAAGAGGTGCGGACCGGTACGATAAAATCGTATCCTCCAAAGTCCTCCTCAACTGCTCATTTACCTGGTTTGTCACGCTGGTGTTCTCGTTGTTGACGTCGTCAGCAGCGGGGTCCGGCTGCGTCGTCACAGGTATCGAAGTTGTCGTAACCGTCGACGTGGCAGCCGGGACCCGCTGCGAGTGGTCAGCTACTTGAGCACTTTCAGCGCGAAGCCGGTCAAGTACCGAATCATCCAACAATTTTAATCGTTGGATGGCTCGTACCTGATCCGATAGCCGTTGTGCAGTAACAGTTACAGCTGGTTCAAGTACCTGAAACAGAGGCAGCATCCGGTTAGTTCCTCCGTCTGTAGCCCTATAATATGCGCGCATGACGTTTCTATTTATTTGTTCTGTCCACTTCATGCGAATGCGCACATTGCTGGTGGTGGCGGGGGTCGGACGCGGGGCAGACTGTCCCGCAGACCCCAAGCCGGCCGACAGCGGGGGGCGCCCACGCCGCACAGGTGGTCGCGGCGGCGGAGGCGACGGCGGCCTGCTCTCGTCGCTCGACGCGCTGGTGTCCGGGGGGGTGGCGAATACCTCATCCCCGGACGACGATGTGGAGCTTGACGGAACAGGCGCAGATGTTTGGTGTGCTTCATATGTAGCCGCTCGTGCTTTTCCTCTGGTCAACATGTTATGATGGTTTTTTCATTGTGGCATTTGTGCCTTTATGTCAAAAATAAAATGAAAATAGGTTGTATTACTGGTTTAAAACTGTTGAGGATACGGTATGAATCGGGAAAAGCAATATAAAATAAATTTTGGTAAAATATTAGAGAAAAAGCGTGTGTCAGCGGTGAAGTTTTTTTTTTTTTTTTTTTTTTTTATTATTTATTATTATTATTATAAGCCTGAGTTGTCCCACAGCAGGGCAAAAAAAAACGTACATAAATAATTCAAATTCAAATAAATCATTTATTTTCAAAAGACAGTTAAGCTATCTTTATGTAATAAATTAGAAAAAACGAAAAAGCAATAACTATAGAAGGAAGTTATCATCGCCAACCCATAAGGCATAATTCTGCAGTAATCACCTACGCAATAAAGAACTAATCTGCTCGTAAATAGTTTAGTATATTATCATAATATTACGATAGTCAGTCACAAGAGGAGGCAAAACATTGTCACGACCAAAACAGAGATAGGAACTCGCGTGTTTCTTTACATCCGCTCCACATAGCTATGTAGCGAATCGTCAGCATCAATACCAAGCCAAATCAATCACTATTTATATCTAAGCAGAACGCGTGCTAGTTCCACACCTAGTCAAGTGTACGATCTTTAGGAGTAAAGTCTACTACGAGATCGAATACAATTAGTACTGCATCATCATAATCAACGATCTTTAGAACTCTACAATTAAACAAAAACATGTCAACGACTTCCAAATAACACGATTTCCTGCTCGAGACTCGAGTACTCAGACTGAGATCTAATGTCAAATGTTAATGAAAAAACTTGGCAAAAATAAAATGCAATTTTATCACCTAAACCTACATAATGCGCTCTGGGATGTTTTGTTAATCCCACCTGTGTTTTTATATGTAAATAAAATAAAATAAATAAAATTAAAATAAGGGATACTTACATGACTAAGTCACTAGTGTGTTTCTGCAGGTGCAATGCTGGCTGGGATAATTAATCTTATTTCTCCAACTGGTATGTTGTTCGGACAGCTGTAGATAGTCTCAAAAGTAGTATGAGCATTTTATAGGATACTACACTGAAGTACTTATTCACTAATGCAAGTTTTCACTTAGTTTGTAAACCTGGTGTCGGTACACAGTGTTAGGTTAGGCAGGATAGGATTTGGCATTTTTGCAATAGATCAAAATTTTTGTGTAAATAAAAGAATGAATTAGAATTACATTCACGTACGATTGCACCACCCTATACAATATTTTGAGTTTCTTTTCTGGTATATTCGAATATCATGTTGTTTATTAAATCCGTACGTGTTTTGAATACGAAATGAATTGTTTATTTACTTATACTTATCGACTTCTACAAACCCCCGTCACCCCTATTTATACAGAGAGATTTCGATCCTGGTATGTTTATTTTAAATTTAGGTGATATTTCCACATTAGCAATGATATTTTCAGAGGTTATACTCATGGATATTTCTACTAAATACAGGGTGTAAAAAGACTTGTACCGAAAACTGGGAGGTTGCTATCAAACCATGATTCTGAACATATTTAAAACATAAAAATAAAGCAACTTTTTTTTACTTTTCTACTTCATTTTAATTATTTTTCTATTTACATACACAAAGTACAACATAATAACATGATGAGTGATAGATTTTTCTTGTCTTGTTTTATAAGCTTTATGTCAGAAATCTAAAAGAAGATCTCTGAATTTAATGGTATAAAAGGGGAACTAATTGACATTAGATTACGAGAAAAATTAATTTAAATTTGTACCCGCCACTGAATTGAGAAATGGCTCCACTTTTTTTGAGAAATTAGTATAAAAATTAACATTTTTGACAAAAACAGTTTGCGAACTAAAAACTATGGGTACAAGTCATCTGTCAAAAATATTTTTCACTTAAAATAAGCATGTCCTGCTAAAAATGTTTAGTCAATAAAGCTAATGTAAATGACTTTTGTCATGGTTTGCTTTAAGGAATTGTTACTTTATATAGCAAAACTGAATTCGGTGTTTAAGCATTCTCAATTCGGTGTGCAAAAAACCGCGGAATTGAGAACCACCGAATTGAGAAAACATTGCATTTTTGAAAAATTCTCATGTAGGGAATACTAGCGTGCAGAAATTAAGCCAAGTTGCATTGTAGTAAGGAGTCACATAAATATAATTTGCAATACAGTAGATATTTCAAGCAACAAATTGAGAAATTACCCTGTCCCAAAGCCACCGAATTACTTTCTTGCCTTGAAAAATCGCAAAATTCGACAGCATTTTACCTATCCACTTCGATCAGATCATGATGCGGTGAAATCTATAGTTTGTGTGAATCCCATAATAAACATTCTTATCATATGTAATGCATAGATATCATAGTGATACATAGAGTGATTTGTAAACTGCACCAATTTGAGGCGCACCCTTAGGACAAAAATAAAAACACTCGAAAAATAAAAACTGAAGCAACTAAATCTTTTTGAAGAAGAATTACGCAATCGTCATGTATCCTTGTGCTCGTGAACACTAACACTTTTTACAAAAATCAGTACCTACTCTTAAGAGTTATAACGTACATTCAAGTAATTTTTGGGAATGGGACAGGCCGAAAAATACAAAATTCTCCCGTTTCAATATTTTGTCCTGTAAATTCTAGAATTTGTTGTGTTTAAATGTTCTACAGTAAGGCAAAACTATTTGTGAACCGTCTTAATTTTTTCAATTTTTTATATTGGTGTTCGTATAATTTATAAGCCCTGAGAAAAAAATGCTGGTCTTGTAGAATTGCTCTGATATATACCTAACTATTTCATTAAAATACGTAGAAAACAAATAAAAAAAAACAGCAATTTATGCGGTCCGCCCATACAGTACGAACAGCAGTCCGAGGTCATCGACCGCACGCACGAGCGTATCTAACGCGTACATTGCTGGCTGCAAAAATAAATAAAAATCTTGAAACATTGTTTTCTCCTGTATATTTTTTTTCAGACAACAGATTATTTTGCCTGGGTTTTGGTGTGCTGTACCTTTCGTTTTCCGTAGATGTTTTTATACACCCGATATATTAATTTCATTTATATAGTAGACTAGTGATCGTAACAGTACTTAGGTGACGGCCTCGGTGGAGCAGTGGGCAAAAGCCCGCCTGAGACGCAGAAGGTTGCGAGTTCGATTCCCGCCGTGAGACAAAATGTTTGTGATCTGCAAATAATTGTCTGAGGATCTGGGTGTTTTCTATACATTTTATGTATGTATTTCAAAAAAATTATTTTGTTTAAAAATTAAAAAAACTGCTTAGTTTGAGGCTATAATGATACTATGTGAAAAAGTCCAGCTTTATTTCAGGAATAACTTGGTAAAGCACTCCAAAATACTTAAATACCTACGTAAACCGTTTTATCAATCGTTTTGATATCAACAATCTTAACTCTCAGACATAATTTACAATGATTAATATTCAAACTTACAAAGCTAAAGCGAACTGATGGATTTGTTTTAATGAAAATGTAAGCGATCGGCTTTCATGATAAATTAGAATTAGTGAGAGAGTATTATGGATAAATGTTGACTTGTTTTGATACTAAGCTACTGTGTAGGTTTGTTGTTCCTGATAATATCTGCTTTTCGTTTGAAAGTTCAAAGCACAGTCGCTTAGCAGAATCATAAATCAAAAACGAAGAAGTATATTATTGTTACTTTAAGACTAATTAACCATAGTTATATTGAACTCTCTGTTCACCTAAGAGGTTTTTCTGGTGTATAACTCTTCGAGTGCTGAATAACACAACAGTGGAAGCAAGCTGAGCGCGGAGCGTCATGTCCGAGGCCCGCAATCAACGTGTTAAAGTTTAAGTTAAAGTGTAAGTTAAGTTTAATGAAAATACAAATAGAAATAGGTTTAAAAAAACCTACTTTTGCGGTAAGTGAAAAAAAAACTGTAGTTCTAGTTTAACAAGTAAACTTAACTTTAACAAGTTTTTTTAATAAGTAAAATGAGTTACAAATATACAAGTATAATATCCAAGCATTATCTATTGTCTACAACACGAAAAGACGCTCAGGGTCATTCTTTTTATTTTCGTTTATTGTATTAAGAACAGCTACAGTCTAATTCTAACGTGTATACGTGTAAGCGACGCTTTGTATAACTTTAAGTTTTACATATTTTTTTGAATAACCAGAACTATTAAAATAATTTGGTGCATTAGCTGTATTGTCTCCGTCCCCAAGTTGCCGTTCTATTTCTCTTCAAATGGATAACGTATTTCATTCTTGTGGTAAGGTTTTAAAATTGTTGCGAATAGCATAACTTAAATAGAAACTATATTCTAAAATATTTCAAATGATTAGGAATCTATGAGCCTAAAAAACGTTCAACTATGTTCTGTTCAGTGAATGAATAATGCTAATACTATTTATTTAAAAATAAAAAGTATGGTGCAGGTAAATAGGACGGACGGTTGAAAAAACAAAGAAAATTCAACCAATTACCACTACTGCTAGACGATACACTTTGTATAAAATAATCTGATAAAAAGCTTGAATATCATAAAGATCTTGGTAAAAAGACTGATTACTCTACGAGAAAGGTAGAAAATAACAACATCTCCCTAGTTACCCATCTCATTATACAAATGGTTCTTGGGGACGGCAAAGGATCATTTAATCACTATGATTAACAGTGGACTTTCCTTAACGCGGTCAGCAACCATGCTTATCATAAAATATTATGTCCGTGGAATCTTCAGAACCTTAGGTAATGTAGGTAGGTTATGTAAGTTTGAACATTATAAGTATGCAATCCATCCTATCCACTAAAAGTATTATTAAAGCAAAAGTTTACAAAAATATATAACAAGCAAGAGGTGAAGTTTAAAATATTCTTCCATTTTCGCAGCAAAAGTAATCATACATTTATTCTCAGTTCTTAAATTATGGGCTAAAAAATATTGATCATTAGCAAAAGTAAATCATGTTTTGTGAGTTCTGACAAATATGCTGAACCAGTTGAGCTGAAGTTGTGTAAATATGTAGTTCTACACCAGGGATAGAATTCGGGTGCCTCTTGAGCGAAGCCAGGAGTGGAAGCTAGTGGATAATAAAGCAAGTCATTGCTTGTAATCTGCTAATAAAAATAATTATTATTATTTCTAGGTAGTCTGAACGTAAAATACAAAATCCGTAAACAGACTAAAGTCCATGATGTCAGCGAGCGGATATTGGGGCTGAAATGGAGTTGGGCAGGACACTTGGCCAGATGGAGTGACAACAGGTGGACTAAGGCGCAGGCCGAGTGGTGGCCGAAAGATGGTCATATAAATAGGGGACGTCGACCGGTGAGATGGGTCGACGATATCAGAAAAACCGTGGATGGCACCTGGCCAAGACTAGCGCAGGATCGAGACGAGTGGCATAATCGAAGGGAGGCCTAATAGGCCTTAATATTGGGCATTATGCCCAGCAGTGGGCTGAAAATGGCTGAAATGATGATGATGATGAATCTGGACTTCCTATTTAATCTGGACGTTTTATGTAATTTGGACGTCCTATGTATTCCGGACGTCCTATTTAACCAGGACTTCCTATGTAATCTGGACTTCCTAGGTCATTTTACCTAACCAGTTACCGTAATATTCTTTACAGTAAATTGAATTTAACATACCTATATAATAATACGTAATACCAAAATACTCAGACGTGATTGGCTCTAGGCAGTACGTCTTGTTGTAAAAACTACAACAAATAATTCCCTACGCTTTTTGATGTGCCTTAGTTTAAAAGGTTATGATTAGGTATATTTTTCTTTCGTGCCATCAATCGTGATCCTACGCTAGTTTAACGAGAAGACTAACCAATGTTTTATTTTTGGATTATTTATTATATAAAATAATCCATCCTAAGCTTGCAGCGTTACAGCTAGTAAACAAAAGATACTTCTTGTGTGGGAAAGATCGATTATTAATCATGAAAGAACAGCTGTAGATATCGACAGTGTAAGTCGTTACTTTCACTGATGGTTAAGGCGAATACAAGCGCAGAAAACCAAACGATAATTCGAGCAATAAATCGAGATAAATATCGAACTGAATCTCGATCACTGTCTTCTAGAGAAGCATAGCTATATAGGTTAACTTTTTACAGAGTTCAATGTCTGAAAATATGAATACCGGTATCATCTTGTCCATGCTTAGTGATAACAAAGACCAAAACAAAACTAGGAAAAATTTGCTAATATCGCAGTAATCTAGGGAAACAGCAACTAAACCAAACTTTCATTCATCATTATTGCCATCATTATCAGGCTTTAGCAGTCCACTGCTGGACATAGGGCTTCCCTAATGAGCCTTCAGCGCCTTTCCGCCCTGTCTCAACTAGATTTTTGTTTAATTTCATTCTATTCAATTCGTTCGAAACAATTCAAATTAAAGTTCAATAGCGAAGCAATGGCCGTCTGGATAGCGAGCAATAAAATGCACTGTAAATATTGTGAATAAAACGCGGTGCAATCATCTCGCCTTCATATTTCTATGTGAGATAAGAAGAGGTCTCAAGTGAGCATCGCATATCAAGGAATCAGAAAGGAATTTATTGTTTCTTCTTGTGCTGCGTTATTATGACACTAAGGTTACTTTTAATACTAGAAAATATTAAACCAAAAACGCGTTTCTGATCAAATTTCACCAAAAATGTACACTGCTTGTATGTTATGGATTTTCAGTAATAAAGAACTCACTCACAGGTGAATTTCACAGAACTAAATTTTCAGGAAACCAAAAATGATCCACTCAGTCTTGACCAAAAATCAACACGGTACAACACCATAAACGGTCAAAGATTGAATATTACTAGCTCGCGTGGTACCGGGATAAAAAGTAGCCTTTGTGTTAATCCAGGTCACAAACGATGTATATTCTAAGTTGAATCCAAATCTGTTCAGTAATTTTTGCGTGAAAGTGTAACAAACATTCATCATTCATCCATACATCACAAACTTTCGCATTTATTATATTATAAGTAGGAAGAAGGATTTTTACTTTTTCTTAGTTCTATTGAAAGAATTCTTCGAATCCTTAGCTAACAAAATCTATTATTGTTAAAGTAACGTCTCTATTTGATTTTTTCGGAGAATCATTACATACGGTTCATAGGCAGTTGGTTCGCTGTAAACATGAAAGTAGGATCGCTGTAGCCACGGGGGATCGCAATTCCCATATATTTCCGAATACAGCGGAATAATCTCCGTACGCCCCATTTGTTTACACAAAAAGTTGGGCACGTGACGAGCCAACTGTAAACAAGGAGTAAGCTTTTCAAAGCACACGTTCGAGATTTAAAAACACAACAGAGATACGGGGTATGCTCAATTCGTCATCATCAACCTATAGAAGTCCATTAATGGACATAGGCCCGAGCGTCATTGCGCCCTGTCCTCAGCTCAATTTGTAGCAATATAATAATAGGTAATTCTGACTTGGGGTTACATACTTTTTAGAGTCGTGTTTAATGTGTTTTGATATCACGTTTGTAGGGGAAAAAATACTTAGATGTATTCAGTGTATATTTCGATTTGCAAAATACTTGCCTTACTAAACGAGGAAGAAGCAGGAATGCCTGATATTTTTTATTATTTACAAATTATTATTTTATTTGTATAAAAGTGCACTAATATCAACAACAACAAACTAAAGGAAGAAAAACCTAACATTTGAAGGAGCAAAACTATTTAACAAATTATCAAACCGTAAGAAGAAGCCACTAGCATGTTTGCTTTAAAAAAGGGAGTATGGGTGGGTAAGGGAGTATATTTTGAAGTACCTACATTATTTAACTAACAAAGCAATGATTTAACGTGGTAAAGTTTAGTGTTATATCGTTGGCGCTTCCATAATTTCCAAATTTAGGAATAGAATCCGTAATATCCTTCTTCTCTTTTTAGAATATATGTATAATTGGAGTAATTAGGTTAAAATAGCCCATTTAGCCTAAGTTTATATCTTTCTAGTCTTTATAACATCATTGTCAGTCCATCGAATGAAGGGTCATCCACACTGCATCTTCTCGTTCACGGTCGTCACTCAAGAGCCCTTCGTCCCTATTAGTGCGGTCTGGTTATTTCCACTTTACCAGTATACCAGTATGAGTTTATTTACCTTGTGTTAGCGTAGATAGATATTATTATTATCTTATACTGGTTCACTCACACTGGTAACAAATCCGTAAGGATTTTATTATGAAAAAAACATTCAGTAGTGCACCAAAAAAGTTGAATCAGGGAAAAATGTAAGGTACAATGAATAATTAAGTAAGTAAGTAAGTAAATAATACGTGTCATTAATAAGGATTTTATATAAAAATAGTTTCCGCCCGCGGCTTCTCTCGCATCCATCCAGGTCTAGCACTACATAATGTCCAAAATTTCCATTCCCTTCAGTAGTTTTGGCGTGAACGATTATCAACATTTCACATTAAACATATGCACATTTCACAACCTTTCGCCTTTATAATATTAAAGTAAGAAAAATCTACTGTTTTCAATGAATAAAATTATTGTTTGCCGTTATCAGATAGCTAATATTCGCTTTCTTCAGCAAAATAAACTTCTTTGAGATGTTCATATTATAAAATTTTCAAATAAACACGATTTATTATCTTGATAATAATACAATTTTAAGGTTATATTCCAGCTGATAGAAACCAGAAAAAACGATTTCCCTTTTCAGGAAAATATAAATGTAAAGCTGAGCATTAATACTAGCATAATTTGCAACGAAAACGGAAAATCATTTAAAAGCAATCCTATTATTACTCAAGGGGTTGAGACAACAATCGTTCTTGATAAAATACAAGTAAATAGGGGAGGGGGATTTCTCCATAATCCCCACGCTGGGCATGAGTTGTTGATCGCAGGGTACAGCTTTTCGCACAACCGACCGACGCTGCTGCCCGTCAGTGGCCAGGGGATGTTGCTGTACTGGTTCTAGGCGGTGCTTTGCCGCAATCGGCCGTTAAAAAACTTAAAACTGACTTCAAATACCTACTCATCTAAATACTTAAAACTCGGAAAAATACTTCTAGTTGTCATCTGAGGTCTTCATCATCAGTTCAACTTCACCACTTCACTCCACTTTTTTTGAAGTTCGATTAAAATATATCAGTCGAGGTAAGCCTGCTTTTATGCAGTTTACTGCTGGATAGTATTTTTAATCTAATAAGGATGATAAAAGCGCTTACAAATAATTTACTAGCTTGCGCACGCGGCTTCGTTCGCGTTAAAGTGGATTTCATCCCCTATTTTACTACTTTAGGGGTAAAACTTGGACTTGGGTGGACTTTCTAAAAATACTTTCATAGTGGATGCTTCAACTATGTGTCTAATTTCAAGTCCCTTCGTCCACCGGTTTGGGCTGTTTGTCGATTTATTACCCAGTCAGTCAGTTTACTATTTTATATAATTTATATTGTAACTATAAAATGGTAGGTTAATGTGATCTGTGGTTTAACCCAATCTCAAGTTAACAGAACCTATTCATAAGAACTATGAACGTTATAGAGGCTTCTGATTAATGAAAGACTTGGTATTGTAGTGAATGGCTGTATTGAAATTAATGTAAATACTGTTTGATCTGTTAGTTTGTTCTGCTGAAGTTATTATTAGTTTTTGATTGTTTCTACAATAATATTATCGATAGTCTGATTGCTTAATGCTCTACTGAGTTCGTCACCAAAATAACATACTTAATTCATATAACCACTTGAAATAATTCGGAAACAAAACAATGCTCGAATAATTACTTAGCAACCATATCAAAAAGTAATCGAATCAAAAATGTGTAGATCCGGTGGCCATCTATGATCTTCATCATCAGTTTCACTTCATCAAATGGTGTTTTCCGAGAGCACATGCATTTTTTAAGTCTGTTAAAAGTATCTATAGCTAGCTTAGTTCAGCACTTTCAATTAGCCAGACCGAACACCTATTCCTAGTCGGCTAAGACGCAAAGAGGTACTGGTTCGATTTACACTTCGAGACCAATGTTTGTATGTTCTACAAAAAAATCCGGGTATGGGTGTTATGGTATCACGGTGTACTTATAGTTCCTCATACCTACAACATAGAAAAGCACCCTAGTGTAGGATTGAGGCTATAATATGTGACTAACATAAATAGAAAGTATAATAAGTAAAATACTTAATAATAAAAAAAATGAGATATACGAGGAAGAGTTCATTTAATAATAACTTTGTGTGTATAGCTTGTGGTAGGTAGTCGAGGTGCCTCTAAAGACCTCTGAGGCGCCAAACATGAAAAGCGATTGCGCTCAGCATTTAATCCTAACAATTAGAGCCTTTATTCCTCGGGGACTGTCACAGAATGGATTTTGTCCTAAGCAGTAACACAAGAAAATATTCTCAATCATAAAATATTAAGTCAATTTCAGTATGTAGTATGTTGCCGACACGGTGCCTCTTCTACCGACCTTTCTACAAAATAAACTCCTGCGGTTATCAAAACAAATCGTTTCAAATCAAAAGCAGTATAGCTCCAGCAAACCATTTGCCGTTTTTATAACAACATCCCTCACGAACTTTTATCATCATTGAATATTTACATTTGCGCAGGTATTATGTAGAAAGAGGCGTGTTAATTTACAAAGAGCTCCCGCTGCGGCAACTTTGTTCTTGATTAGCAGAGACGGCCAAATCACTTGCACAGTAGCGTGTTTCTACCAATAAGCAGTACAACGAGAGATTACATGAAAATTGCCAGGCCGCATTCATTACTGCTAGTGCCTAATAGCTATTTCCTTACTGTGTCGCTGTAGTCAGCAATTACTATGAACTCTCGCCGGTACAAATAGTAAGGCGTTGCTTACTAGGAAATGCTTTCAAGCAATTAGAAAGAGTAGGTTGCGCAGTTTAAGAAGCTGTTGACTTAGAAAACAAACTTGATTCATTAATAGCATTCAAACATTTTTAATTCCTCCTCCTTCTCGTGTTTGTACTATTCTCCAACCCACATGCCCAGCGTGGAGAGGGAATTATCCTTCTTCTTATTAGGGGATGTATAGACATCTCACACACGTGCATGAAAATTTATACTTTAAAAAACTAGGTACAATGGGTTTTTATACTAGATAGCTCGGTCAATTTAGTAAAAATTTTTAATGCAGCTTTAGATGAATCAATTTGGTACCACCAAATTGCAAAAAAGTCTAAAGTTGCAAATCCCATACAAAATAACGAATATTTTAATGTTTTTCGGCTACCTTTACCGTTTTTCTTTGTTTTCTTTTTTCTAAACCACCCCTGATTTAAGATGAACAATTTTATTTATTTAAATTGTTCGAGCCATTGTAGAGCTTGTACGTATATTCGGCAATTGATTTTAAAATATATAGATGGATCAATACATACAGTTAGGAAAGAAGGGCAAGACAGGGTAGCCGCTTTTTCTCGCAAACTAATCAACCAAACATAATCGTTATCACATGTGACTATGCGCTGCCATTATACCATTTAGTCTAAACAATAACCGAGTAGCAAACACAAGCCATACTTTTTATTTCCAAAAAAACCTGTTTTTGCTGATTGGTTTATCTGTTTTGTGTTTTACTGCAAACGTGTTTATGACGTGAACAACAACAGTTCTGATTCAGCTCAAAATTATCCAAATGTATCTACGTTCAGGCTCACAAATAATAACTAGTTCGTCTTGGTGCGGTGCACTGTTTGTTGAAATTTAAATATTTTTTTGACTATTCAATACAGGTAGAACCTTTTCCCATCTATTAGTAAAACCTCTAGCTTGACTAAGAAACGTGAAAAACCATAATAAACACTTTTTAACAAACAATTTTTTTTATAAGAGCATTGAAAAGGACGAACGTGATAAAAATATGTTATGTACAAAGAAAAAACAGTCAAAAGTTTTCTGCAGCACTAGGTAAATATGACTGCGACATTGGAAACAAGGGTTATTTTCAATTCATGAGGATGCATTTGATTATGTGCATCTCATGACAAAGTACGCGTGTAGGACAAAGACGGTGAAGTTACTTTCATCTGCGAGTTTTGTTAGCAATTATCCATGGGTACCCCAACTTGCCACCAGGGATACCCCATCTTACCCGACCCTGCGGGTAAGATGGGGTATTTGACTTGTTTTGTTTTGGTTTTGTAGATGAGTAATTAAAAGACAATTATTTCTTTTGAGTACTAAAAAAGTTAGACCGATTACCTAACTACAAAGAACCATTATACATTATTGAGTCACTCTAACAGTTTTTAGGGCCCCGTCAAACCTTAAGGGTCTTGCCCGGCCCTCCCCTACTATTAATATATAGATTGTTTAAAATTACTTGTAGCTACCACCTGTTTTTTGCTTCATGGTTAATGCATAAAAAAACATTTCAGGGAAAGCATTTTGCTGTTTCCACTTGACTTAAAGTGTTTCTTCAAATGTAAAATTCTGTTTTAAAATCACAATGGCCATTTATATTTTACAATAAAATGAAATCCTGTAAAAACTTCAGGCACAAATAGAAGATATATTTTGTAGGTACTTTAATTTGCCTAAAAGTTCTCTTAGAATGTTCTTTGTGTAGATAATAATGCTCATCAACGTAGTAAAATTTGAACAACTAAAGGGCTAATAGAAACTTGTAGGTTATTTTAGAAGTAAAAAGTAGGTAATATTTATAAAGTTCATTTGTAAAACGATGCCGAGATGAACTAGACAACATCGATAGAGCGTAGGTCCAAATAGCTCAAGATCGAAATGACTGATGACTTGTGGGGAGACTTTTGCCCAGAACTGGACCTAGTGTACCGTAACGTATTTTTAAAACATATTGGCTATTCACTCACTATATTGCTGTCACAAATAAGCCCTAACTTTATTACTAATAACAAAACTGTTAGACGATTTCAAACACAAAAAAACTTCATATCATTGCATTACACACAAACATACTTGTGAGCAAACGTAGAAAAAGAGATCAACAGAAAAGGTACATATTTGTTGATCGGAAATCCAATTTCTCTGACGCTGAGGTAACATCAATAAAAGTCCAAACCAGTGATCTAGTTTTTTTATACATTGGATACACCCCAATCTTTTGTAAATGGAATCATGCATGTTATACTTGTGCTAGTATAGACAGACAGCAATAACTCCTATCTTTTTGCACAAGGAAAAAACGTAGCTTATTTCGTATTTTGCAACCAAAGCCAGAGCTTGTTTGGTTTGGCAGTCCAAACATAAGAAGTAAGATGAATAAATTACTACATAAGAGACGAAATAAACAGAAACTAGGTTTACGAAAATGTCCAAAACAGACGAGGGACAATTGTTAAAGATATTGTTACGCAAGACAATGTCTGTGTTTTCTTAAGTACCAAGGAGTAATTATAATTGTTAATTAATAATATCAAAGGGATACTTACCATACTCAAGTTCCTCCCGTGATCATGGCGCATAGAACTTATAAATCATGGTTAATATCTTTTTTGTTTCTGCGTTTTTCTTCTGTTTTTCAAGCCGCTACAATTATTTTCTTCCTTTTCTGTAATTTTAGAAATTAAGAAGCCAAAAGCGTAATAAACACATAAATGGTAAATTTCAGTGTGAAGCGGAGACTTTGAACGCAGTAGACGATATAGCCAGTTCCTGTGGAGCTTCCGGTCACAAGGATTCAAAGATAACCTCTACATTAAAGAGTGGAACAAACATTTGCAGATCAAACTAATATCCGTCGGCTAGGGTATACAGGCCAATCAACTCAAAGACGTCATCAAAGACTACGTTAACAAAGAATACAGATTTTCCGGATGCCGTCTTCCGGCGAATTTTTGGTGTGTGGCGTGTTCATTTGATGAATTTGGTACTTAAGTAAGCAGTAACGTAATATTTAAACCACATATTTTCGATTGATAATTATCATTATTTGAACATCATAATTCGCAGCCCGATTTCCCCCATTGCTGAGAAGGTATAGGCCTCCTGCCACTTACCATGGTCTTGCGCTTGTCTGATGCGCGTGGCTTTGTGATAGCGTCCAGCATTTTTTATTTATGTCGCGTTTGATGTGTGATTCTGAAGGGTAATTGATCGGTTATTACAATAAACGAGGTAGGTGCGCATCAAAGGCGTACATAAATTATTTATCTACTAATATTTTTGTACTACATTTACCTACTTATTAAACACGTACTAAGGCAACTCTACTAGAACTTCATGGCAACCTACCATCAAATTCGATTATCGGCACCAGTTTTGCTTACCTGAAACAAAAAACATATTTTAAATTTTAGGGCTGCCACACATATCACAAAAATAAACCTAGTATTCTTGGAGAAAAGTTTGGAGCTAGTTGATGCTGTGTTAAAAATGTCCCAGCATTTCCAGACACAACTATGTGGTTAGTTACTTATTTATTATTGTACTCGGCTGCTCAGTCAGCTTTAAGTTATATTTCACGAGAGACGGTAACTGACGTCTGTGGATTTAACTTTGTAGATAAATCAAAAGATAATTACTATCGCACTCCTGTTAAAATACTCAGACAGACTCGCTACAGTTTGTAGGTTCACCAGATGCTTTTGGCTTGATTAGTATATTGGTTTTGAAATTTGTTGGCGTGCTACAAGTTTTTATTTCTTTTTGTAAACAGCTACTTTAAACAAGGTATTCTGTATCACACATCTTGAAATAAAAAATATTGATAGCTTAAAATTTTGTAAAGGTCACATTCTGGAGCGGGCTCATGCCACTGACCACCGTAAACCAAAAGTACGGCAAACAACATTAGAGTTTCTACTCCTGTAGGTCGATCGCTAATATTCTTGAACTTAATTGCGTAAAAAATCACGTGGAATTACTTTTTTTATGTATAACTATTGATTTTTGCTAAAATCGCAGCAAAAATTAAAGAAAATTTAGTTATATAGTTCATGCCATGTTATATTGCTAGCAAAAAAACGTGCAGTTTTCCCGATTATTATGGGAGATTTTATAAGGAATAATATCTTTGTTAACCTCTTAATTTTGGTAAAAGAATCCGCGGTACATAAAGGAAAATATTTAAGACTAGCGGCCCGTCCCGGTTTCACACGGGTTAGGGCACTTTTTTACTCCTTAGGTTACGTTACTTTAAGTTTTACTAAGGATCCCTAATCTTTTCTAGCAATAAATATAGCCTACGTTACTCAAGGTAAATGTAGCTTTCCAATGGTGAAAGAATTTTTGAAATCGGCATAGTAGTTTTTGAGTGTGTGTATGTTTGTTATGAATAATAACACACACACACACAAATTCAAATTTTTCCTCTTTATAATATTAGTGTTGATTAGTATAGACATTTCAAATAGATCACTCAATTCTATTGATAAATGTCATCATCCATGAAATCAAATTTAACAAACAAAAGGAAGACCAGAAGACATTTGAGTTCCATGCTGTGGTCGAGTGATATTATGATCACGATTAATGTTGGCACAAACTAAAACACTGTTATTTTATTTCCACAATCAAAGTTTACTATTTCGATCCACTAATGAATGATAATATCACAAATTCATCATCATCATCATCAGCCTTTAGGCCTCCCCTAATGAGCGCCATTGCGCCCTGTCATAACAAACAGTTATTTCTTAAACAATTCACTCTTGAGCTATATGGTGATAATCAACTGGTGACAATTTGTACTCTATGAAAACGTAAGGTTCAAAGAAAAAACTAAATACTTTTTTGTATTTAAAGTGTAATTCCACACTTCAGGAAAAATCTTAGATTTTATAACCCCATCCTTCTTCCTACTAATATTATAAATGCCAAAGTTTGTGAGTATGGATGTATGGATGTTTGTTACTCTTTCACGCAAAAACTACAGAATGCATTTGGATGAAACTTGAAATATAATTAGTTAGTTTATGGCCGGGATTAACACATAGGTGAATTTTTATCGGGGTAACACGCGAGCGAAGCCGCGAGTGGAAGCTAGTATCCTATAAAAATCACTTATATTTTCGGGAAAAAAATCAAGATCAGGCAACATCGAGCTTTTTATTTCAAGCATTATAGCTATCTCTATAAAATTAACTGAAGCCATTTTCGAAGCAGTCCAGTTTAAATAAAAGAGATAAATATATGTTTACTTCAAAATGACAATTAGTTTCAAAGCTACGTCTTCGCCATCAATAAGTGGTTACTATATTTTGGCACTTGTTATGGAGGTTTGCAGCTCTTGTTATTTATCTCAATGTTATCCCTAGTCTTCGTGATCCTCGAAAATAACTGTTCGGGATACTCACCGTCCAACGCGCGAAGCGTAATGTGTGGCCTACAGTCAACGTGTTGAAAGGCTAGGATCTGCCCGAGACCTCGGTCAGGTTGCACCCTATATGTTATTCTTGATCTAGGAACTACGTAAACGCAAAATTTCAGGTCAATCCGTTCAGCATTTCCAAAACTGCCATGTATGTTTGTTCCTCCTTTACGTTGGCGTGACACATCTTGACATTTTATTTCACCTTTCTAATATTAGCAGGATTATAAATTAGGGTCGACGAAGCCCTGTAAAGCACAAATCTAAAACGATTTTGGTCCTACCTCGTTTATTTTTCCATTGTTTACGCCTTTTGGGAACTAATTTAACTTCTTACAATTTTACTTATTCTCTAATCACAGAAAGGAAATTCATAATAAAACCCATTTCGAAGATGATTTTTAGTCTCTTTTTAGAAATCTTATTTTCATTTTCCTCTGCTATCATAAAAATGCTTAGCAAACTAAGCTCTGGTTACTTAGAATTATAATTGGTTTACCCTAAGCTAGTTTTATTGAATGCTTGAACATGTGATATGTGAGAAAAAACACAAGGCTAAAGTTTATCCCGAAGGGAGTTGCAACGGGGCAATATGAGCCAAGCCGAGCGACAAGAGAATAATCGTATTACGTCGTTGCCACAACAATCACCCGTAACTTCGTTCGATCGAATATTGTTTGGCAGCAGTTAATTAACGAGGATTAAGGAAATACTCAACACATTTAAGTGATTTATACGTGGTATATTTTGTAGTGCTTTTTTTTCTTCTGACGTATGATACCTACTCAGATTTGGTCTTTGACGAAACATCAGAAGTTTGATCTCAAGGTATGCCAGTGAGCAATGGAGTGCAGTATCTTGGGAGTAAGGCTTTCAGATCACTTTTTGGTTCTCTTTGTGCTCTTCACGTAGGCTTGATGCTTAGTGACGACGTGAAATGCCTAGAATGAGATGACGGGACCAGTGTGAACTCTTATTTACCAATATGGCATGTCACAGCGTTAAATCGCAAAGAGTGAGGGGAAGGAAGGTATGCCTTTGACGCGGAGCGCCAGCGGTAACCAAAATTATTGACAAGGATGAAAGTATCATGAGTGCCACTTATCTGAATGAAACAGCATGTGCTGATACCGCACATTGTACCTACTTATCATTGCATAGTCGAACAATGAACTGGTCTATATTTTTAAGGTAAAACATACGAACTTCAGTCGCAGTGTGCCTCTACTTTCAGCCTCTACTTTCAGAAACGTTTGAAATTAACAAATTATTATAATCTCTCCCACTTTATCAGAACTACCTATAGAAGTTTACAATTTACCTACTCCCAGTTACGTCTTTTTATATGATCTCTCGCATTGCCACGCCTTCTCTGTCAGGAACTCATATACCTATTTAATATTAATAAATGTGTCTCTAAATGAAAATACCCGTCCCATTTTGCTTAATTGAGCAATTGTGTGTGATCGCGGGAACTCGTATTATTTACGGCATTAATCGATTCATTGATTCAACAATGAATAATTGTGTTGTTCTAGGAAACATTTCATTATAAAATTCAAAATAACAACATTTTGATAAATAAACGTAGTAAAGAAAAGTAGTATCAGTTCCTTTATAAACTTATGGATGCTTTCAAAATGAGATGACTCTGTTGATAGAAATTCAGAGGATATACAGTATAAGTTATAAGTTATACCTTATCTATTGTGTGGCTTTTAAATGGACAAACCCCAACTCTTGTTACATTAATTTATATAAACAGACCTGACCCCGTCTTAATCATATCAATTCGGCTTTAGGACCGGCTAGACTTTAACCCAAACTGTCAATAACCCTTTGCTTCTCAAATTCCGGGTACACATAAGGGTTCATTCACGCAAATTAGGAGCATATTGCTTGTTCCACCGTTTGAGTATAACTCGTATAGTATACCCACCTAGACCGTGCAAGTAAGAAAACTTTAATCAACGAACTCTTGTTCGTGATTACAACATCTCAAATACTAAATTATATCTTATACCATAAATAAGGCATAAAATATGTACCTAGTCTGGTGTTACTTATAGTTGGTATAATTCCCATCCTTAGAACGATGAGTCGCTCAGCTTATATATAGTAAATATTTAGACCTTATAGAACAAGTTTTATCAAACTTACTCCTACTCAAAATTACACTTACCTTTGACCTGCTTGCCTATCGTAACCTGTTTTCTCTTTATACATAGCCTTACTACATACCTATCCTTATTAAGTCGTGGACCGAAATCACGTCAGTCAGTGCATGGATAAGTGGGTAAGATGATGACGTTAGCAAATTAACTAAAACGTTCAGACTAGGTTTGCCAGAGGGCATGATTCGTCCGGTGTTTACGGGAATCCTTTTGCTTATTTTTGTAAAAAATTACTAAATAGTGTGGCTTTAGCCCAAAGCGTGAATAAAGCCTATATGTTATTCCAGGTCTAGAACTATATATTTATGTGCATTTGATCCCATTTCGTTGAGTAGTTTTGGCGTTAAGGAGGGACAAACATTTTATATTTTACAGTGAACATGCAAAATTTAAAATGTTTTACAAACAACCAAAGCTTAACAAACTTTTACTTTTTTACTTTTATAATACTAGCTTCTACCCACGGGTTCACTCGCTTGCTACTAGCATATATGTTATTCTTGGTCTATAACTATATCATGTGCAAAATTTCAGCCCGTTCCGTTCAGAAGTTTTGGCGTGAAGGAGAGAAGGAGAGACAAAAATTTCACATTTTACATTCTGTCGCCTTTATAGGTATGAAAAATCGTCTGTTCTGTTATGCATTTTGTATCTTTTGGACGTTCAGGCATATGAACAGCCATGTCGCAGAAGGTGTTTTTTAAAATATAGAGATACTTCCATATACATATAGGAGATTGAAGAATCCTACTTACAAAGCTGCCAATAACAAAAAAAAAACATTGAATTATACTACAAAACACATTGAACATAATAAAACATATAAGTGCCGCTAACCGGCTTTTAATACTCTTTAACTTGACATCACTTCGACATCACTATCTTCGTTCCTGAAATAGCACACGTGTTTATACACTTTAACGTACCGAACGAGAACAAACGGTCGATGATTTCGAAACGTGAACGATGCTTTTGTCATTTTAGTTGGTTATGACAGATATGGGATTCAATTCTAATTCTAATACAATAAGAATATTAACTAACAGTGTGCGTGTTTCATCGATACGCAGTATAAATAATATTAACAGCCGTGGTGGCCAGTAGGATGTAGCTATCTGGTTAACTTACGGTCCGGAAGTTTTGAAAACTCGTGTGTTTGAATCCCCGCCATGAGCCATGCACTAATGGATTTTTATCAGAGTATTTACTGCATGTTAGCGCACCGTATGATGGCAGCCTGAACGTTCGATAATTCAAGTCGCAATTATCATTCGTCTGCCGTTAGCCTAGGTGGAGTCGGATCAATATGTTTTCTTTTGTCATTCACTCCTATTACACTGATGTCCTCTTTCACAAAAATCGCTTTTTTGGCCTCTCTCTACTCGTGCATCTAGTTACATACATATTTAATACTAGTGGTAAATAATCATGATAGCGAAGAGCCTCAATCAATAGCTTAAGAGGCTCTCGTTAGGCGTCAGATACAGAAGGCGACTCTCTTGGACTCAGCACGCATTATAAGGAGGTTCCTCCTGCAGCCCTAGACACCGACCGTTCGAGCCCTGCCCGCGGTCGGTGTTCTTTCGTTTTCATATTTTTTTTACTGTAATGTTTTTGATGTTATTTATATTATACAGTATATAATATTGGGTTTATAGTAAAAATGTATTTTTGACGCGTTTAAAATGAGATAAAGTGTAGTAATAATCAAAGACACACTGTTATGTAAATCATTCTAAGCTTAAACGTAGATAAGTACATCTAATAAATCATTAAACTGATAAGGTAACCTGAACGTTCTTTTCTACATCTACATAACACTAATATTATAAAGAGGAAAATTTGTATTTTTGTATGTTTGTAACGAATAAACTCAAAAACTACCGTGCCGATTTCAAAAATTCTTTCACCATTGGAAAGCTACATTCACCTTGAGTAACATAGTATAAATTTATTGCTAGAAAACACATGTTTCAGCGTAATTCGCAAATCAACCCCTAAGGAGGGTACAAATGGGGTAACAACGTTTGTATAGGGGACAAAAACAATATTCACCTATTGACATAAATTTTGCACAGACTCTATAATAAAAATAAATAGACACCTATTTCAGCATTTTTTTCGAATCAACCCCTAAGGGGTTCAAGGGGGTATCAAAGTTTTTATGGGGGACAAAAAAATCTTTACCGACTGGTAAAGATTTTTTTGTCCCCCAAAAGTTCAAGCTGACGAGCTTGAACTTTTGCACAAAGACTCCTTAACAAAAATAAATAAACATTTGTTTCCGCACTTTTCAAAATTCAACCCCTGAATTTGTATGCAGGACCACAAATCTTTACCTATCGACTTCAAATTCAGCTCAGAGTAAATCAGTAAATCTTTATTGCAGCAAAAAAATAATATAAACCTATTGCAGCATTTTTCAAAATTCAGCCCCTAAAGTGGTTGACGGGGGTGGAAAAGTTTGTACCGGGGACGAAAAAAATCTTCACCAATTGACTTAAAATTTTGTATTAAGAATAAATAAATAATAATAAAATTCATTTATTTGTAACTAAAACATATTGTGACAAAAACTTATTCAGGTTTATCTAGGAGTAATAGGTACAATATAATAATTTTAGGTACGTAACATTATGTGAATAAGTGAAGGTTTACTAGCCCCCACACTAGCATTCCCTGTGTTGTGGGTGGCTAGTCTCTTCCAGTATTATCTTAAGTAGGTATATGATAATAATAATTTAGATATCATACAATATCAACTATGGTAGGAGGCGGGTATAAATAGTTTGTAGGTAGGTACGGAGATGAATGTGCGCTGTCGTGTTTAAGTAAGTTGGGTAAGTAAATGTGTTGTATTTGTTCTGTTAATAATTTTGAGGGTAGTTACTGTAACGAAACAGGTCTCAGGAGAGTGTTCCGTCGTTCACAAATATAAGCAAACTTATCTAAATAAACTCAAAACTAAATACTTTTTGATTAGCTAAAAATGATATAAAGAAAAAGGAGAGTGACAGGAGAAGTCAGGGAGGGCTGGAAAAAAGGAAAATTTACGGCAATTCATTGGGAGGATGTTTTTGAGGCTTTTCAGGGAATAATCAGCATGAAAACCATGGAATGTTCAATTCAAAAACAAGGAACGATGAGAGCTGATGTTCTCCATGTCAATTGGCGAGTGTACACAATGATAATGAGCGGAAAATCTGGCTATAGTTATGTGTAATCGTGAGTACTAGAATGTGGAATTCTGCTCATCTTAAGGGATGGAAATGTAGGTGGGTTGAGCACAAATAGGTGCAGTAATGGACTGATGATAAAAGGCAGGTCCGGCGGGTTTAATTACTTTATTACAGCAATACTAGATCTGCATTTCATACTGAGACAGAAGGTCCACTAGCGGGAGCCAGATAGAAAGAGTGTACAAGCTGTGGATGAGAAAGCAGCGGAGTCTCCATTAAACCAAGCACACAAAGTTACTATGTGAGATAAAATTATTATAATTGTTGAACTGCTACTGTTGGGTGAGTTGCCAATATTTACCTTTTACGTCGTATGATACTATATAACTCTGATCCACAATCTAGCAATGATTATGGAACTAAATAAAAGTAAACCTTATCTCATATTATGGAGATGTGTAAGTTTGTTTGTTTGTTATGTTTTCACACTATGAATATTCTACCAATTATCATAGCATTTACATTGTCAGAGCAACGAAAGACATGAAGTACCTACTTTGATCCAGAGGAGGATTATTGTTCCTACGGGATAACAAAATACCTTTTGTACAGTGAGACAGCGAGCGAAAGCTAGTTATCTAAAATATAAATTCAATCTAAGAAAACCCCATCTTAACCGTGATACGGTTGTCCAAAGTAATGATTCTTCGGGAGAATGAGCTGTTCAGTTCTATGATTCTTTATAAAACTGTCTAAGAAATGAGATTCTTTATATTCACATTAAATATTGTACCTAAGAGGTAACTGCTGATATATTTGATTAAGCTACTGAAGCTATTGAACCTACTATGACTAGCATGAGCAGTTTTTATCGTCACAATAAATCCTCACTAAGAAGAAAGAGGTATTTACAGCCAAAAATATGAGGCTTACTCTACAAAACAAGCAAATGCAGTTCTTTTAGACAATCCTACGGGACTCTTGATGAAATATATCATTGAAACATTATATTATTTAGCAAAGCTAACATTTTAAGAATTGAATTTCTTGGATATTTTGTATTGTATCAGCAGACAAATAGCTGCTTCATTTTACCTGAAATAAAGGTTTTTATTAACCATTTAGTGATTTGATGCATTTTGCTGCAGATCACTCCTTACTTCTTTGCATAGCAAAAGATTTACCATAATATAAACAATAGCCAGTAATGAGGCATGCTCCCAATTCCAAAATGAAATTATGGTGGGGGGCTGTCCAGTCTGGTGACGAGGCTCACAGAAGGGCGCGGGGCGGAGCGTCATCCTTTGCCATTTAGATTCAGTATGAGAGAGATAAAACTATTCATGATCACATGCCGGTCAACAGAGTCAGAATGAAAGAGAATTATCTATTGGAGAAGAATAGGTTTCACTGGTTGTTGCGTAGGTAGAGCTCCAATCGTATGCCTGATGTAGAGTCGGAATGAAAGAAATAATTCTACTCACAAGTCGATAAAAACTAAAGCTAGACTGTGGGAAGAATATAATAAACTCTTTGTCAATATTTATTACAAACTAAAAATATTAATCTTTATTACAAACTAAAAATATTAAAGTAAGTACATCGTCCATGTTCTTTAGGATATCTAATACTTTATTCTCTAAAAACCTAAGCTTATGTACATATTCTAATCAGCGTAATTCGTCTCTATCAAAACTAGGTGTTAGAATGTTCTAAGTTAGGAATGCTAGAATAAATATCGTTTCAAATGTCTTGAAAGATCCATTGAGTTACTACGTCCATTTCATAGGGTTCTAACTACTAAACTAGACGATTCACGTGGCCATAACAAAATTATTATTCTTGGGACATAGGTTCTTCATTGGGTTAGGCAGGTTTATAATTATTAGGCTTTTTTATTAGGCTGTATAGGAGGGGGGGCTGTTTACAATTATGCCGTGATCAGGATTTGAATTATAGGCATATCGTCTTTTTACGATTAATACCATAATCAGGATTAATAGTATACTGTTTCAGGATCAGTGCATTCGGCGTCTGCGAGGGTTCAGGTTTGGTAGGCAGGATAGAGTTGGTTGCAGTCATGAAGTTAGCACAAGAAAGTCTTTAAAGGTTTTGAGAATAAAAAGCAGGTATGATTACGATAATCTACTTTCTTTTCTACGTGTAGAAAAAACATAAAAGCGCTATGCTAACAGGAACGTCATTTCACGTATGAATCGACACGACTGTCGTGGCATAGTGGTTGAGAGCCACCGGACAGTTGTGGGTTCGATTCCTGATTCATGTGACAAATGATTGTATGATTTTTCTAGGAATTTCTATGTATATCTAATGTATGTATTTCAGTCAGGTAGCACAGGAAAATAATACAAGTTTTTTGTAGCAAGGTTTTGTAAGAAGTCCGTGGTTTCTGCCTACCCCTTCTAGGAAAATATAGGATTCTTTACATGCATGTACTACTATATTACTTACTTATTGATTTATTGAGGAATAAGGTAGACTTTTAGATTTTCTTCAGATTAATTTTATTTGAGTTGCGGTTCTTATCGCACAATGATGCTTAGTGAAGAAGGAGAGACTTTGAAACGATTATTCTAGCACATTTAGCACAAAGTTAGATTTTCTTGGTAGGCAGGTCAAATAACACAAAACAAGGTAGAATGGGCAGCACAAGGTCGGGACTTCCAGCAGTAGAGCTTTTCTTACTGATGAGGTTCAGTCAGGTAGAACAAGGATTGGTATTTCAGTTGTGAAATTCTTCGTCTATTGATGAGGTTTGGTTGTAGCTTTGTAGCATAATTTGAGACGCAAAATCGTGAAGCGTTCCACATTTTCAATTAATTTTCATTAATTTGCAAAAATATTCTCATTGAAGATTTTTGACAATACTTGTCATCAGTTCTATTCTTTGTGGAATGATACTAGGGATGTGCCGATGCGATCCGATTGTTTTCAAGGATCGGATCGAGGGAATGTGATCCGAGCGATTTTCGGATCGTATTCCAAACATTGTGGTTTTCAGACCATGTAAGACACAAAGTTAGATCTATAACTTTAGGTTATATTGAGTACGTTTCAAATTTAAACTAAGTGTCGGTACTTTACATCGTAATTATGATTGGCGCTTGCTACGGTGTCATAGATGCCAACCTTAATTATTAAAAAGTTATTTTTTATCGTAATAAATAGTATTTTCTTAGGTCCATGTAATTTCTGTTGCGTTTTAATTGTGGTTAGCTATTATGTTTGAAATAAATGTAATGTATTAGTGTAAATGTAATATATTAAAATGTTTATTTTCAATATGATTTTTCGGATAAATTTTTTGAAGATCGGATCGAGGCGTTACGATCCATTGCGATCCACGAAATCGGATCCAGCGTAAAAAAGTACATCCCTAAATGATACTTCTACAGTTTAGTTAGAGACACGACAGACTATCGTGTGGTCGAGACGACATCGGACATCATTACATCATTGTCATTTAGACAGAGAATATAATTGTCAGTTGTTCTTTTCTATACCTGTGGTTAGACGGCAAAGACGACAGGGATAAAAATCCAAAGAGTAGAAAGTCTTAGAACCTCATGTCGAGGTTCGATTTGAAAGGTTGGTTATAATGAGGTTTGATCATTCCTAGACGTAGGTACACTAATGTAGATAGGTCGGATGTTGGTGTACCACATAGATAGGCTGTAAAAATAGGCATTGCGAACAGAGTTGAAGGAAACACATGTGGCAGAGGTTTTCAGTGAGATATGCAGTCCAGCAACTTCAGCTAGGTTACATTTGGATTGGAGATCGTTGGTGAAATTGTAAACTGTAAACTACACTGAATAACTGTAAACACACAATGACAGTAAAAAGGTACAATGGGCAGTATCGCAGGGCGGTCTTATCGCTGAAAGCAATTTCTTCCAGGCAACCTATATTGTTACAGTAGATATATTTAGATGTTAGCCTAGGTATTTTCAGTTTATAGGAATCCGCACTTGATCTAGATTTCAGCTGGTTTGACAACTTCAGCAGTCAGGTTATTGTTAGTTCTTTGGTGCGGAGAAGAAGGAGATCGCTGATTGTTCTGTGATGATTCTTGAGCAAAAGGAAGTTGTTTTCAGTTATTATTTCTAGATGTAGAATTCTAAAGGTGGACCTGCAGATTATTAGCACAGGGACGTATCCAGGACTTATCGGAATGTTGTTTCGTTATAAGGATGGAATATTTGTGTCAATAAGTACTGGCATTCGCTTGCGGTTTCGCTTGATGTTGTTAGAGTTTTATTCCAAGGTTGAACCTACACTTATCAGCACTCATTATTTTTATAGTGTTGGCGTGTGGGAGAAACAAATATTTTTACGGACTTTGTCGATCATTACAAGTTTACTTTCACGTAAAATATTTTTTGAAATTTAGTAAAATTGCCTAGAACTTTAACAAATTGATAGTTTTTCAGATTTGGTTTACGTTGGTGTCTTGTGTTATGAGATTGGAGAAATACAAGTGGGAGCGCTACTGTGCGTTTCAAAAGACTCTTGCGTCTGTGCATGTTAATCAAATTTTTGCATTTTAACACTAACTATTCTTACGTTTTGAGAGAATTGACAAATGAGTACATCTTGCTTAAGCTAAGTACGTACCTACCTACTTAGCTTTGACAAATAATGAAGTAGGTAGACGTAGACACAGGTTAAGTTTAGTAGGTTTTACTTTATTTTGGTGGAGGAACTTAAAACTTTTAGAGAATCACACAGGTACTTACATAAGTAGGTATCGTAAGTAAAAGGCTGCTTAATCTTGGGAAAGCACTTAAAGGGTCATAATCATTAAATAAATTATCTAGTAACTATAATCAGATATTTTAACACATTGATTGCAGGTTACAGGTCGGTTCAATATAAAGATTTGGTTTTAACACTCAAGGTGTCAATATTTTCACAGATATCTACGTCGCGTTACCATAACGTCCCGTTCCTGTAATGTCGCGTTCCCTTAACGTCGTTCACCTTAATTTCACATTATTTTCAAATAAATTTAAAAAACTTTATGTTAACTTAAAAACTTACTAACCTTTGATAAATATTAAGAACCTTCATAACATAAGAAGATAGACATACAACTGATTCTCTGACTGAGGTTCTTGTAGGTTCTAAGATCATGTTGCCGTTGTTGAAACTTTTGGTTTCATGATAAAACATCAGTGAGAAACCAATATGCAGTTTATACTTTGGTTTCCGATTTGATGAAATCATTCTGCGCTTTAGTTTAAGAAATGGGGGGTTGGTAGTAATAATTACATTAAGCTACTAATTTAAGGAAAATGTTCATCTTGAACCAGTAGTGGATGAAGTTGGACTATTGAATTGTACTTGATAATGGACTTGATGAAGGGCTTGATGAAGGGCTTGATGATAATCTTAGCAATATTATATCTGAAGATACATAAGGGAGCATATGCAGTGATACAAACTGGATGATGAAGGACTTGATGATGATGTTCTTTTGTCAACATTATACCTGTACCTACATACTGGTACTTATGCAGTGGATTAAACTGGACTGATGATGAAGGGCTTGATGATGATCTACGCTAACCTTAGACTAACGCTAACATTATATCTGTAAATACATGTAGTACCTGTGCAGTGGGTCAAACTGGATTGATGATGGACTTGATGATAATTATAGTTAACATTATACCTGTATTTTAGAGGAATCTAAGCAGTAAACAACATTGGACTGAGATGCTGTTGATGATGATGTTGATGGTGGTTATCACTATGTATACCTATGCATAACGGTCTTTAAGCAGTGGACTGTAATGTTGATGATGATGATAATTAGAATTAGTTATACTTATATCTAACGGTATTTAAGCAGTGGACTGTAATTGCTGTTGATGATGATGTTGATAATTAACATTCGGTTTACATGTACATAACGCAATCTAAGCAGTGGACGACATTGGACTGTGATGTTGATGATGATGATAATTAACATTGGGTATATCTGTATCTAACTATGTCTAAGCAGTGAGAGATGTTGGACTGATGGTGATGATGATGAAGATGGTTGACACTAGGTAAACTTATATGCAACGGTATCTATACAGTGGAAGATGTTGGTCTGTTAATGATGATGATGCAGATGATGGTCTTGATGATGATAACTGGTAACATACAGCAGTAAATCAGATATCATAGCGCAGTGGACGAAGTTCGGTTGATGGATATTGATGATGATTATGATATTTTAGGTAGACTGAGAGTTTACTATAACAATCTTACTAGGTGAGGACGAGAATATTGGAATCTATTAACATAGAATATTCTGTGGTACTATCTACCTATGAAGAAGTTGGGCTTATCTATAATGTGTTAGTGAGGTAGTACTACTTTCAGGTTTCTAGACTAAGAATTTACTATAACGTTAGATAGTCAATCAGAGAGTCAGTCAGTAAGTCAGTCAGTCAAACTGAACAGACAGGGTGCTACATAAAAAGTTTATATTAAATAACCTAACTAAAATAAACTTATATCGTAAAATCAAAGAAATAATTTAACTCAATAAAATAATTATAATAAAATGCAGATACGTTTCGTAAAGGAAATAAAATATTTATACAATTTAGTAAAAAGTTTGAACAAAAAAAAAACTATTATAACCTTGTACATTTTGAACTTAAATTAATTTAAAAAAAAAAACTTTATAAAAAATAAGAAGAATGTGAAGGTGTGAGTATGGTTGCTCTACTGGGGGGTTGTTTCGCTACATCCAACGGGTTTTCTTTTGGCTGTTAGGACTACAGTACAATTTATTCGCAGTTTCTGGTTCCATTGAGTTGATTAGTTATTTAAGGTGGCGAGAAAAGCAACGAAAGTTAATGCTATGACAGAGTGTGTTTAGAGTAAAGGTTTATTGGAGGGCCAAAATGATTAATCGATAACATGACTAGAAACGGTTTGTTAACTTTAAATTCAGACATTAACAATACATACATGGACTTTTTATGCGGGAGAGATGTGTTAGGCTTAGGTCAGTGGACATTCATCAGTATATTCAATATATAACTGATCCATAAGAAGTCCAACTCTACAAAACGTCTTTCGAGGCAAGGACTAAGCACACTTACATGCTCTTTAAAGTAAACATGTTATTGGTTGAAGAGAAGCTTATGCTGTTGGTGGAAATTCGAGTTTGGGTCAAAGGGGGTGTAAGTGTTCGAAAGGCTGTGGAAACGAGGTCCAGTAGAATGCTCTTACATCTTATCGCTAGGATATGACTTGCCTCACAACCAAGTTTCCTTTTGTAGAATTTGGATTCCAACAAGAGATATTGTTTTTGATCATTATATTATTAAGAAGTAAATGCTCCTTCATTTGATGCTTGTCTCTTTAAAGTTTAAATACTTTTGTCACATAGTGAGAACACACATTTTACATACAAACACTAAACTAACTCAATTGAGAAGTTAACAAATTAGAATTTGTACTTTTAATGAAATAACTTAAAATAAAATAAATTATAGATATTATATTTGTGAATTAATGGGGAATTTAAATTTTTCCTTCGGTTACAATTCTTTTCACCTGCGTAAAAATTGGGGGTTGATTGTAACGAAACAGGTCTCAGGAGAGTGTTCCGTCGTTCACAAATATAAGCAAACTTATCTAAATAAACTCAAAACTAAATACTTTTTGATTAGCTAAAAATGATATAAAGAAAAAGGAGAGTGACAGGAGAAGTCAGGGAGGGCTGGAAAAAAGGAAAATTTACGGCAATTCATTGGGAGGATGTTTTTGAGGCTTTTCAGGGAATAATCAGCATGAAAACCATGGAATGTTCAATTCAAAAACAAGGAACGATGAGAGCTGATGTTCTCCATGTCAATTGGCGAGTGTACACAATGATAATGAGCGGAAAATCTGGCTATAGTTATGTGTAATCGTGAGTACTAGAATGTGGAATTCTGCTCATCTTAAGGGATGGAAATGTAGGTGGGTTGAGCACAAATAGGTGCAGTAATGGACTGATGATAAAAGGCAGGTCCGGCGGGTTTAATTACTTTATTACAGCAATACTAGATCTGCATTTCATACTGAGACAGAAGGTCCACTAGCGGGAGCCAGATAGAAAGAGTGTACAAGCTGTGGATGAGAAAGCAGCGGAGTCTCCATTAAACCAAGCACACAAAGTTACTATGTGAGATAAAATTATTATAATTGTTGAACTGCTACTGTTGGGTGAGTTGCCAATATTTACCTTTTACGTCGTATGATACTATATAACTCTGATCCACAATCTAGCAATGATTATGGAACTAAATAAAAGTAAACCTTATCTCATATTATGGAGATGTGTAAGTTTGTTTGTTTGTTATGTTTTCACACTATGAATATTCTACCAATTATCATAGCATTTACATTGTCAGAGCAACGAAAGACATGAAGTACCTACTTTGATCCAGAGGAGGATTATTGTTCCTACGGGATAACAAAATACCTTTTGTACAGTGAGACAGCGAGCGAAAGCTAGTTATCTAAAATATAAATTCAATCTAAGAAAACCCCATCTTAACCGTGATACGGTTGTCCAAAGTAATGATTCTTCGGGAGAATGAGCTGTTCAGTTCTATGATTCTTTATAAAACTGTCTAAGAAATGAGATTCTTTATATTCACATTAAATATTGTACCTAAGAGGTAACTGCTGATATATTTGATTAAGCTACTGAAGCTATTGAACCTACTATGACTAGCATGAGCAGTTTTTATCGTCACAATAAATCCTCACTAAGAAGAAAGAGGTATTTACAGCCAAAAATATGAGGCTTACTCTACAAAGACAAGCAAATGCAGTTCTTTTAGACAATCCTACGGGACTCTTGATGAAATATATCATTGAAACATTATATTATTTAGCAAAGCTAACATTTTAAGAATTGAATTTCTTGGATATTTTGTATTGTATCAGCAGACAAATAGCTGCTTCATTTTACCTGAAATAAAGGTTTTTATTAACCATTTAGTGATTTGATGCATTTTGCTGCAGATCACTCCTTACTTCTTTGCATAGCAAAAGATTTACCATAATATAAACAATAGCCAGTAATGAGGCATGCTCCCAATTCCAAAATGAAATTATGGTGGGGGGCTGTCCAGTCTGGTGACGAGGCTCACAGAAGGGCGCGGGGCGGAGCGTCATCCTTTGCCATTTAGATTCAGTATGAGAGAGATAAAACTATTCATGATCACATGCCGGTCAACAGAGTCAGAATGAAAGAGAATTATCTATTGGAGAAGAATAGGTTTCACTGGTTGTTGCGTAGGTAGAGCTCCAATCGTATGCCTGATGTAGAGTCGGAATGAAAGAAATAATTCTACTCACAAGTCGATAAAAACTAAAGCTAGACTGTGGGAAGAATATAATAAACTCTTTGTCAATATTTATTACAAACTAAAAATATTAATCTTTATTACAAACTAAAAATATTAAAGTAAGTACATCGTCCATGTTCTTTAGGATATCTAATACTTTATTCTCTAAAAACCTAAGCTTATGTACATATTCTAATCAGCGTAATTCGTCTCTATCAAAACTAGGTGTTAGAATGTTCTAAGTTAGGAATGCTAGAATAAATATCGTTTCAAATGTCTTGAAAGATCCATTGAGTTACTACGTCCATTTCATAGGGTTCTAACTACTAAACTAGACGATTCACGTGGCCATAACAAATTAGTATTCTTCGTAGTACGTAGGATTTTATTAAGTTAGGCAGGTTTTATTATTAGTATTAGTATAGGAGGGGGGGGGGTTTTACATTACGTATTCGATTAATAATAAAAAGTGAGCTCAGTGATGCAGCAAGGTGTGAGTAATGTGTGTGTGAGTGCGCGTGATAGAATTTTCACATTTATATATATGATAGAAAACATAAAAGGTACCAATCATTGTATATAAGCTTTGAAGGGAAACCAATAGGCTATCTTTAGCGATTTAGTGTTAATATAGCTTAACTAGCACTACACTAAAACCTATAAATATAGCTTGGGACGTTAGGTAAATATATATTTAGCAAAGCAAGTAATTGAAACTCTAATTAAACGTGTAGCCAGGTATTTGAAACTTATATACTTTCCACCAGCACACTTATATATAACACTGGAACTGAAAGGAGAAGGATAACCTCATTAAATAAGAAAACCGTGATACGTCAATATTCTTTAATTTACCGCCAATTCGGAACATGGCCAGGCAGAGAAGAATTGGCAAGAAACTCTGCCCGGTATATTCTTTTCAACGTCTTCATTACAGTTTCTTGTATAAAATAACAAATTCAATCGTTAACACATAAGTATATAATGTAAATGTTTGACCTTGTAACAAACATTTACATTACGTATTAGATTTACTTATATACTTATTTTTTAGGTAATATATAAGGTATATAACGTTATACATAACAAACCTTACGCTGTGTATTCCATTTAATTATCAAGTATATAATATATAACGTTATGTATTACATAATACGCAACATACAACCTTGGAATACACAACGTCATTGATCAGGACTTAACGATTAGGTACTTAGCTTTTATTGCTATAGAGGTGCCAGAGCTCCGTCCGGTCCGACAGTCAACAACAGAATGAGTCCCGCTCCCAGGGCGGCAGTGCTTTTATAGCAACGAGTAAACAAGTCGGTCGACCACGTGCTTTAGCAACCACGTGTTTTACAAAAATGAAAAGGGATGAGTCCCGACCATTATTTCTCCATAATTAGCTTGACACAAAGGTCAATGTCGACTTACAAACACTGAAACGTACCTATGTACTACGAATCACATAGTTATATAGGTTAGTATTACAATAGGCAGTGTTTTAAGGTTATAAATACCTTTACCATTCAATGTTGTTTACAACACTGAATGGTATTTAAGCTTAATACATAAACAGATCCTATATAATAACTAACTTCGAACATTTCATAACACAAGCCCTTCTCTTAAGTGATTATATTTATATTACATTACCAGTACCTGTACCTTTATTAATTGGAGTATTTCTTTAAAATAATCTATCATAGGTATACTTAACAGTACTTCGTTATAATACAAGCTTGTGTGTTTTAACAAAATCATATCTCACGTGGTCATATACACATATTTATCTATTATTTGGAGTATATTTACATAATATGCTATCACGCGCGAGCCCACTGGCGTAAATGTTTCGATGACGGACTAATGAAAATAAATAAATATCTGTTAAAGAAAATAAATAAACACTTATTTCAGCATTATTCGCAAATCAACCACTAAGGGGTTCAATGGGGGTGGCAAAGTTGACATGGAGGACAAAAAAATCTTTATTCATTGACTTGAACTTTTGCACAGAGACTCCCTAACAAAAATAAATATAAACTTATTTCAGCATTTTTCAAAATTCAATCCTTAAGGGGTAAACGGGTGATGTAAAATTTATATGTAGGGCAAAAAATCTTTACCTATCAACTTAAAATTTTGCACAAAGACTATAATAAAAATTAATGAACATCTATTTCAGCATATTGCAATAGCAAAAATTCGTAAGGGAGACAAAAAATCTTTACTTATCGACTTAAAATTTTGCACAGGACTCCCTAACAAAAACAAATTATCTCTTATTTTAGCGTTTTTGAAATTCTACCACTAAGGGGGAAACTGAGGTGGCAAAGTTTATATGGGGGCGGATAAAATATATTTACTTTCGATTTTGCACAGAGACTCCCTAACAAAAAAATAAATTAACACCTATTTCAGAATTTTTCAAAATTTTACCTATAAGGGAGTAAACTGGGGTGGCAAATTATGTATGGGGGTAAATACGTTTCAGTTTTTATTCAAATATTTTATAAATAAAAAACTTTTAAGAGCGTCAAAATCTTAGGAAAATTAAATCTGAGAATCTTAACGCGACTGATTGAGCTGAAGTTTTGCACATAATATGTAGTTCTAGACCAGGATTGACATAATGGGCTACTTTTTATCCGGCTACCACGCGTGCAAAGCCGCGGGCGGAAGCTACTGCCCTTATAAATTGTACAGAATGTTTTTATATCACATTTTGTAAAATTACAAGCATTCTCAGCGCAGTTGGAAGTGGAGCTGTAGAATATTAAGTGGCATGTTCTTGGGTTATGTGAAGTCCGAAGAGAGGGAGAGGACACCATAACCTTAGACTCGGGCGACCTCCTGTGTTTCCGCGAGGGAGATCAAACATTCCAGGGTGGCGTGGGGTTCCTGGTTAATAAGGCCCTCTCTAACAACGTTGACGAAATCTCCAGTGTGTCGACCAGGGTAGCGTACCTGATCTTTTTGGCTCTGACGGATAAAAGGCACATATTCAGAGACGTCTCCGTGATCAACAGGTTCAATACCGGATCTGATCACAGACTTGTCCGACGCTCTCTGAATATCAATTTAAAGCTTGAAAGAAACCGTTTGATGTCCACGCTCCGACCCAATCTACTCCAGATCATGGCGGGCACCGAAAAGTTTCAGAAGCTTCTCGGTGAAAGATTCGTTGCTGTGGAACCCACCGATGACGTTGATGAGGCCCTACAAAACGTGGTTGGAACGTTCAGGGACGAGGGCATCAAATTCTGTAAATGCAGCATAAAGGCAAGAAGTCCAAACTTTCGGATGAGACTCTTCGGCTCATGGCAGAAAGACGGAAAACCACTCGGGCCACTTCGTCAAAGAGGTCAGACCTGACAAGCGAATTGCGAAGATGATACGGCGCCGACCTTTGGAGCTCCAACACACGCCTCATTGAAGAGCCAATAGAGCGAAACCGAGGGTTCAAAGTATTCACTCAGCAGCTTCGCAGGAGCCACCTGACGAAGTTAACAATACATGATGGCCGAACCGTCTTGTCAAAGCCGGAGATATTGTCAGAGATCGAGGACTTCTACGGTTGACTGTACGCGGCACATGCTCCTTGCCCCCAACGTAACAACCATGATTCTAGAGCCACCCTCACCCGTCACTACAACGACGAACTGCCAGAAATCAGCCAAGATGAGATCGTATTGACCCCTAGTATTAACCCTTCTGAAAAACTACAGACTATGGGCATAAACATAAACGGCGAGCACATCTCACACCTGCGATTTGACATAGTCCTACTGGCGGAGTCGCTGGAAGAGCTGCAACGGATGCTGGACGGCCTCGCATCAGCCTCGCGAAAGATAGGTCTTGGTATGAATTTGGACAAGACCAAAGTCATGGTCAATGACCGAATTGATCTGAGACCTGTCATCTTTAATAGATACTTTCTCGATATTGTTTCGGAGTATACGTAACTCGGGCTGGTATTGCAGTTGGGTAGAAACAACTTCGAGAAGGAGGCCAAGAGTAGGATTCAGCTGGGTTGGGCAGTATTTAGAAAACTACGTCAAGTTTTCTCATCACCACACTGTTTGAAAACGAAAGTTTTTCATCAGTGCGTCCTACCCGTCATGACATACGGAGCCGAAACGTGGACACTCACAGTACGGCTAGTCCTGGTGGACTAAAAAGTCGCTCGGCGATTATGGAACGAGCCATGCTTGGAGTTTCTCTGAAAGATAGAATCCGTATGGAGACTATCCGACATAGAACTAAAGTTGTCGACATTGCTCAGAGAGTTAGCAAGCTGAAGTGGCAGTGGGCTGGCCATATCTGCCGAAGAAGCGACAACCGGGGTAAACGAGTTCTTGAGTGGAGACCGCGGCTCGGCAAACGTAGTGTAGTATGCCCTCCGGCCAGGTGAAGTGGCGATTTGCGAAAGGCTGCTGGTAGAAGCTGGATACGTCGAGCTCAGTACAGGGCGCAATGGCGCTTATTAAGGGCCTCCCTTAATAATATGCCCAGCAGTGGACTACTGTAGGCAGATGATGATGATGACAAGCATTCTCTGCCACATTGACTCTCAAACAGAGTAGGATGAAGTACATTACCACCTTCATTTAAGATTCCATTGATGTGGTTCTCATTTAACGTATTTTCATCATTTTGTACACTAATTAACGGTCTCTGCTCAAATTCGTGAGGCTAAATTACCAGTACGGTGGTAATATTAATTAAAGTTGGGCTGTTTCGAATAATTTTATCCGACGTGATGCGCGAAATACCGATGTGATTATATTTTTAATACTGCTTTACAGTTTTTAATATTTCATTTGTGCGTTTAGTAGACAATTAATTTGTTATTAGTACTCGAAATAACCCATTGAACCTATCCTCTGAAATAAAATACACAGTATTACTTATTTAAGCGCCATGTCATGGTATATGTATGTCCCTGTAACTACTTACTTATATTGATACTGCAAATAAGTACCCTATATCGTCCATTAGTGTTATAATAAAAATTACGACTACAAAGAAATTTATTTTTAGAGGTTTTTAATTAGAATGGGACCAAACGGGAAGTATACCCTCCCAAACGATAATACGTTTATTACGTTTCATAAATGACGAAGCCAGGAGGTAACCAACATAATACCAACCGAATTGAAAAATTCCTTTATTTGAAGTAGGCTCAAATACATTAATATATAAAAATTTATAATAAAATTAACTTGATCAAATAACAATATTAGAGAAAAAAACAACCTTATCAACTTTTTTTCAAATAAATACTTCAAGAACGCTTGTTACTATGCTACTTACTTACTTATGCGCTTGTTACTGCGGTCGGAGAACAACTATTCTTTTATATTCTTCATGCAATACAAAAGCAATCTCCAAGTCTACTTATTAGCTATTCTGCATCCGGGCTTGTCAATATCGACTACGATATAAAAAGGAAACTATTTCATTTCAAGTAAAAGCTTTTAAAGTAGCAGTCGTAAAGATGTTGTCCAGGGAATAGGTTGCAGACAAGTCACTGTGGAATCAACTGTGGTCCTAGTCACGACAGGCTTTGACGAGAAAGCTTCCATCCATTCCCTTAGTGCATGTGAGTGCATGTGTGTATAAATATGTATATGCAAGTCGCCAAAGTTGGTCACACACTGGCCTAAGTATAAACAAGTCCGGTAAAGTGCGAGTTAACTCGCCCACCGCGGGTGACATCAATTATGTTTAATTCATATATTCAGTATTGTATTCTCGTGGATATCATGAGTAGTATAGTAGTGAGTTCTAGTGAGGGAAATGAATAGTTTCTCTCAGTCACACTCGGGTAGGACTTTTTTTACCCCTCTTCATACTTCGCTTTTTTATAGGTAGTTGCATCCACGTGGCTGACCACCATAATTTGAAACAGTAAGTGAAGGAGTTATCTGGTAGTTTTTTAACTGACTTAAAAAAAGGAGGAGGTTTTCAATTTCGTTGTATTCTTGTTATTAGTAAGTTTTGTTCGTAATTTAAAAACAGTACGTCTTATATGATAATAAAAACCTGTAATAAAATAGGCAAATCAAGGCCTTTCAAGCTTTAAGGAGAGTTACACGGTTAATAGGGTGTTATACCTATTAACCGTGTAACTCTCCTTAAAGCTTGACCACCGTTTTTCTTACATTTATAAATTTTTCTTCAAAACCATTTTAAATAGAGACTACACACTTCACTACAATTTTCCTGTAAAATATAAATATCTTTTTAGAACATATACAAAAATTAGAATATAAGATAGCTTATGTAGTTCCTGAAATAATCAGGTGTAGCAGACGGATGGACGAACAAAGCGGCACCATAAGGGTTCGTTTCACCGTCTCGTTAACGTCACCCTAAAAACGTTGGTCACAGGATAACTTAAACTGAAACTGTAGGGCGATCACGAATATTTCAACCTGACGAAACGTATGCCCAATGAAAAAACGTTATTCTGAATCAACGCTTTCTCATTGCCCAAAATTTGTCGTCTACGATACGAATACTTTGCATGCCAAGTGCACTTGTGGTAAAAGAGCACCACGAAGTGAATTCCACGACGTGGAAAGCCTAGTATGACAAAGCAGACGAGCTTAACTCATATTTACCAACATGGTATGTCACAGTGGCAAATCTTTAAGCATGGAAGTCATCATCATCATCAGCCTATAGCAGACTACTGCTGGATAGGCCTCCCATAAAGAACGCCATTTCGTCCTGTCCTCAGCTCGACGCATCCAGCTTCTATCAGCAGCGTTTTGCAGATCATCAGACTTCATGGCTGGAAGGCATCCTACACTATGTTCACCGAGACGAGGTCTCCACCGAAGAACTTGTTTGCCCCAATCGGTGATGACTAAATAAGTATACTTAATACTTAATATTATAAATGCGAAAGTGTGTGTGTGTGTGTGTGTGTGAGAGAGAGTATGTTTGTGGTCGCTTCACTCCGTAACAGGATTTGGATGAAACTTGGAATATACATAGTTTAAGACCTGGATTAACACATGGGCTACTTTTATCCCGGTACCACGCGAGCAAAGCCGCGGGCGGAAGCTAGTTAATAATAATTCTCGAAATACACGAAAATGTGTTATCTTGACTAGACTATTGCCTGCAATCGACGTCAGAAACAACTAAACTGACGCGGAAGGTTGCGAGTTCCATTCCCGCCGCGGGAAAAATGTTTGCATTATCTGCAAATATGTTTCTCGGGTCTGGGTCTTTTCTATGTATAATATGTAGGTATTAACAAAAAAATATTTAAATACCTAGTATATTGGTCATGTGGTTTTAATTTGGCATTACAGTTTGGGGCTACAGGATGCTGTGTGATAGTGTCGCATTATTAAATAAAAAAATTGAGTAACCTTCCCAATCGGCTTCAGCCAATAAATCAATGAATGATAAAATATGGTAAAGGTACTGACAATATTAACCTATTATAAAGTTTTGTGCAAAACTAAATCTCACATACATAACATTTTTGACCATCATTATGGAAATAAGCATGTACTTCCAATAACCAAATAAAATATACAAAAGATGTGCTGGGACCAAATTATAGACAGACCTAACAGTGCGAAACCCTAAGCACATTCATCTTAATTATTCATGGCGGTATCGATCCCTCAGCCATCTGGTGCTCGCCTTGTTTCTTTGCGAACTCTCAGAAGGGAATGTACGTACGTAAAGTATAGAAACAAATAAAGTAGGTATTAGCTAGTTGGTTAAGAGTTTCCTTGTTTTTTATGACATTTTGCAAGCTTTTTTTAACGAAAACATGCATGCGTAAACAGACCACATGCAGTAATCTTTTTTTTCTTCTTCAATACCGCGTTAAGAGCGGTGTTGGGGCTGGCCCCGCAATTGCAGCGCAGATGCTCTCGCAAGCACACACTGATTGCTTTTACGCCACAATGCTGAAGCGGTGTACTTCCCTGGTGCGAAACACGCGGGCCAACACCAACGCGCCGGCCGTCCTGGCGATGATCGCCGGACGAATTGACTGCCACTCTATACCACGCTGCTGCGACAGACATGTCGTATAAAAGGGAAGGCCTGCTTGAAATGAAATTATTTGATTTTATTTGTTTATGCAAACTTAAAAACCTCCACTGCTGGACAAAGGCCTTCTCTTATTTTGATGGACTGTTTTGCTATATTCTCCATGCTTGACGGGTTGGCAATGTGACCCATTCGTTAATTACCAAGATCTACAGGGTTAACGTAGCAAAGCCTAGTATACGTCAGTGTTCCAATGGCAAAAAAAAAGAATGAATGAAAGAGGTTGCATACGAAAATAAATTTCCTGCTTAATTCAATATAAGGACTAAGTAAAACCTCACTGGTATACCGTTAAATTTTTTATGAAATTATCAAAAAGATCGCATTAATTACAGCAAATTACACAGTTTCTAAAACACAGGTACTTAAATCTGAGATCAAACGACGGAGACAATGCTAAAAATATGTTTTACAAAAGAAATTCAATGTCACAGCGTCGTTATTTGGTTGTTATAGAAAAAGATAAAGGAGTATTTGAAAGAAATTAAGCTCAAAGGGTTCTTTAAAGTTTTACGCGCGCAAACCGATCGACACAAAGGGTCGTGGATACTTGCCGATACCATAATATTTTATAAGCATTCTGTTTTGCGGGTCCAATTCTTTTACCTTTTAAAGATAAGTTTTCACAGTATTAAAACATTATATTACAATTTTAATTGAGTCCATAGAAAAAGCATATCTCGCTCATCACAAATTATCAAACAAATTTAGCTTTGTGAGTATTAGTATGTTTGTTCCCACTCAACTCCGTAACTGCTGAACGATTTGGATTTTACATATATTTGTTTTATGACCTAGATTAACACAAACTATTTTCAACTGAGCCACGGATGGAAGCTAGCTCGATATGAAACCAATGGATCCGCAAACTGGAACAGTACGTAAGAAGTATAAGAGGCATTAATTTTTTTTAGGATTTTGTATTTAAATACATCTGAATCACAGCTGATTTGCTCCAAATCTACTAGACCAATTAAGTTGAAATATGGTAGATACACATGAATTTTTGTGACCCGAACACGGACGTGTCACGTAAATAAATAAATTTTGAATATAGTGCTTATTTATGTTAGTTCAATAAAACCTTGACCGTTGCTTATCAAGTGGGCACTCATACCAATAGCCTGCTAATTCAGTTATATTTATTTGTAAAAATTTCTTTTTAATGTATCATAACATTTTTCCCTTAATTTAATTGGAGGGCCCCTTAACGGCCGGGCGTATACCCAATTTGATTTTATTTCGTTTTTCTTTTTTAACAATGAAAATTATCATCGTTACATCACAAGCTTATTGTTAAAATATAACCAGGTACTTACCTAAACCCAAGAGCTGTAGAGCCGTTTGAATTTAGGTAGATAGCTAGGACTAAAATAATAAAACCTTTATATTCGCGAGAGCTTGTTATAAGTTTGTATTATTTTTGGAATTCCCCTATAACAAAACAGTCTTAATTAATTTCAGACCATGTTATTGAAGTATTTAAGTAACCGCTCGCTTTTATAAGAATCCTTTTCTGGCCACTAAAAATTATATAATATAGATTGGGTAACGTAATCTTTTTAATATTACCTTTATCGAGATCAAGATTTTCTACAAAAGAAAATAATAATTAAGAGTGGGTTCTACTGTAATAAATTGATTTGTAACATAGGACGAACATAAATCATTGCCAATCTAACTGCTTTACTACCCAACCTGAACTTTGCCCTTTGACTGTAGACGGGGCAACTGTTTTAATGAAATACCCCTAGAGATTAAAGCTCGATTATTAAATTATTTTGACACTTTGTGCGTAAGATGAAAGCAGATTTCTACTTGATGGTCTACACCAAAAGTTACTAGAAACTTATTAATATAATTTTATACTTTAAATTGTTCATCATCATTATCATTTTCCTGCCCTTATCCCACTCTAGGTGGGTTCGGCACAACATGTTTTCTTTCTCCATTCACTTCTATAGGCTATCAGCTCTGTTTTCACTTATTTCACTCTCATATCCTCTTTACGAGTAGAGGGAAGTCAAAAAAGATATGGATGGATTGTACATCCATATCTTTTTTGACTTCCCTCTACTCGTACATCCAGTCACATTCATACTCATCACTGTTTTAGTCACATTGTTTTCACCCCTCCTCATCACATGCCCATACCATGTTAGTCTTCCACTCCTCACCTTATCCGACACAGTTGCCATTTTGAAGCTTCCCCTGATATACTCGTTCCTTATTTTATCCATGCTTGTCATACCACACATCCATCTTAACATTCGCATCTCAGTAGCATGAACTCTTCTTTCGACCGTCGTTTTGATTGCGCTACAGGTCTGACGACTGTCTTGTAGAAATCCCTTCGAGGGTCGCGAGTTGTTCCTGAGAACTATCGCCATTTCATCCATCCCGCATTCATTGTATTTTTCCGTTCGTCACGTTATTCAGTTTTTACTTATGCATGAAAAATAATAATCAATATAAAATAATCAAGAGTTAGATCCTATGCATCATGATGGCACAAAACGAACTTACTTGTGATTTATGTTAGTAGTAGCCTCGCATAGTATCAGAGTAAATAATATACGTTATATGTTATGATAAAACGTTATGTTAGGTATCAAATATATAAGTCCAAGTTACATCCAAATACATTCAGCCATGAGAAATGCAAAGATTAGTAAGTTTTACCAAAGCCTTAAAAATAAACAAGCCAGGTGTGATAAAAGTTATTTTTGGTGTCCCGCTAATCCGTCGGGACTCGCAAAATTTCCGGCGCCCACTGTCGGGCCAACCGCGCGAAACATGTCGCGCAACGTCAAGGTCATTATTTTAAGTATTTTTCTCTAACACTGTTATTTTAAATTATTTTTTTTGTAATTTTTCATGGTTTTAAATGTAATCTAGTACTTAAATCTAACTTCCTACACGCAGAATTTTTAAATTAATCTTTGGAAACGAAAAAAAAAATCCCGCTTTTTTTGCAAAAACACGATGATAATTCAACAATGAAACCACTGAAAACTAACATTTTTATTTTAATATTCTATTTTATTAGCTTTACATTAAAGCCAAAAAACCAACACAAATTACCTATATTTTTTTATAGTTCACATTTAGGCAAGTTACCCGGTTAGACGGTTTATCCTAATAATAAAGATGCGAAAGTTTGTGTGTTATGCAGGTATGTTATTGGCAGTCAACTATAAGGGCCCAGTACGAGTTGCACAATTCGAAAACTTTTATAGTATACTATATCGAGCTTAATTTTAGTACAAGTTTTTTGGAAATCACGCAACTGGTTATATGTAAGTAGAAACTGATCGAAAAACCATAGGTAATGTAATCTTCTTACTGATTGCAATAATTACACTCAAAACAGTGTGATAATTAACGAAAAATGGTACTTCAAAATTGAGCTCGATAATAACTGAACGGATTTGAGCTCGATAACATATAGACGACTTTTTAACCGAGTAGGTACCACGGGAACGGAGACGCTAGGCGAAGCTAGTTATGCATAATTGTATATTGTATATCATTTTTGCTGCCTATAAGAAGGTAATCTTGGCACTTCAATTTCCTTTATCAAAGCACATTTACCCATTATTGGTTCTAGGGAAGACGTTTGAGCGATACAGGCAATTATGTTTCTAACCGAAATAGGTTGGATTGGATTACTGGATTCCCGCCTCTGTTTGTGTACACTTCGACTGATTTGTTTGATATAATCAAAATTAATTAAATAGATTTCGTTGAGCCCAAACAGTATTTATTTATTTACTGTTTTGTCGTGAATAGTTTATGCTACTGTTTGTGTGTGTGTGTGTGTGTGTATGTGTGTGTTTGTGTAAGAGAATGTTTGTTCCCACTCTACTCCAAAACGGCGATTTGGATAAAACTTAGAAAATACATAGATTGTATCCTAGATTAACACATATGATACTTTATATCCGGGTAGCACTCGAACTGCCGCGGGCAGAAGCTAATTAAAACTAAGTCTTATTATTGCCCAAAATATACTTACTTTACTGGGACTAAAATTCCTCCATTTTATCGTTGGAGCTAGTAGTCAACTCTGTTGCCGGAGTTTTTGGGACACCTGAAGGCCTCCGACAAGGTTTCGGATAAAACGTGATGGATATAATTATTGAAAAAAAAACATGTCAATGAGCTTACTCCATTTAACTTGGAAAGCAAACAGATTAATACCTACTCATACTTAATATCGAAAGTATGCCATTTATGTCTGGAAACCGTTGCCTGTGAAGAAGGTTTCTAACCTGAAGCGTCTTTCTATACCTATGCTAGGAACAATCTGCAGCTTGCTCATTCCGTAATTTACAGTATTTTATGTGAAACCTGATAACACAAAGTCATAGGGGAACTACTTGTTGTTAATCAGAAGGCCGCAAAAAAATAGAAAAGTTGATCAAAATGAAACAACGCTAACCAATTATCAAGCTAGCGATTGCATTTATCAAAGAAGCGCTCATGACGTGGCTTACTTCGGTGTCATATGAGATCACCTGCATCCAAACAATACTCCGCCCGGTCACTACTTTGTTGGGTGGATGAGTGACAATTCGATCTGAGCGCTTACGTGCTTTTGAAGGCACGTTAAGATGATGTGCTATTTCAGTCGTTATGCCATGTCGGAAGCCCTCGAGCGCCCTTAAAGCGCAGACATCTGAGTTAGCCACTAACTCATACGAAGAAGGAAGGAATTTATGAATCTTTGTCAATTTCATTTAATCGAGTCAAAGAATACTTTAAACTAGCTGTCCCGCTCGTAACTTCGTTTGCGTATGTACATGTTTAATACAATCTGATTTCTGGAACGCATGAGGAAACATACAAACATTGATTTTTTTATTTATATATAGTGATCTAAAACTACTTTTGCATTATTGCCTTTCTAATAAAACCGTTGGATGGTTTCAAAGTCTATAACGGACTTAAGTAAGTAAGAAAGAATCAATTTTTGTGTTTTATTTATACCTATAGATTAGAAGAATGGGGGGTGTATTGTCAATTAAATTAGAGATATCTACCCACTACTTGACCTTATAGTGGGAGCGATCTATCTGAATTTCTACAAACTGGGTACGGTCGAGGTTAATATACCTGACTAAAGTTCCGAACTAACTAAAGGTGAAGTAAGGTTGCTAAGAGCATTTTATCTATTATGGCTGGGTTGGTATCGATTTAATCAGGTTAGTTTCAAAACGAAGAAGTTCTGATGTATGTTGAAATTGCTTTTTCATCTCTAAATTGTTTGGTTAGCGACTGAAAACACATGTAGCAGTTTGAAGTGAATGCTTGTTTATTATATCTCCTGCTGTAGCTTGTCACTAAATGACGTGAAGAAAACCCATACGAATGTACTTCGCTGAAATGTAAGTTTGAAATTGTGAAGAGATACTTAGTAGCTACCTAATAGTCAAATTGATTTTCTAGAAATACTTCTTAGTTAAAGTGGGATTGGTTTGGCCACGTCTGCCGTGTGTCAAATAACTTATGGCAAAGCGACAAGGCACCCCGATCCAACGAGAAGGCGACGCGGTGGACCGAAACGAAGATGGCGGTACGAACTAGATAAATTTAATAAATTGGGTGGAAGTAGCTCAGGATCGTGATGCCTGGAGGGAAAGGGGGGAGACCTTTGCTCAGCAGTGGGATATAGATGGCTAGTATTATAATACTCGTATTAATAACTTCTTCGATGTTTTTTATATTTTCCCGTACCTAATGTAGATCAATTGTTGTTTGTTCGCAACCAACAACAAAACATTTGAGAACACAAAGTAACAAATAATAAGTTTATTTATTTATGTATAGACATGACATACTGCAAAAATATCATTTAGTACCTAATATACTCAAGCAAACAAAGCAACATCACTCGTCCAACGTGTCGCAAATTTTGCAAGGATGAAAGATATAATTTACGTAATTACCTGGTTCAATTTGCATACTGTATTATTTTACCTAACATGAATTTCATTCAGGGTTTTAATAAGGCTGGAGGCGAATTTGTCTTAGTAGTAATAAGTTAGGATATTTGATGGTTTAATACTTCTAGAAGTATTAAAGATAACGAAACAGCGCTTGAAAACAAGGGCAATTTTATTGTTAAAGTAAAGTTGGCTGACTCTTCATATAGATGTTTTCAGTTCTTGGGAGAGATGCTCGAACCCGCTCCACGTCCGACGTCCATTGTCGTAAACTTATGTACTCTTGTTTGCGTGCTTAATGCTTTTACCACAGTAGAGATAACTTCGCTGAAAGGTATAAGGCTATATACATGTATGTTCAGGAGTATCTATCCTAAACTAGTGTGATTACATTACGAATGCCTTTTATTATGATATGGAATAATCAAATTGACAGTTAACCAAACGCTTTGTCATTCCAAAGTAGAGCATTACAAATAATTCAATGGATAACCTGAGGGGTTTCTTTTAAATTCTTATTTTATTAGGATTTGAAAGGGGCCTGGTGACCTGGTGGTCTTTTTTAAACCTACTTCTGGCTCCAGTCCCCCACAAAATAGGTTTCTCATTGTTACCGACTAGTTAATTTAAATTTATGTTTGTAAGAAACTTTGTGTGAGAGAAATTAAAAAATCTTTTTATCTTATCTTATCTTAGGATTTGAAAGTCATTGATTGAAAATGTCAGTCCCATGATAACAAAGATTGATACATACATATTTAACTTACTAAATAATCATAATATCATTAATGAATTTATAAAATGCCCTTGCTGCCTCACGTGCGCTGCGGCAAGAACAAGTCAAATAACACCAATATCTTTTTTGAGTTTTTTGAATCCTAAAAATCTGTTAGAACATAAAATATACAACCGAACAAAAATAGACGGATTCGATTCGGAAACTTTTCAAATGTTTTAAAATATCTTTGCTGTTTACTGAGCGTATTATGTTGTCTGTGATTAAGCTATGAGATTATTCTCAAACCATAAAGCAATATTATCTAGCGGTCTCATTTTAAATTCATTAAAGATTACCAAATCAAAGTCAACGTTTCATTAAAGACCTGTCTAACCATTTCAGTTTTAATTTTGGCGAGCTTGCAAATAAAGAAGATGTACAATTTAATATTCACCTTTTGAGCGTTATGTCTCCGAACGTGGTGACTCAGCTTGCTGTTTAAATGAAAATTAACGGGGCTTAGAAGATACTGGGCTGCAGTGCTATTTACGATCCAAAGCGAGGCGTGGTGGGGTCGTTGTCACGATGAGGGTAGATAATCCGAGATACCGTAACGACGGGAAACAAAGCACAGGTAAAATAATTATCTGAAAATTACTGCAATTGACCAGTTTGAGGACAGGTGCAATGACGCTCATTAGGCGAGGCCAATGTTTAGCAGTGGACTGTTAGTACGTTTCACTATATTTTGTTACCTACACCTGGAGATAATAAATAAATAGATAAATAAAATATTTATTTCACCCAATTTCACTACAATGCACTTCTTTAGTAACCGAGTAGTCCACAATTGGGACTTCCTACCTGAAGATGTTGTATCGGCTACTTCAGTAAATAAGCTCGAAATCTGAGGGTGTACGGGGTTCAACCCACACCGTCGGAACCCAAGCCAACCTCACCTGCACGTGGTGCACCCTGCTAACTTACAAACGGGGCTCTGGCGACTGGCTGATTGCGGCATAGCACAGCCTACATCGGCACAGCTAAATCCCCTGGCCACCGAAGGGCAGCAGCGTCGGTGGTGCGAGAAGCTGTGCCCTGCGATCCCCAACCCGCATGCCCAGCGTGGGGATCATGGGCATATCCCCCTTTATTAGGGGAGGCCTATGTCCAGCAGTGGACTGATATAGGCTGCTGTGTGTGGAAGCTGCTCGTCCCTGCGATCCCCAACCCGCATGCCCAGCGTGGGGATCATGGGCATATCCCCCTTTATTAGGGGAGGCCTATGTCCAGCAGTGGACTGATATAGGCTGCTGTGTGTGGAAGCTGCTCGTCCTAAATTAAATAATAATTTATATAAATATGTAAGTAGGTATATAATAAAAATATAATAATGATAATACCTATAGTTGAATTATAATTACATACATCTTCAAATTAGGTCCCTGGATAAAAGTTCACTTCAAAATCGGGTAAAAAGGACCTTACTCAGCTTATAGGCAGCATCAGAGATAAGGTTCACATGCCGCCCTGGTTTGGTTAAACCTGGAGAAAATAAACTCACGGAATCAACATATACTGCTCCGAGGAGCTAGGAAGCTTCAAATTACGAAACATTACCGAAACAGCTCAGCTCGACCACAAGGAAGTATTGACTTTACGACCGGGGAAAATTATCAGATATCTCAACTCGAAGAGTAATCATGACCGAAAATGAGGGTCCTCTACACGACAATAGGGTAAATGTTGTAAAAACGTGTCCGAGACGTAGTCTTGCTCTGAAATTAGTAAAGCTAGGATTATATACACACTGGACGCTATTTACTCAGACTAGCTGTTTTGTATTGTCCGTATCTATTTATTGTAATATCTGATTTTAAGTCTTATTTTCCCGTTTATCTTACTTTCCTGTTTGTCTTGTTTTCTACGCTTGTCCCAGTTTAATACCTACCTTATATCTTGATTAAAGATTAATTTAGGATAAGTAATTGCCACATCCTATAAACAGGGTGCATATAACTGAACTCTATACTAGTCCATAAGTTATATTTTGCAATAAATAAACTAAACTAAACTATTCAAATTTGAAAGGTAAGTATACCTAATACTTCTCTATCTATCTATCTACTAAGTAAGCAGATGCCTACTTTGCTTGGCAATTTAGGGTATATAGTAAATTATTTAGTTCGCTACCTTTCTCATTATTTTTTTCTAATAAACAACCCTCTGCTCATACTGACCGGCAAGGAAGCTGGATGAGAAAGATGAACTATTAGCGGTCGAGCACGTGCTTATTCTATCGCGCTATATTTTTATTTTATAGCCTTAATTGTAACTATACAATTGATATGCAGTGTAGGACAAATTAATTTTTATAAATTTCAAAGATGGTTAAAAAAAAATCTCAGGATTCATATGGTTTTTTAAGTACATATCAATATGGTGAAGGTAAAAATTACTATTTATTTAACGCATGAAAATGGTTATATTGTTTAAATATAAATTACTAGCTTCCGCCCGCGACTTTGCTCGCGTGGTACCGGGATGAAAAGTAGCCTAAGTGTTAATCCAGGTCACAAACTATATTCCAAGTTTCATCCAAATCCATTCAGTAGTTTTTGCGTGAAAGAGTAACAAACATTCATCCATTCATCAATCCATACATCCATACTCACAAACTTTCGCATTTATAATTAGTAGATTAGGTAGGGTCCATAAGCTACATAGTTCCAGAGCTGTAGAGAGTAGTATGCAGGGTAGGTAATCGCTGCTGCGCCGCGCGACCGTATCGACCGCCGCCTGTTGAATGCCACCCCACCCTTATCCCCAAGACCTTCCCCCAACCCTTACTTTTCACGTGCTTAAAATAGAAGCGTGCAATGTCGATATTTGTAACATTGGCCCGCCATAGGACACTAAACATAAGTAATTCATACCCTTCGGTTTCACTGTCGCTTTTATATATTTTCAGAAATTCCGGGCAGAATTTGCAGCTTAGAAATTTGAATCTTTTTCATTAGATAATTCAGGATTATTCATACAAATAGAAAATTGCAGAACAACAGAGTTCAACAGAATGTAATTATCTGAAAATGAAGAACGAAAATGGATTCGACTGTTGTAGCTCCCGAATCAAATGTTTTGGGTAGATAGATTGTTAGATCTCTAGAATTCATACATAATCTAGCTTCTGCTCATTCCAGCCTGATAGAAATAAATAAATAAATAAATAATCCTGGACGTTATCACACAGCATCATGTAGCCCCAAACTAAGCAGAGCTTGTATTATGGGAACCACATGATTGATATATACATATATACTTTTTTTTTTGTAAATACATTCATATCATACTTAGAAAACACCCAGACCCGAGACAAAAATATCTGCAGAACATGCAAACATTTGTCCCGCAGCGGGAATCGAACCCGCAACCTTCTGCGTCACAGGCGGACCTTCGCCCACTGCGCCACAGAGGTCGTCAATAGAAAGATACTCACCCGCTGAGCAACCAAGGTTTATATTAAAAAATATAAGACCAATGCCATACGTAAGCTTACACCTGTCTAATAAGCACTGTAAATAATAGCGACGAGTTACTGCAATAATAAATAGAGCTTCTGCCACTAAAAGATAAGGTCAAAACGCTTTGCTCTCTACATTGCCTTTGCTAATAAATAATTCAAGATGTCTGTTTGTACAGTGAGAACATGATTGGCACTGGCACTCATATCTCACTTCAAAGAGAACTTCGAAGAGGAAGACTGTTAGCGAACTTCAGTAAAGTAAAATAAAGTATTATTTTTTTGAGTTTTATTGTTCTAACCCGTATTAGTGTAGTGAATAGTGTTAGTGATACTTTGTAATGAACATAAACAAAGTATCCTAACACTGACACAATCTTAGAAATAATTCTAATAATATTATAAATGCGAAAGTGTGTATGTTCCGTTTTCACGTCAAAATGGCTGAACCCGATTTGGATGAAATCAATATACATATAAAATCCATAATCCTAAATGTCTCACTGACGGATCAATGCAGAGCTTAAACCGCGATTGAAGAGACCTAAAACATGGAGTTTGTGTTCTTTGTATGACGTAGGTGTACAGACGGGTGAAAAACGGGAGCAAAGTTTGTATGGGACAACGGGATACCTTGGTCCAATCTACTTCAAATTTTGCATAAACATTCTTCAACATAATTGATGGAAGACGTGTTCCGTATTTTATTGAAAATTAACGCCTAAAGGGGTTAAAAGGGGGTAGAAAGATAATTTGTGGGTGATTTGTATCGAATTTAATATGAATACTCTTTAGTGCTTTTGATTTAATATCCGTTTTTTTACACAAAACTCAAACCGATCTCTTTTAAATTGGAATGTCAAATATTTTGGTGAATTATAAAAGAATAATAGCGTTACTAATACAAATCTAAAAAACGAACGGTTAAACGATGCTTACACTTTTGCCATCTCTTACTATTGTATAAACAAACAGTGACAGGGCTTACTTTAAGCACTGGTTAAAATTATGTAGCTTTATAAGTAAGGGGGTAGTGTTTAAATCAAAAGCACTAAGAAGTATTGTACATAAACAACATGAAGTACCATTTGTTTAGAGTTTTGTTGACATCGTAGTGCAGACTATTCTGTGGTTCAGATTTGTTGTATGTTTGTATTATTCGAGCATAACTCTCAAACCGTAGATCCAATCTGCATAAAAATTGGTAGGTCAATAGGCAGTATTTGATTTTTTGCTGGGAAGTATTATAAGTTATATCAGACAGGCGTTCATCAAGATATGGAGTCCCAAAAGGGGAAAAAAAATTAACGATACGTCCAGCCTTATGTATTTTTTATTATTTATTTTTATAAACTCCCATTTTTTTGAGTTTCTTTGACGTCGTATGATTGGATAAAATATACTGCGCTATCAAAACGATTATTAGTGTTCTACTTATAGATAATTATTTTTCCTTTTTTTAAGCACAGGTATGAAACCAAGTTAGTCGGGGTTAGTCAGAAGCAAGATCAGAGGCAAGTCAAAATATTGTGTTTGTCACATGCCTACTCACTGAGTGCACAGTGCTCAGTAGTCAGAACACATAAAAAACAGCTCGCGCCCTAGAATAAGTGTGTTCTTATCATTCATATACTAGAAACTAGCACGTCGACTGCGGGCCTCGCAGCAGTGTGTCGAGTAGCAGCTCGGGCTCTAGAGCAAGTTTGTTTTCAGCACCTAAAGTGTACTGAATTTTAGCATAGTAACTTTATGCTATCTGGGAAGGACAGATAGAAGATGCATGTTTGCATGGGGAGGGAAACCAACCATTTCTCAAGTTACGAATACTACCTATACGTTGACTTGGCGACTGAAAAGGGAGCAAGAATGGGCTCGGAAAAAGCGGTGGAAGCGGAAGTGGGAGTGGGAACGGGATCGGGAACGGGAACGCGCCCGGGTACCCGGACCTAACCTGTAAATGTAGGTAATTTAGATTGGTACCTATACCTACTTTTTATTCTGTACACAGTTACTGCTACGTATAAAATAATCATGTTCGGGAAACATTTTGCAGAACACCGTGCTTTAAAAAGCGATTACACGCAAACGAAGTTGCGGGTGGGTCAGCTAGTTTAGTATACAAAATAGATGGTACCTTGAGAATAGATTGATGAATAGATCTCATCCGAGTACCACGCGGGCGTAAGCTAGTATTTGAATAAAATTAAGTTAAATACATAATACTCACTAGCCTACATACTCAGCCAGATTTATTGAATACAATTAGATCAGTAATACTGTATCACACAGACAACAGCATGTAACAAATACTTTTGTAAATCTGTTTAGCGGTTATGATAACCTTATTTTAAAAATAAAATAATGACAAAAATGGGGCTATTGGTTACTTTACAAGGGATTTGGAGCTCCTTGTCAATAAACAAATAATTATTCATCGTAAAAATTAAACATCCTTATCTTGAACAATGAACCCAGTCATAAAATAAATATCTATCTAATTGCACCATTTAATATGAAAGTCGTTTAAAAGATATCTACCTAGTACCTATCTTATATTAAAATTAACGACCTGGGGAAATGACTCATGAATGCAAGCTTCCGGGAGCATTTTTTAATCTGTCTGCTCGTTATAATATTGATTAAAATTCTAATAAAGCTATTTTTATTGCTCAGAAAACTTATTGACTAACCGTCCTATTCAATAATAGTTCTATAAACCCTCTGGTTTCTCTGGTTCTCTCTAGCTATCTCTATAGCTCTAATGGCGAATATCATACTATAGGAGCGTTATAAAATTATATTTGATTTTGAATAAGGGGAAGAATATATTTTGCATTTTTTTATGGAGTCTGGAAGAGCATAGAACGGGCGCATATAGTGCAGAGGGCTTACCACAGGTTTTGATAGTTTTCGAAAACTTTATAAGTTTCGGTATCTTTCCATACATTTTCGTAGTTCATGCACGTTTCCCTAGAGGCGCTGTACTGAAAATGTATGGAAAGATACCGAAACTTATAAAGTTTTCGTAAACTATAAAAACCTGTGGTAAGCCCTCAGATGTAGGTAAATATGCTGCGTGCGACGGACGGTCGAGGCCAGCGGGGCGGCGCCGGCGAGGGTTCGTTTCTCTGGCATGCTGTCTCGTTCTTGTGTTCGCTAACGGGCCTGCTTATGATGTTTTTGAACGTTGCGCAAGTATTTCTTTCTATTTGGATCTATACTCAGCAAGTTTTCTCATGTGTGGTTAATATTAAACGTCTTCAAACCATGTCTGCGCAGCTTTGCGCAGTCTTTATAACGTAAAGGTCTTCCCACAGCTTTCATTGCATCCGCAATTTCACCAAGCAGGACATGTCTTGGCTGGCGAGTTTCGTCCATGCGATGTATTACGTGTCCTAGCCATCGCAAGACTATCTCTTTGAGCACGCCAGTAAAACTGGGCAGCTAAGTGATCTCAAGAACTCTTTTGTTGTGATGTGGAGGATATTCCGAAGGTGTCGCATATAAAAGGGTTAACCCTAGAGTGTATCTTTGACCACGCTAGTAAAACTGGGCAGCTACGCGATCTCAAGAACTCTTTTGTTGTGATGTGGAGGATGTTCCGAAGGCATCGCATATAAAAAGGGTTAACCCTAGAGTGCCTCTTTGACCACGCCAGTAAAACTGGGCAGCTAAGCGATCTTAAGAACTCTTTTGTTGTGATTTGGTGGATGTTCCGAGGGCATCGCATATAAAAGGGCTAACCCTTGCTCAAAGAAACACTCTTGCGATGGCTAAGACACGTACATCGAATGGACGAAACTCGCCAGCCAAGACATGTCCTGCTTGGTGAAATTGCGGATGCCATAAAAGCTGTGGCAAGACCTTTACTACGTTATAAAGACTGCTGACGTTCCTCTTTAGCATATGATGTCCATGTCTCGGCTCCGTACAAGAGTAAGCTGAGAACGCAAGCCTGGCAAACACGGTTCTCGGTCTTTACGATTTGCTATCCCATGCTCTTGTACAAAGTCTTCCGCACATGGACTAGTCTTGCCAAAGCCAAGATCTATTTCTACGTTTAGTGAAGTGACTGGTAGTTTTATAGTCTTAGTAGATACTCTACAAATTTTAGTTCTGCTTTGATGTTAGCTGGCCCAGTTACTGAAATGAACTACTCAAACAAAATATTACGATTCCAAATAGATTTCATTAAATATCATAGTATACCTACAAAATTTTATAAGTAAATAACAATTTTCAATACTTGATAGGATCGTATTTTGACCCTTGCTGATGTGTAGGTAAAGGCTTGGGAAAGGGACGGAAAGCCATCACATTTTTATAATTATAGATCCGAGGATGGGAATAAAAGTTGTGAGCCTATTTGTTTTCAGGGTTCCCTAGTCTAATTGTCAAACCTGAGCAAAATTTTTACAGTGCCCTATTAGGTAGGTACCGAATAAAAAAAATAGAGAAAATAGATTATCCATTCTTTACCTCAATGAATACCTTTATAATGTCCATTTATTTTTAACAAAACCAGCCTATTCAGTCCACTGTTACACATTGACATTGTGGCTATTAAGGATACCAATTCGCCTCCCCAATAGGAAGAGGGATATACTGAAGTCTGTGGTTAAGCCCATAATTAATCTAGCCTAGACACATCCTGCAACTGTCCGCCAGAGTCCCGTTTGAGGGTGCACGCCGAGCAGGCTGACTTGGGTTACAAAGATGGAGGTTGAAAATCCTAACACACTATTCTATCTTATTTCTCTCAAACTCCTAGACATCAAGAGTCCATATTTTACATATCATATAATGTCCAATTTATTACTTGTCCATTTTTACCCGACTGCCGAGATCGACGACCTCTATAGGTACTGGGCGAAGGCCCGCCTGAGACGCAGAAGGTTGCGGGTTCGAATTCCCCTACGGGACAAATGTTTGCATATTCTGCAGATATTTGTCTCCGGTCTGGGTGTTTTCTATGTAAGATAAGCATGTCATTACAAACAAATAATTATATATGTAGTATATCAATCCTGTGGTTCCCATAATACAAGCTCAGTTTAGCTTGGGGCTACATGATACGGTGTAATAACGTCCAGCAATATTTATTTTTTTATATTTAGCTTTTAACATCGTTGTTGCATTTTATTAGAATATATTTCACCAAGCAAAGAACTGTATGTATGCTGACTAACTGTACGGAAGCTAATGTATGAGTACAACTTACGCTTTACTGTTTTTTTGTAGCACAAAATAACTTTCGACCGCCCGGCCCTAATTCCTTTCTCCGCCAATCCCCATTGGAATCCTTTTCTATGTAAGTATTGTCAATTTGACGAATTACTATCAAATTCCTTTACCGAATTTATCTAGGAGTAGTCAGCCACATAATTGATAAACAAAAAGATTGCTGAAACGTAAGTTGATGGAAAGTAGATAATAATATTATCTACTTGTTACTTTCTTGTACTTATTGCATATTATACAAGTACATGTAGTTGTCATATATCAAGAGGTGGAGCCAATAACTTAGAAAAACCGGTCATTGTCGCCATGTACTTAGAGGAGGAAACGATCCAGAGGAATATCCCCCAACCAGGTGGTCTGCCCAACTTAGAGACAAGGAAACGTCATTCTAATAGTACAGTGCAGATGTACACAAATTGGAGTCGCAAGTGACAGGCTGTTCACGCCTACAGTACATCGCCGGGTGATCACGATCGGCAGGAATTTAGTACCAACTACCTACAAAGAAGAAGTTAGCCACATAATTTGACTAAGATAAAGTTTGCTAAGCCTTAAGGCATTTTATCTTTTTTTATAGAGTTACCTCTATAGGTAGTACAAGTACCTCAGTAAGTAAGTAAATAAAAATGTATGCCTAAGTTTTTTTAAACTGGCCTACTATAAATGATTGAAAGAATATTATCAACTATAATTATTGTTGGTAATCCATAAACTGGACCCGCAACACAGACTCAACGGAACGTCTGGTAGTGCAAGGCAAGATGGAGGGCAAAAGATTACGAGGCTGCTCCCCCACGCGGTTATCAGACCTAAATAAATGTATCACACAAACCACTATGACCAAATGTTCTCGTGAAGCTTCTAATTCCTAGTAGTCTGTGCTACTAATAGATCTCAATGGAGGCATGTAACAAGAGCCACCATTCAAACTCGACCTCCACGGCCACGACCACTCTGACAAGAATGTCCGACTAATAAGAAGAAGAAATAAAATGTATTGAAAGATTCTAAAATTATATAAACGGAATGTGTTGGACATTTGTAAGTGTCAAATTTTTTTAAAATTGTAGGTAATGTACAACACAAATATTAAAAAATTCACCGTTGGAGAATTAGGCAATGTCCCCTAAATGTTGTAAAATGTAATGGGCGGAGGCAACCACTTACCTCAGAGTCGGCAATTTGCCAAATCGTCGAATTTTGTATAAAAATATTTTACATAATAAAAGTTATACGTGCATTCTACAAATCATTTTAGCTATAAAACTAAGTTCTAGAACCGATCCGTAGGCCATTCTAAGTAAAACTTCTAGCTAAATGTAATAAATTATCTGAAGTCGCTTGTGTTAGATAATTTAAAAATAGTTACAGGCATTACTTACGTAATTAACATCTTTCTGATTTATACAATGGATTCAATTCAATAGATATATACTGGACTATCTGTCAAAGTTTACCCTCATTGTTTTAGTGAAACCTTATACACTTCACTCAAATTTGATGAAGAATAACTAAAAACAAACCACCCATACTTAACCTCAAAAGTACTTTTTTATTATTTGTTTTATAAATATGTGCACTTTATTAATATCTTACCTATATAGTAAAAGTTTCATTTATGACATTAGTTAACTGAAATATTACGTATTTAATTGCAAAAAGTGTTGAAATGTTTGTTTACAAACATTCTTCATCCAATATGGCTGAAGTATAATGACGAAAAAAATTATAAAGACATCGAACAGTAAGACGTTTCCTCCTCTAAAAAAATTCACAACATTCGTGTCAAAGTGACACGAATGTTGTGAATTTTTGACTTCTTAAAATGACTCTATTTAAGATAATATGATGCAATGTTTTTCAGCGTAGGTATAAATCCCACTGCAGATATGAGCCTATCCCATTCCTCTCCCATGTCTCTCCCTATTTGAGGAGGAGGGGGTCATGATGATCTTATTATAATAACACAAGCCATTGTGCCCCCGGACCTAAAGGCACACGTGCCTAATTGGATTTCATGTGAGTTATAGGTACTCGTAACTCTACTACGATTCCATCATAATAAATACAACTGTCAACAGCATTAGCAGTCCCCTCGAGTAATAATCATAACTCAAGCTAACCACGAGGATGGCGCGATAGTTCCATCCCACTGGAAGATGACACGCAATTTCGTCTAGGCATAACCGTTTATAGCAGGGAAAACGCGAATAAAGTGGAGGAAACTCAGAGTGAATGTGATGTTGGTAGAGAAAAAACGAAATAAACTAACCACATGGCACATACCGTACCGATCTCAATTCATTTGCCTATATTTCATCTAGTTTTGATAATTTTAGGTTTAGCTTGTTAGCAAAATAAATGTAATACTAATAAATATCAATAAACCCTAAAAATAGGAACCTTCCTGCTTATATATTATTACATGACCCTAAGAAAAAAACATAGAACTATAATGGTTATTGCGGTAATCCTCATTAATTTCATTCCCAACAAAAGTTTAAATACTTAAAACCAATTAAAGTTTAGAGAATGCCAAGAACCCGTACCAATTTCGTCAAAACCAAACGTATCCCATAAAATCTATTATATTTTATATAAATTACATTAATAATATTTTTTATATTATTTTTGTATATATAATAGATTAATAATATTTTTAGATGCTAACTTAAGTAACATTTTCTTTAGTTTCACACACCAACGGGATTAATAATCAAGTAAAAAAAATTTTTGTTTATTTGGTTTCCGCCGCCCGCCACCATTAGACTGCAACAACCATTGATAATACTATTACTATGGCAACAAGCTTTGATATATACTGTTACTATGGCAACAACCCTCATTTTTAACTACTAAGACAGTAGAATCGACTAAAAACTTATTGGAGATTACCGAGATTAGTCTTTGTACCGAGCGCCATACATCAGACCGCATTGTCTTTTCCAAGAGTTATAAAACACAACACAAAAATTAACTTGAAATTGATATTGTAAGATAATAATATCATAAGTAGGTAAGTATGGGTTTACACTTTTTTATGGTCTGTTCTTACCATGGCCTGCTTTCATTTTATAACTCTTACCAACTGAAATCAGCTGAATATAGAACGTAGTGGGCTTTAGATTAATGGTATTGCTGAAACACCGAGTCTGCAATAACTGGCTCCAAGCCTTGTCTCTGAATTAATAAGTGCCTGTCAGATGACTGTGCTGATGCGAGAAAATTAAAAGCCCGAATTTAGGTCATTGCTTTATGTTTTCAAAACCAAACAGAGTACTTGTAGGTTGATATTGTTAACCTTTTTTTAGTTGTTTATCTGTAAGATAAATAAAATATAGAGAGTAAAAAAATATCTTCTAAAATCGCTTGTTTATGCCTATATTTATGTAAAACTTTGAGGTTCACGTAAAATTACATTTTAGCTTAGCTTAAAACAAAGCCAAAACAGCATATAGCATTTCAAGCGACATCTACGATAATTCCTTGAAACTGAAATGCAAACATCTTTTCAACCAAGGTTTTATAAAAGCTTTGCTGGTGGCGCCATCTGACAGACTTTTCCAATAACACACGATTTTCCTAATTACTCGTGAATCAACTAGATGGCGCTTTCAACAATTTAAAGTTTCTGTTTCTATAATCTTAGTTACTGATGTGCCCTTTCTATACTATACTGTGGTACTACTATAGAAAATGTTATGAAGAACGAAAATGGAACTTTAGCGAGGCAAAAGTTAAATTAAAATTTTCTTCCTCTTCAATTCCTTTACATTAGGTACCTATAAATAGTAGGTAACTATAAGGTTGTATTCAACTACTGTTATACTATGCTAATCAACAAAAAAATCGTGGTATCCTTTAGTATTCTCAGAATGATCTTACAAATTAATTCCTGAGATTTTTATCTCATGTGTATATAATAGTTAGGTAAACCTAGGAGGATGATTTGCAGAAGGTAGCTGCCGGAAAGTGGAAGTGGAGAGCCAAAGATCAGGCTCAGTGGCCTTAACTGGGAAAGGCCTATGTCAGTGATATTAAGAATAATTTGTATGAAATTACCTGTTTTAAATAATGCGGCGTTTTTATTTCCCTTACATGTATACCAAACAAGAAAGGATTTTCCATACAAAAATAGGTGTTCAAAAAATATTTCCAGACATTTTTCTTCCGAAAGGAAATTCGAGATGAGTAATGGCATTGGCTTTTATCAAAACAAATGCGGTGTGTAAAAGGTTTACCCTGGTTTTGTGTTGTAGGTATAAAGAAAGTTTGCTTTTACCTATATCTTGGTCCTGGGGGACAAAGTTGAAAATTTGTACATAAAAACATTCTATCTTCTCAATATCTTTAACTAGCTTCCGCCCGCCGCTACACTTGCGCAGTACCAGGATAAAAAGTTGTTTAAGTAAATGGTCATCCAAACAAAAACATTTTCAACATTGAAAATGCAAAGTAATGGCTGAGTCTCGCTACCGCATATAAAAGTTTTGAGATCTACTGCACTGCCGAATCGCCATTCTCAATTAACCTTCCTTAACAAATCATTTTGAAACAATGAATTAAACCATTATAATTTTTAGTACTTGGCTATTAAAGCAGCATGCGTTTTACAATAAAATTCAATTAGCATCTATCCATGAGATGCTGCAAAATAGCCAAGTACCTAATAAAAATCATAATGGTTTAATTCATTGTTTCAAGATGATTTGTTAAGGAAGGTTAATTGAGAATGGCCGACTCAGCAGTACACTAGATCTCTACTTTTTTGTGCGGTAGCAGGATAGTGAGACTCAGCCATTACTTTGCATTTACTTTGCCTTATTTCTTTTCATTTAAACTCAAACTCAAATGTATTTATTCATTATGCACTGTAAAGTACACTTTGAATCTGTTTGAATCGTTATTTTACCATTGACTTAATATTAGTAATACTCTTTGCATTTTACGGAGTACGGATTACCTAATAGACGGATACTCAAATATTTCGAATTGAAAAAAGAATACAAACTTCTTATGTGGATACCATTTCCGTTTCCGTTCGTTAAGACTTTTGATGGTCATGAATGAGTGGCAAAATATGGTCACTTATGGTAACTATGATGGCATATATCTTGAAAACTATTATAGCTACAGACACGAAATTTTGTAATTGAGGTAAAATCCGTATAATGTCCTTGTGGCATAATTTTCAGCATCATACTGTAAGTTGTAACGAAGTTATAGGGGGCTGAAAAATGTCCGAGTTGATTCCGGTAAAGGCAAGTACGCTACGGCTTCGCCCGCTCATCTCGGTGGGGTCGCTGCGTATATTCCAAATTTCATCCAAATTCGCTCAGCTGTTACGAAGTCACACACACACACACACACACACACACACACACACACACACACACACACACACACACACACACACACACACACACACACACACCCACACACACACACCCACACACACACACACACACACACACACACACACACAACTTACGCATTTATTAATATAGTGTCATGATACTACTTACCTATTCTTTGCCTACCTACGGTACGGTTGTTAGCAAAACCACCTTCATTAAAGTACTAAGTAGCATAACATTAAACGTCTTATATGAGAGAAATCAAAGCAAATAGAGATAAATCACATTACATACTTACAATTACTTCATGTAATTTTGCTCTACATTCCACATCAAAAAGATACCTCAGATAAGCTTATTTGTTGAGATGTTGGCACAAACATTAGATAAAAAGTATAACAGATACTAAACAAATCTAATAATGTAGCTTTTCTGTACAAAAAATATGAGTAAGCAGACTTAGAAATCAGAATCCTATGAAAAAAGCTTAAGCTGTTTACGAATCGCAGCATGAGATGAAATTCATGGCACAGAAAATCTATAACAATCTGTTTTTGAGGCTTCAACTACCGACTAATTTTAGACTACATCTAAGTTAAAACTTTTGAGTTTCTCTTAAAGATAAGAATAAGAAATTAAATTATCCGAATGATACCGAAAGTGACCGATTAGCAAGCTGAAGTGGCAGTGGGCCGGCCGTGAGCCGCAAAACCGATAACAGTCGACCAATCGGATATTAGAATGCAGACCGAGTTTAGGTAAGCGTAGTGTATGACGCCCGCGCACCCCCTGGCTAGATCGAACGATGATCGATGGGTGATGAACTGAATGGCGTACCTTGGGAAAACCTAGTAACGTAGTACGTTCTGCATTGGACTGCTATAGTTTGATGATCACGATGAAGTTAAAACTAGTGAAATGCCTGTGACTTCTTCTAAGATTTTTTATTATTGCACCTCTCGTTATTGTTTACTTGTATAGATAGTCCTAGGACAAAAAAATGCGAAAGTTTGTGTGTGTGTGTCAGTCAGTAGGTACAATATGTTTGAGCCCACTCATCTCTGTAACGTCTGAACGGATTTTGATAAAACTTGAAATAACATAGTTTGTGACCTAGATTACTTAAATATTTTTTATCCGGGTACCACGCGAGCGAAGCCGCGGACAGAAGCTAGTATGGAATAAACTAGCAGGAAGTAGCTGGCACAAGTTGAGGGAGGCCTACACCCAGCAGTGGGTGAAATCGGGCTGTGGATGATGATGATGATGATGAAGTAGCTGTATAATAGGCCTTAGTAGAGGTGTAAGATGTATTTTCCACAGCCACTAAAGAGACCCCTGAAGATCACCGCTGGTGGTCCCACATAAATTATCTGGTTAAATATTAAAGTTTTATTAGCTATCCTAGAATATTTATACCCATTTTTATTGCAAAGGATACGAAGTATGAAAATCTTTTGGAACCGCATGCTATTCTACAGAAACTACTTTTTTCATAAATCATGTTCATAATTCAGAATCATTTATTTGCAACGAACATGGGTATTACAATAAATTAACAGATCATAAGTCATTTTCAAAACAGTTCTACTTGACAGTAGAATATGCTACTGTCAAGAGCATGCAAATATTTAGGCGATATTTAATAGATAATTAATAAAATCAATAAATAACAATGTCAAAACAATAATAATAATAATATGATGTCAAACTAAGAAAAATCTACTGCATTTATCCGTCAGATATTCATTAATTGTGTAATATGTTTTTCACTTCTCTTGCTTAAAAAGTGTATCATAATAGTGTAGCTTAGCGGGCCTAAAACTCGAGTTTAATACCTCGGGCTAATAAGTATTTTTTCTTTTTAATTTTTGTCTAAAATCATCAGCCCGTACAAAGCATTCGTTCTCTTACATAAAAACCCGACTTCTTGGTGCTCCGCCAATCTTTTTTTTTTTTTTAAAATAGAACCGTCTTGGTGATGTTTTATGAAGGTTGATTAATTTTTAATAAAATTTCTGAAAATTGTCTAATTTTGAATTGTTTTATTTTCTCGCAATCGAAGTGAAAAGTAGTGTTTTACTCGGGCCAAAACCACCCATTATAACTCCTTCTTGTCATCCTCCCTCGCTACGCTCGGGTGTACAACAACCTCGTATATAATGGGATGGTTTAGTCCCTTGTAAAACAATGTACTACTATTTAGAATACGTATACGATTTGTATACCTTTTGCAACTGTTATTTACAATTTAATACCTCGTAAATTGTAAATAACATAGTTGCAAAAGGTATAACCTTGTCTTAAATGTTTTTTGTGGGTTGCAAATAAACAATTTGATTGAATTTGATTGATTGATTAAGAATTATCTTAATTTTGTTAAATTCTCATTGTAAATGTAAAGATTATTTTGTTAACAAGGACTTTTGCACAAGTCTCATGTATTTTTTGTGTTGTTATATGTAGGTGTACTTACTCTGAGTTGCTATAGGTCTTCAATTAAATTGTATTCTTTACTATTTGTAAGCGCTCGTGGCGAGGTTTACTTCGGTGTTCGTTCGGTTCTTCGGTGGTGACCGTTTAGTCACAATTAGATTTGAGCGCTTCCGTGCTTCTGAAGGCATGTTAAGAAGTTGGTCCCGTCTTTTCAGTCATTAAGCCATGTCGGAGGCCTTCGGGCGGCCTGAAAATTCCGAAGACTATTTGTAGGGTTGGTTTATTTATTGATTTGACTCAAATAGAAAAATAAGTTCCCAACTTTATAATTTGGTTTGTTCAACTTAAACTAAATAATCTAATCTATATCACTTATAAAATACATTATTGTTGGATACCTTTCGGTTATTGATTAAATAATTACCAAATTAAAGTGGATGGCGGTAGGCTGGCCACATGAGTCGGAAAGGGGAACAGCTGTTGCAAACTTACTCTGAATATTGAGTTCTATAATCAGCTAAAGTTGTCTTCGTTTGAAATACTCAGATGCCACCGACACGCTACGTAATATCGATTCAATACCACCAGTTAATTATTCAAGCTCCGTTCCAATAACTTGACCGACATCGGTGGCTTCCAACTTGTAAGTAATTTAGAAATAAATATTATGCAGTACGGGATTAAATACCAATTATTGTTCTAATGGGGTGTTTTTTTTTTTTTTTTTTTATTATTATATTTGATTCACTGTTGTTATATAATACAACAACATTTCATAATACAACATTCAATCTAGTGAGGAAATAAGAAAACACAAAACTTATAATCCTAAAACTAAACCTAAGCCTAACAATAAATTATTTTACTAAGCCATTAATATAGGTACATAATTCTAAAATTTACACACAAAACAACATAATAGGAAAGAAAGAAGGAATAGAACATAAAAACTACCGTAGAATTATAATTCAATAAATACTTTAAGCACTTCTCTCTAATGGGGTGTAAGGGGTTCCGGGGGGTGTCACCTGCCCGCGGTGCATCCTGCTGCATAACAAACGCAGCTCTGGTGGCCAGCTGATTGCAGCATAGCTCAGTTCGGCACAATTAAATCCCATGGCCTCCGACGAAAATTTGTACCCTGCGGTCCCGAATCCGAATGCCTAGCGTGAAAAATTATATGGGCATATCCCCCTTCTTATAGGGGAGGCATATGTCCAGCAAAGGGCTGAGTAGGCTGGTGTTGGTGTTGGTGAAGATAATCATTTTAATCCCGTAAAAGCACTGTAAAATTATGAAAGTCGTGGGTAATTTAATGTTCACTAAAATATATTGTTACTTGCTAAGAATCACTCAAGCACGATCCATGCAGTATTTGTAGAGCTGATATAGGATTTGGTATTTGAACGCAGAGAAAATCTACACTAGCTTATAAACTTTGATATGAGTTAAATGAGAAACAGTAAAGTAAAGTGAGTAAGGTTAGTAAAGTAGTTCCATTATCAGTCTTTATTTACGCGGGGGCTATATTGAACTTGCTGTTTTTGTGAGACATTAATATCTACTTAGTTAGACAGGGTATATACAATATTCTACATATATTATTTTGTAAGAAGTGAAATGTAATAGTTAATTGTTATTCATAACTAAGATAATAACAGTGCGGAACAATAACCGAATGTGAGTACCAACACAAGAAAGCGATAAATGTAAAAAAAAAAAAGTTTCTACAAATAAACTTATAGGTATTTAAAAAGCAAATTTGAACATTTCCTAGGGTATATCTACATGCCGATTTCGGTCAATACTAAAACTGTTAAAAGAAATGAACCATTGATCGTGATTTATAGATGTAGACTGAAATCAATGAAGCCCTCCTAATTCTTGATTGTCGACCCTATTTCGTCAAATTAACTCAGTCAAATAAAGGTCTGCTTGCCGGTTGATATAAACACGAGTCGTGGATTGACTACTTGCGTAAGAAAATCATTCCTTACTAGAAAGTTTGCCTGAACTATATTTTTAGGGTTCCGTACACAAAGAGTAAACACGGGACGCTATTACTAAGACTCGACAGTCCGTCTGTGTGTCTGTTTGTGTATCATATATGGCTGGTGTATCATATACAGTTGAAATTTTGACAGATGATGTATTACTACTAAGAAATAGGTACTAAAAACAGAATAAAATTAATATTTAAGTGGGGCTCCCATACAGCGGTACGAAACCCTTCGTGCGCGAGTCGACTCGCACTTGGCAGGATTTTTTTAATGGAGAGATGTCAAAGTTTTACTTACTTCGCGCTAGGAGCGCTGTTCGATTTCTATAAAAAATCTAAATGAATAATTCAATAGATATGAATAAAGGACAATACGAGTTAAGTTAGATGTATGGCGCTCGGTACCAAGACGGGAGTGCAGGTGAGTGCGTCAAAACCAAATCAATAAATTTTTTGCCGATTCTACTGTCTAGATAATTTAAAATGAGGGTTGTTGCCCTAGTAAAAGTTATGTTACACATCACACTGATATTGTTAATGTTATTTGTGTGTGTGCAAGTGTGCGTGTGCGTGTATGTGTGTGTTTTACCAAGATTCGAAAACAGGAATTACTTAGATTACCCATTTCTTAGTACACGTAGGTATCCATAGGTAGGTAATTTTTAGGTAGGTTTTTTTTTTTCTTTGAGATAAATTGAAATTGCTGTACTGGCCAAATACATGCAAGCAGCGGCCGGCAAAAGTTGTATAAAAATTCATATAATATATCGTGTTTTAGCGGCCAAATAAATTACGATGTTTTATAATATATTATAAATTACGACGTAATTTTAAAATGGAACGATCTTTTACTCCGAAACATGCCAACCAAGGAAGTAAATAATCAAAGGTTTCATTTAAATTTCTACCTGGCTTGCAAATAGAAAGCTGTTTATTGAAAAGAAAATAAATGAACACTTTCGACGCGTATAAAAATATTTCAAATAAATAGTTCTGCCTAGGTCCTAGCAACTTAGTTTTAATTTCCGCGCATTATTTGAGAAAACGACTATGTAACTATATAACGAGTATTGATGGACTTACGTATGTGTGCCTCGGCTTACATGCTTATCCATCAATGCCTCTTTTGCTGGCCGCTGCAGTAATGTAAGTACTATAGTCTCTCTATAGTCAAAGAGAAAATTATATTCACTTTTTTGCATAGATCTATCATCTGTCCAAAAATATTTGTTATCATCAAGGGCGAAATAAAACTCCAAAGCTTTCCCATCCATCGTGTTTACTCAATACTTCTTTCATTTGTGTTGGCTAATGCTTTCTCAATATTCCCTCAATCTGTTGAAAACATGGCAAGACCCAAATGTTATCAATCATCATTGGGTACAAAAAAAACTGATTACAACAGCTGTTATTGTAGATGGGTAGCTATTGTTGGTAAATATACGAAATAAATGAAATGATATATTTAGGTTTTCTGTAATTGTTATGGGGCAGAAATTGTAATTTTTAGGAGGCAAAAATAAAATGGACACTCTTTTGTTGTGAATATGAATGAACAACTCTCAAAAAATGTTTATGTAAAGTTACTTCCAGTAAATATTTATTCTTTTCTTATTTTTATACACCTTACGCCCAAGCCCTCTTAAAAGGTGATTTTAGAATTATTGAGCCTCGTAGAATAAAAAATATTACCTAGATGGTTTGTATTCCCAACAAACTAATTATTATGAATTCTAGAGTCCATTATATTTTTTGAACTAGTTTGCTAAAAGGATTTTCTAAAATTATGGCACCATGCGGAAACATTATTCATTTAGAGATAAAACTTACGCAAGGACTCATGCTCATTACGTTACAGAATATACGCTTTAAAGTTATATGTTTACGGCCTCTGTGGTTCAGTGCCGCCTGAGACGCAGAAGGTTGCGGGTTCGATACCCGCCGTGAGACAAATGGTATGTTCTACAAATATTTTTCTCGGGTTTGGGTGTTTTCTATGTATGATATGTAAGTAGGTATTTACAAACAAACCTATGTAGTGTATCAATCATGAAGTTACTTATAATACAGCTAATTGCTGCTTAGTTTGGGGCTGCATGATGTTGTGTGGACAAAAGTAATGAATGAGTGGGTATGGGTACGGTCCGTGACAAATTCGATTAACAAAATGTGTTTTAAAACCATTATAACATTAAAATGCCTTTATGGTATATTAAAATACAGGTAATTAACGCTTGAGAGCCCAAAACATAAGTGTTAATTCTGCTGTGCTCCAGCTAGACGAGGTCATGTCCAAGGTAAATCTTTAAATGAAGCCTAAGTTTAGCCAAAAGTTTAATATTTACAGAATTATATTAGGTAGCTAGTAACACTTCAAGTGTGAATCTACTTTACCTACACCCTTTATCTATACTACGTACCAACGTACCAACCAAATTGCCAATAGATCCGCAAAACCATCACAGTAAATAATAAAATATTGTCCATCAGTATCCTGACCACACTTTAGGGTTTTAATGCATAACGCGTACCATAATTAAAATACGAACCATGGTTCTCCATCAGCAAAAACCGGGTAAATATTTGCTGTAGAAAACGTGAAATACACAAATCTACCCAAAGTAATGAGTGACATGTGTTTCATCCCTATAAGACGCAGACGCCTCATACAAATGGTAAGACACTGGACACTAATAAAACCAATATTCAGAGATCACAAGGCAATCTCTTTTATTATGGTGTTGGAGTTTTTAGGCCGCTCGAAGGCCACCGACATACCTTAACGACTGAAAAACGTGGACCAACATCTTAACGTGCCTTCCGAACCACGGAAGTGCTCAGATCTAAATGCCACTAAACGGTCAAACATCCTATAGTGACTGGGCTGAGTATTGTTGTAAGCCACGCAAAGAGCGCTTCACTTTTTTTTTTAAATTTATTTAGGGCTTCCAATGAGTAATTACACAACTCTTACAAAAATTCTTAATATTTAAAATTCCTTTCCTGCGCTTACTCTTTTAAGGAAGCCACAGCTAAAACAAGTACCTTATACGCTACGAGATTTTACAATTATAACCTATAGACATAATTTTATAAAGTATGAAGTATAAGTTTAGTTTTTTACAATTATAAATGTAAGTTCAATATAATTAATTATTACAATACATTCAATCAATCAAATCAAGTTCTTACATACAATCAAATCAAGTTATTACATAAAATCAAATCAAATTAACTTATAATTTTAAATGAATAATAATAAATAACCTACCTAAAAGTGTGACTAGGAGAACATTAGAGTTTAGAGACCTGCGGTGAAGTCAAGTAAGAAACAGAAAAGTAATAAAAGATAAAAGTATTATTGATCATATTAACAGGAGGATAATAATTAGAATAAAATTTAGGAACGAACACACATAATATTACACACAACATTTCAATACATATAATAAATTCATTTAATATAACCAATACCTAAAGTTAAAAATATTTAAAGTAACATAATCAATAAAGTATAAAATAATTAAAACAGCATTTCATGTCGTTTTTTGTATAAAGCCTTACCTTCAATAATTTATCAATAAAATTTGTTGATATAAATTCCTTGACGGTGGAATATATTTGTGCTAAGACTCGGGAACTTACTTTTTGTTCCATCAGGTAGAAGGTCTCTATCGTTTCTTGTTTGTATCCAAAAGTTATCAAAGACATTTTCCACATAGGTAACTACATTTAATCAATAATTTACTTACTCAGGCAAGTATGTGAATCTGAATGTATGTGCAAAAGTTCTTATCATCAGCTTCATTCATATAAGAGCTGTGCTCTTGTCGGCGCAACTGATGCAGCTCCTTCCATCTGCCTCTCTCCAAAGCAGCCTCCTTTACTTCCCTATACGACATGACATCTACTTTCTCTTTAATGTAGCTCATATAATTTAACCTTGGTCTTCCCCTTCCTCTCTTTCTTTCTACTTTTCCCTCTATGATGTTTCGTATAAAGTTGTCATGTCGTATAAGGTGTCCATACAACTTTCCTCTTCTGTTTTCTATATTTTATATAATTTGTCCTTGGTCTTCCCCTTCCTCTCTTTTCTCCTACTTTTCCCTCTACGATGTTTCGTATAAAGTTGTCATGTCGTATAAGGTGTCCAAACAGCTTTTCTCTTCTGTTTTCTATATTTTTAAACATAAGGCTATCTTCGGCGACTCTACTTTAAAGTTGTTATAGTATGTCCTAATTATATGTTAACTCGTTCAGGCCTGCATCATAAGCAAAGGACTCAAAGAAACACGTAAATGAATTTCAATGAAAATTTTATTTTCCTTCGTTTTGCTTAAATAATTCAACGTTTCGCCTTTATTATCTTAGGAGGACGTCAACATACGACGAAAATAAAGGTGTCCTTGTGAAGTGGGGTCCAGCTTAGAGCAAGAGCACTTTACAATAAGAGTTTTAAATTGTAGCGACGTTTAAGTCGTTGGAAGCCATTAGGTAGGATTATACTTAAATCGCTTTGTGCATACTTTTAAAACCGAATCGTGCTGGTTAGTTTAGTACAAATCCGGAAATCAGAATAAGAGTTTATTTTTTTTAATCACCCTTTTATTAGCTAACTAGCTGGCTTAAGCGAAACTTCGTTTACGTAATATTTTTTTACCAACCTTTCCTTTATTTTTTTACCTACCATTCTGTCGATGTTCTAGTGATGTAATTGACATTTTGGCGTAATGCGGAGAGTTCACTAGACGGACATGCCCGCGGGCAAGTCTGCAGACATGCCCGCCAGACCTAGCTACTATAGGTCTCTGCAATGTTTGCTAGTGTAGGAGCGTGCAGTCTAGTGGTTGAGACACAGACAACAAACTGATGAGTCTGTGTAGTGTATTGTGGCGACAGACATGCCCATACAAACTGCCCGCAGGCATGTCCGTCAGGTGAATACTCCGCTAAAATAATATAATGTTATTTAATCTACTTTTGAATATGATCCGATCTATAAAAACAAAGTCTGTATCTTCTACCTGTCATTAAGATTTCTCTTGAAGTATTTAAAGTTATAACAAATTTGAATCTTTTCAAGTATCATAAATGGTAACTTACAACTTGAAGTAAGTACATTAAAATTTTTCTCAGAGTCGTAAGTGAAATTATTATTTTAAAATGTTAATATTCCTACGATTATTTTTAAATATTACCTTAGTTTGACGGAGAGAAATATGTTTTTTTAGTAAGCTCTAGTTGAATAAAATGGCTTTTATTTTAAAAAATATAGGCCTTTCTGACTTTGTGACACCGAAAGTTTGACACAGAGTTTAAAATTAATTAATTTAAATTATTAATTGTTTAAATAATACCAAACAAATGTTGCCAATTTTCATTTATCTTGGTTTATGTTGACGTTTTTACAATCAATTGTTAGAAACAGAACAGTCCTGACAGATAACGGCTTCTCTTGTAAAATTCATTTATAGTTACGACACATAGTCAATATAGCAACTATTTTAGGTATTATCTATCCTCTAAAATAAAGGATTCAATCTTATGTCATGTACTTTAGGAATGTGTTCTACGATGCACTGCTCTGCGTCCATGAACTTAAAGCAAGAATAAGTTAAGCCATATGAACTTAGGAATTAGGACTGTTTAGTTAGCGGCAGAAATAAGCATGATTGTAATACTACAAGAAGCGAGAAGCTATGCCCTGCCCACGCTTGCCCAGCATGGGGATTATGGGCATATCCCCGTTGATAAGGGGAGGCTTATATCCTACAGTGGACTGATATAAACAGGTGTGGTGGTGGTGGTATCCACGGACAACATCTGAAACAAAAGCCTTACTAACACTAGGAAAACACTGATTAAATTTCATAATTTACCAATGATTATTTATAAATCACAGGTCATAATCATGTGTTATTTTATTTACCTGGAAAAATTATCCGTGAAATAAAAAGGAAATCACCAAATGGAAAAACTCCCCACAAGAGAGTTAATCGGCAGCTAAGTAGTTTTATGAGCCTCGATGAGATTGTAAACATCCTGACGTAATCAGTGGGATGCCTGATAGCCCATTTTAATTAATTAAACTTCATAAACATGATTAAATTAAGGCCGCTTTACGAAGCCCCGTGAGTATCGCGCATCATATGCTGCAGTTGTTTATAATCTTGTGTTTTAATTACAACTAAAATTAACTACATAAGTTATTGCTCTGTTTATTTCATTGCGTTGCACTGGATATAAATAAATGTATTTCTTTCTTTCTCCTTTACCGCCGCTCGAATGGCAACCGGATAACAAAACCTTCTTCAGCTTTTTTTTTACTAACGATAACGACTGATAAAGCCGGGACCAACATCTTAACGTGCCTTTCGGGCTACGAAAGCGTTTAGATCTAAATACGACTAAACGGTCACCTATCCAAGTGACTTGTTACTTAACCAAGATGATCAGCTTACTTCGATCCTCTAAAATCAGCGAAGTAAGCCACGTCACGACCACTTCGTTAAAAGTAGACAATTGTTATTTCAGGTCTAGAATACATAAATGCAATATTTCAGCTCATTCCGTTCAGTATTTTTGGTATGAAAGAGAGACAAACATTTCACTTGTTCACATTTCACAAATGATCATTATCATCAAAGACAGTATTTAGTAGTCCAATGCTGAATGAAGACTTCCCAAAGAACTAACTAAGAAAAGTTATTTTAAAGTTATATCTGGTAATATAGATGTACGTTTTTCTTTCCGTTTAATATCCGATAGCTGTAGCCCATGCAGTAGGTAAGCTGCCATTTTCCCGGCACCGACACGCTCCCTATGGGAGTAAAGTCTCCTAACCTTTCATATTACATTCATGCCCCGGTATTTGACGGCCCTGTGCCTTAATTAAAAGGGGAGAGGTGAATCGGTCTACTGAGACTTTATTTTTGTAATCGAAACGTGAAAACGTGCTAAAAGTTGATTATGGTAAGCGTAGGGTACTTTCACTAATAAATTAAATGTTGGAAAATAAATTTAACCTAAAACTATTATAGACTTGTTTCTATTTTTTCTTCGCACTTTCATTGTTGAACCTTTTCACTTCGTATTTTTTTTTATCAAACCTTTTTTAATCATTCATGTGCTACTTTTGGGGCATAATGATGGAATACCAACAAATTATAAAAACGGACTGTGAAGTAGTGGGTTCCTTTTAATGAAGGTATGAAATGAAATATTTGGTAATTATTGTCTACAATTAAGATTAAAGGATTCATAACAGTCCTCTATTGTGCCTTTTTATGAATTCTGATTCTCTCAGAATTCCCTTGAATTCCATTCAAATAGACTCATCGTTATGATAACGAAAGTTTACGTATTACTATTACGTGTACTTCTAATTTTCTAGTTCCACCACCACCAGCCTATATTAGCTCACTGCTGGACATAGACCTTCCCTAATAAGGAGGATATCCAAATAATCCCCTTGCTGGACATCGGGTTGAGGCTCGCAGAGATATTAATTATCTGTAGAATAGAATATTTATTTTTATTAACATAACATACTACAAAACACAAATGAAACCTATGAAACATAGTAGGCAATTTACCTACCTAGATCATTCACAGTATAAAAATATTTTATTTAGTTCATCGTACCAATTCAGGCTTACAGTAGGGTAAGTGAAAGTGAAAATAAAGTATTTCAAAGTTATGTAAAAACGTTTTGTTAGACTAATATAATAATGTTATAAATCTAGATAGTTATTATAGGTACGCCTCATGTTAAAAGGTAAAACTTGCTTAGTATAGTATAGGTACTAGTCAAGAAAATGTGGTGTTGTTAATTACTGCTAAGTATAAGGTAAAACTGGCGATGAGCCTTTGAGTATCGCCTACTCGCTTTACTAAGTGCTTTAAATGCAGGCTGCTCCTGCTAGAGACGACGACGAAAGACAAATAGGTAGGCAGGTACTCATAAATGCCATTCTTATTGTTCCAGATCAAGTTTTGATTTTACAAAACCCAACACATCTCAGGTTTCTTAGCCTATCCAAAAATCATTTCCGAAAAAGGCTAACCTGTATTTGATATTTGATTCAATACAATAGTTTGATTACCACGATTCAACTTATTAATGCAATGAAAATCTCTCTTATCTATCTATCTATCTATTCAGCCGATAACACCCACTACTGAGTAAAGGCCTCTTCTCTATCACGCCACTTCTGACGATCTTGTCTCAGACGGATCCACAGCTCTCCTACTTTTATACTATAATAACAACTAATATAATTAACTATTATAATAACTCTCTGGCTTTTGTAAGTACTTCTTCTCCCTCCAACTATCTATATTACCTAGGTACTAGCTTAGGTATATATTTAAAAAAGTAAGCAATAAAAGTAGAGATATTTTACGAGGTTTGTAATCAAACTTTGAAAAGGGTACAGACACTTTGATTTCCAACTTTGCTTTCACCGTTCACGTTAAAGCAATGTTTAAATGAAAAAATATTTTCAACTTGCAAAAGCAACTCACTGGCGTTGCATCGCAAGACATCCAGTGAATTCACATTTCACTCGAAATAAATCAATTGCAGCCGTCTGTTTGTTTATCTGCTCAACTTGCATGTTGAAGCACTTGTTAGCCTTTTCAATAATCTTACATGGATGTGAAGATAACGAGAAAAGGAATAACTTTATTTATATGTAAAGCCTAATAAGATCTTATTTATTTGAATTAGGACATCGACCTTCCATTCGATTTAGGGCAGACTATCTACAAGAATCGTTACATTTTTCCTCATTTCGGGTGGCAATAGGAGCTTCTACCTGAATCTGGTCACTCTAATATACTACACCTTAGAAAAAACAGTGTTCGGGTTTCAGTGTTACATTGCCCGAGAGAGTCAATCAAATCCCGTGACTGTCTCTCAAACTTTCTCGAACACCTAATATTCCCAAATATGACTTCCGCCTGAGCTCGGGATAATGGTACTGAAATTGGGTCATGAGCTTTTCAGTGCGACGGTTCTAAAGAGTAATTTACAGAATTGAGAACAGTCTTGATTATGTTTAAGGTTTCCAGTTAATTGCTAGACCAGCTACCAGCAACTGGCTATCAGTGACCACGAAACAATGAAAAATTACTTACATCTCTCCATAAATAGATCGCAACACAACTTTTCAATTTCATGGAAACAAGAACATTGGAAGTACATTGCAAAGTATTCAAATACAAATACCTATTTGAATGGAATATTCACTTGAAATTGGATATGGAGCATTCGTATGAAGTTCGTTTCACATTCTGTTTAGAGTCGTCATAAGTCGGTTAAAGAATATAAAATGTTAGCATATCATGACAAACCCTAATAATACCGACATAACGTAGTTAGTCATTTCGCACCCCTAGAACAACACGGAATTATGTCGAAAAATCTCAAAATCGACTTTATTGCATATTCGAATCCGATACATAAGCAGATAACGGTTTTTCAACGATTCTGAAAAAAGTAGTTTTTCGACAGAATTATGTCGAAAAATCTCAAAATCGACTTTATTGCATATTCGAATCCGATACATAAGCAAATAACGGTTTTTTCTACGATTCTGAAAAAAGTAGTCTTTCGACATAATTCCGTGTTGTTCTAGGGGTGCGATTTGTTTATAGCACTTGACTAGTGCGATATTGTTATTTAGTTTTATTGTCTGTGCTATTACGAATAAACTCAAAGTAAAAAATGTCACATTGCTATGTCCCTCGTTGCTATATAAATCAATGATAATATAATGTAAAAAAGAGGTAGATGTCGCACTAGCTCGTGGAAACTAAGGCAGCCCAATTCAGACAATTGTAGTAATTTAATTTAGTCGCTATCCTTCTCTATAACATTCTTAACGTATTATCAGTCGCATTCATTGTTGTAACCTATGGATATGCCAGAGGTAAGTATGTATATGTCGTAGAGGAACTAAATCTGAGCACCACGCAGTATGGATATACGTCATCTTTAGTAAAACATCATTGATATAAATAGTATTGCTATTGATAACTTCTGTTGAACTAGAAAAAATTACCTGCGATACGACTGCGGTGCGACTGGCCAGCTGCGCCGCGAACGCAGGACTAGCGCCACTCGTGGCATGGATCCGTGCAGGTTGCTGCTCATCTGCGGAGCTGACGTGCGCTTGCGGCTCCAACCTCGCTGGCTGCTGCTGTTGTTCTTACCCCACAGGTGCGAAGTCCCGTGTTCTGTACAATAATAAAAGTTTATCTCAGACCGGATATAACGTAGAGCATCATAAAGTCGAGAAAAATGTTATAATATATTTTTTTAATCAAAATATTTATTTTTTATAGAAGTAGCTGATTATGCCAGAGTTCTTATTCCAGAATAAAAGCTAACTTATCTAAACTCAGATAACTAACAAAGTAACCCAATGCTAAAAAAACAACTTTAATTAACGGTAAAACCTATGCTATTCACAGGACTATTTTAGTATACCTACTATTTACTATTTGTAGTTTGGATAGGTATGTAACCATCAGATTTGGCCGTGATTTACTTGTTATTTTATGTTACCATATGTAAAAAAGGCACCGTGTACAACAAGCATAGGATTTTGCATTGTTATCAGCGACCTCATTGTATACAGCATAAAAATAGAGTCAACTTGAAACGACCCTGTAATACCATCTTATGTCTATTTGTAACCGACCGACCGACGCCACTATACAGCTACCTCTAGTTTACATTGTCAAAAAATAATAAGAACTAGTACTTTACCGAATAATATGGCCAAGGATATTTTTTTCTGTCGAATTTTAAGAGAAACTGACTCTAAAGTCAGTATTGTAAGATATTTTATTAGTAAACTAGCCGCCCGTCCCGGCTTCGCACGGGTTAGGGCACTTTTTTACACCTTGGGTTACGTTACTTAAGTATTAGTAAGGATCCCTAATCTTTTCTAGCAATAAGTATACCCTATGTTTCTCAGGGTGAATGTAGCTTTCCAATGGTGAAATATTTTTTTAAATCAGCCCAGTAGTTTTTGAGTTTATTGATTACAAACATACACACATACACACACAAAAATAAAAAATAATCCGCTTTATAATACCCTCGAGAGCAATGAATCCGGGTCACTCAAAGAATCCAAAAAATCTCGGAAAGTAAGAATGCTAGGTTAATGCAATAAATTGTATTTAATAGACAAAATTTATGCTCTACAAGCACGATGGAAGACACAGAGTGTATAGAAGACCAGGGGAAAGATTCAAGCAAGCATGCATCGAAGAAAAAGTAGCCTACGGTGGTGGGTCTGTACTTGTGTGGGCCGGAATTTCCTCTGAAAGTCGCACAGAGCTGGTGATCATAGAAAACGGCTCTTTAACTAGCGTAAGATATGTGGAAGAAATCCTCAACGAACACGTTGGTCCATTTATGGTCAATTTGGGTGAGGATGCTATATTTATGCATGACAATGCCCGACCTCATACAGGTAGGATTGTGAATGACTACCTTCAAGAGATGAACATTACTTGTATGGAGTGGCCAGCGCGCAGCCCGGATATCAACCCGATCGAGCATGCTTGGGACGAGCTAGGGAGATGCGTAAAACAACGAAACCCTCCCCCAATCACGCTTCGATACAGAGGAATGGGAGAATATTCCCCAAAATCGTATAAGGAACTTGGTGTACAGCATGCCAAACCGCGTAAACGCAGTAATGGAAGCACGAGGAGGTAATACGAAGTATTGAAATTCAAGAAAATCGTCATAAAGTTCAAAAATTTCATTTTTCCTATTTTTGTTTTAAGGAGAGATCAGCAGTTTTTTTTCTTTATGTAATTTTGTGTAAATAAAATGTATGGTGACTCATATTTTTTTAACTTTCATTTAAGGAGTATTAAATTGTCTATTAAATACAATTTATTGCATTAACCTAGCATTCTTACTTTCCGAGATTTTTTGGATTCTTTGAGTGACCCGGATTCATTGCTCTCGAGTGTATTAGTGTAGCAGATGTAGATAACAGCCGGGATAAACGGTTCTAATGGTTTAAACACAAAATAATCTAACGGTGACTGTGGGTTGCGTGGTGAAACATTTTAACTTAGAATATGAAGTTATTCTAATTAACTAAATGATGTATTGTGCTCTTCGTGACTTTTTCTGCATAGTAGTTGTTCAGGGGCTGAATTTTAGGAAATCCTTTTTTACATAAAATAGCGTTTGGCCACTATCACACCTGAAACAGGTGAAAATGTGGTTTAAAATGGAGCAAGCTCACCTAGAACGAACCGATTCACTTTGGATTTGGACCCCTACACTAAGTAAGGAACATACTCTCCAAAACAAGTCTCTAGTACTTATGTTTTAGTCTGTGCATTGATTATTGAGACAATCAGTCAGTCAGTTTCATTACAGTTTTATTTATTTAGTTAGAAGCAAATACACATTATTATCTAAGCTGGCATGTTCGCTGCGGGTTTCAGAGTCTAGCTTTACACAAGCACTCGCTAAAAATAGAATACCTTCTCGAGAACACTGCCAAGTTAAAAGCAACTACGTGACAAAACGCAGCGAGAACGACGTTGGCATCAAAAATACCTGCCCTATAACAAACCCGATCGACTGTTGCGTACCGGTCTCGTACTAAGTTACCATCCTTTTATTACCATGTTAGTACTTATCGCCAGCCAGAGCTTTTATCGTTCTGGTCTATCCTAAGTTTTTATACTGCTAGTCGACAACAATGAAACGAAAGCACTTTAGACTTTCTCTTTCATAGCATATTGATCCCAATATCGAGACTTTCATCGTCTTTTCACATGCAAATTAAATCGTGTTCACAAACTACTTCTACAAAGCAAAATCTGTTTTGTCTCTGGTAAGTGAATTAAGATTATCAAAGCAATTCGCAATTCGCTAATTTTTTTTCTCCTGGCCGGAGGGCATCCTACACTACAGTTGCCGAGCCGCGGTCTACACTCAAGAACTCGTTTACCCCAACGGTTGTCGGTTCTTCGGCAGATATGGCCAGCCCACGACAAGTGACGAATTGCGAAAGACTGCTGATAGAAGCTGGATGCGTTGAGCTCAGAACAGGACGCAATGGCGCTCATTAGGGGAGGCCTATGTCCAGCAGTGGACTGCTATAGGTTGATGATGATGATGAAGCTAATTTAATTCACGTATCTAAATGTATAAAAAAAATGCTGTTAGTTAGTCTCGCTTAGTCTCGAGAACGACTGGACCGATTTGCTAATTTTGGTTTTGAAATATTTGTGGAAGTTCAAGAAAGGATTAAAGCGTGAGAAAGTATGAAATATTGCGAGGAAAATAGTAAAAACAATAATTTTATTTTCTCATTTATAGTTTCTTCTTTTTTAGATCTTCCCAAAAAGGTTGTAATAAAACTACTAAACTTTTTAAATTTATTGCCCATCAGTGAATTTAAGTTAAAGTTACACGCTATTCTGGTTGAAAAAGCATATTACACGATAAATGAATATTTGAGTGATCATATTGAAGTTAAATTATAAATATAATAGTCATCTGATCTAATAAACACAAATTTAATCATTTTCTTTTAAATATTTTAAGTGTTAGCCCGGACTTATTTGTTATTTATTATTATTCTCATTATTTAAATATCTGATTTGACAATTTTTAATTATTATTATTATTATTTTTTAATTTTAATTTTATTTTTATAATTATAATTATTCTGTTGTTTTGATATATTTTTATCACTTACCGATTTGACTAAATTGTGTTAATTAATAATTATCTACCTGGAAATATTGTAAATGATATAATAAATATATTGTAAATTAATTGTATAAATGTTTGTATGCTTATGGCAGGATCTAGTGTTACTTTATTAAACCATACCATCATTATGTATTACCTAGATGCACAAACAATAAATGATTTATGATTTATGATTTAAACTTTTTCTGGGTGACCTGGCCTGGACCAAGGAGTTAAGTACAAAATATTTCAATATTTATTTTATAAATTGCTGTTCGTTAGTCTCGCTAAAACTCAAGAACGGCAGGACCGATTTGGCTTCTAATTCTAATTCTAATTTGAAGTGGGGGGAAAAAGTTCTGCACCGACGTCCCGCATTGGGGTGTATTGTGCATTGCCCCCCTGCTAACCTGGCCCCGATTTGGCTTATTTTAGTGTTAAAATATTTGTGGGAAATCAAGAAAAGGTTTTAAAGGAGGATTTAAGTTTGAAAAATTAAGGAAAAAATGCGAGGAAAATATTAAAACAACAATTTTATTTATCATGGAAATTGTTCTTACCTCTCAAACATATGTTTCTTTTTTTTTGTTTCTTAGCCCAATTTGGGCTGGCCAAAATCTTCTGTTACAATTATTTAATGTTTTTCCTTCCTCTATTCCATTTCAGATATCAAATTCCGTAATTAATCCATACTAATATTATAAATACGAAACACCTAAACCGCAGAACGAATTTTGATGAAATTTGATATACACATAAAATATGAGAAAGGATATACTAGGCTACTTTTTGTCGAGTAAATAAAACTTGAAGGGGGACAAAACTTGGGGATGTTTGGGGGGGATAGGGGATGAAAGTTAGTATGGAGACCACTCTCACCCATGCGTGTATGATAGGGAATCGCTGTGGGATAGGTAGTGGGAGTAGGAGTAGGCGCGGGCATGGGCATAGGCAGTGGGCAGGGAGTGGGTTGGACCAGGAGTGGGTGTGGGCGTGGGCGTGGGTTAAAAATGAGTGGTATAGGGGTTCGAAGTGCAGTGGAAGTGAGAATGAGAGTGGGAGTGCAAGTGGATTAGTCGTGGGCGTAAGTGTAGGATAAGGAGTTTGAGTACAATTGGAGTGGGATCGGGATTAGGCGTGGGCATGGGCATAAGGCGCGTTGGAGTATGATAGGGCGTGGGCGTGGGAATGGGCGTGGACGTGGGAATGGACGTGGGCGTGGGAATGGACGTGGGCGTGGGAGTGGCCAAAGAAAGTTGATGAATTTAGAATTTTCTATGTAAAATAGTTTCGATATTAGAGTAAAAGGTAAAAAGGTGTTAAAGGTAGATAGGTGGTACATAGTTCACCGGGTCATCTAGTATTATTATAAAAACAATTCCGCATTGTGAAAAAATGACGGTACTTAGATCATCAAGATTACGTAGATATATAAAGATGGACACTATCACTCAACATCATTACAGCCCCTAACTAAACAGAGCTTTTATTATGAATGTGATGTACATAAGACATGACTGATATATTATACAAATACATTTTTTATAGATGATATAAAAGGCTATTATGTGCGCATGGTTCTAATAACATAGTTGAATGTTGATTATGTCTGTAATGCCCATTTGACAAGCTGGGTGGGCATCCATTGTCCTCGGTATATTATCCAACGCAATAGCCTGTAACCGTATAGTCAATGTTATTTAGACAACTTTGAAAAGTTAAATGATATTGATCATTTAATTGAAAAAGCCTCGGGTAAAACGATATCTTTTGAATCTTAGCTCATTTGGTTACCCAAGCAACGCTCAATTAAGTATTTTTTAGTTTTCTCTTCATTTTAAGAGTACTATACCCTAATGTTTATGTCCAAAGTGTCTATGTATTTAGTATCTCAGTTGCCAACTGAAATGATTAGCATCAAACTTTGACATTTTCATGAAATTTAAACAACGTCAATTTTCAAACTGTTTGGTAATCATGGAGATATTCATACACTAGGGTGGAAAACATGGAAAAAAGTGCCCGCACCAAAACTCCGCGCACGCTGTCAATTACGCGGTCTTTGAACACTTATCAAGCGACTAAGGTCTAAATTAGTGCAAATTTGGCATTTTGAAGTTTATTTATATCAAACACGCTTGGACGATTTTTGTTAAATTTCACTTGAAGACAGTCGCTCTATGTTTAGTGTTCTATATAATTACCCGGTGTTGGTAATAGAATTTTCTGTTATTGATTAAAAGTCGCAAACGAACATGCAACACCAAATATCCACTTTACCCATGTCTTTAACCAACTAAGGCTATTTTTCTTTAGAAGTAGTATCAACTACAAAGTTATGACGATAAAGATAATTAAATCAAGTCCGAACTTTTTCTCGTACTTAGTTATTATTATTTGTAACATAAAATTACAGAATAGATTAATTTATCAGTCATGCTTTTTTAACATAAAAAATGATTTATTCCTTCACTTTTACGTAGTTAATGTACAGTAGTTAGTTACGTGGGTAAAGTTACGTAGGTAAAGTAAGTTATAAAAGTGTTTTCCAATCCATTGTACAAAAACCAGATGCTTGTTATAACACGAAGAAATGTACATGGAATTGCTTTTGCTTTTATTAGTCTGGCGTTGCCTTGAAGCTATAAAACTAAAAACTATACTATAAGTTCAGCATGTCAAGATGTAACATTGGAAACCGATCGATCGTATGCGACTAAGGTATTTTATAAAACATTAACGTCATGAAACCGCTTCCATCTAAGTAATAGCAGAATGTATAGTGTCTCTACGGGAAAGTTTAGATAGTAAAAGCCTCTTACTTTAATAACATCCATTTATAAGATAGATCTTAGATCTATTTATTCATCGAAAGGTTCCCTACATAGTACTTAGTAGGCGTCAGTAAACACGTTGACTGCGGGCCTCGGACGTTGTTATCGAGCACGTCCTGCAGCTGGTATGGCGGTGTGTTATTCAGCACACACAGCAAAGCGTTATATTTTATGTAATCGTTTTTTTTTTATATAAAAGATCAACAGACATATGCTGTTATACTACCAATGGCTAGGTAAAAACGTAGGCCATGTAGTCTAAATGATGTGTACTGTGTCAAGTGTTTGCTTTTATTCACTAACCGGAACGCTGTAGTACCTACCTGGGACATGATTAGATTGACTACTTATATCAGAGAAGCCACAATTCGCCTATTTCGTGAAAGTGTTACTCGGTTGACGTCAAGACGGTCAACGTACGAAGTGAGTAAAGGAACTTGTCGTGGGTCGGAATCTGTTAACATACGCATTAGGGCCGGTCGCGAAACATTACTACAACTAGTTACTATAGTAACAGTCTACATCAATATTTCACATGAGTATTTGTAAAGAAATAATAGTCATGCAAAACTTACGAAAAAAACAGTTATGCGTCACTGAGGTACTAAAGTTATTCTTATCTACTTAATTCTAGTCACAAATCTGGGCTTTCAACCTTGTCAAATTACGCAACCTCTTTCGCAATACACAATCACCGACGTAGCATCATGGTACAACTTTGTACTAATAAAGCTTTTTCTCATAAGCTCTACTTTTAAATAAAAAAATATGTATTTCTTCTTTTTAGGATAAAATAGACTTACGTAAATGCAATGAAGGATGTGGTCCTTGCTCTGAACACGCTCGTCGCCCTCTAGCGCTCAGCAGAACCTCCCTACGAGGGCGCTCTACCATAGGCTCTTCACCACTGCTGCTCTCGCCTTCGTAGCCACCACCCTCTTCTCTACCTTCTTCTACTACGCAAGATGACATCACTTTTCAAATTCAAAGTCCACAGAGTTAGTCACTTACACTTATGAAACTTTGCATTGATCGCAAACTCACAGAACTAGCCGAGTATAACTTTTGTAAAAATTACTAACTTCACCGCATAACTTTCACTCGCAGCGTATCGATCTGAAACAAATTTTAGTTTTTAGTTCTCGTTTATACGTTGGTGTTTTAATTAAAGTTTAGTTACCAAAATATAGAAAAAGCAAACTCAGCCGTCGCGGTATTAATTTTGTAAAAGTTTTATATTGTGTTTGAGATTAACAAGGCCTTTTTCAAACAAGATAGATAATTTAATAAGTCATTACCTAAAACTTCCCCAGGGCTTCATTCATTTAACCCGTCACCCCAGTTACGTGCGACGTCTCCTTAGGGGACGTCGTTTGGAGGCGCAGCCCACAACCCAGTCCCCTTGTTCATTATGTTATCAGCTTATTATTACCGGCACGTTTTTAATTGCATTGTTTAACTGAAAATTCGTATAAAAGCCTCGATCTGCGAGAAAATAAATATATCCTGCTTATGAATTATTTATAGGTATAATCGATATAAGCTATTGCGAAATTATAAAATAGTTATTAAAAACCAGTTTAGATATTTTGGCAAATGCTGCGCCGCGATAAAAACGTCCCGAGGGTAAACAGTAGCAATCATAAAGTTATTTCCTGATTACAAGCACCAACCAACACTTAAAGCTACAAATCAATACACAGTCAGCCACCTGTTATAAGTTTCCAACCACGTACCTACTAAGTTACAATTTCGATAATAGCTTACGCTAGCAACACAATGACGTGCATTGTATGATGGGGTAAAACAAAAGGATTCATTTGTGCCCAGTTTGCGACGCCCTATTGTTTCACACCTTCCATCTGACGATTCAGTCAGTCCACAAATTGACATTCACGTGTGAAAATTAATCAAACCAACACCCTCAAAGTACTTTGGTTTTTGATGGATTTGGATTGTTCGGTGACGATAAAGAATTCATGCAGGCACTGAACAAAGGTATGAATTCTTTATCGTATCGAATCGAACGTTGGTAGCAGTAATTAAATTCCCAATAATACGCAGCAATTCCTTTAAGAACAAGTTAAATGTGTCTAATAATATTATAAATGCACAAAATTTTTAAGAAAGAAAGAAAGAAGAAAATGAATTTATTTGCAACAACTAGACATTACTGAGTAAAACAATGTTATAAGAGTTACCGTAAGTAATTTGCGTGTGTGTATGTATATTCCCACTCAACTCCGTAACAGCAGAACGGATTTGGATGAAACTTGAAATATACATGTGACTTGCATTAATACATAGACATAGGCTTTTTATCCGGGTACCATGCGAGCCACGGGTGGAAGCTACTTAAAGATATAAATAGGCTATGAGTATAGTCTATGATTACCTAACATAGACTAAAACATCTATAATAGTTGGTATATGCAATACAGGCGTTTTAAGTTTTCTTTTAAATTTTATGGTGAAAGATTAATAATAAACACGTTCTTGGAACACCATTTAAATTGGTAACATTCATATGGAAATGCCACTCAACACGCTACAAGCCTCAATTTAAGAAACCTTGTCGCGCCCCGCGCCTGCTTGGCGTGACGCATCTAGATATGTGCTCGTACATACCTACAATCTACATATCCACTTACAAATCTACCTTGATATACAATACTATTATGGTCATACTAAGTTCAAGAGCCAGATAACTCGAGAAGCCAGATGAATTCTACTAAAAACGACAGTTTAAGAAATGTGACATGTGCACCTTCATGCCAATAAGTAGATTCTACTGAACGGAATGAGCTACAATTTTGGGTTCGGTTCGTTGTCCCCCGATCCTGTATTCATCCTGTCCGTTCTCTCCCGATTTAGCGATCTAGTACGATCAATTTCTTCCGAAGCGATTTTTTACGAAATGTACTGACAAGCCATTTGATACCACGCGAGCACACCGCTGACGGAAGCTAGTTCTTAGACGACTTAAAAATTCTAATTGGTCCGTCATTTACATATCCAAAAAATAACAAAGATATAGTGCGTTAAAGTTCCGCGTGACGTCACGATATAGTACATTTTTTACCTAGCCGTGACGTCACGAGCCCCCACTCCCGAACTTTCATGTTCTTTATCTCCGTCAATTTCTATGGTTTCTCGCTTTGCAAACTTCGGAGATAAGGATATAACCCCTTATCTCCGAACCGAACGGTAATTTTTTGGATGTTTTTCATCATAAAACCCAAACGGTGCATGATAAAAAAAAATTTGAAGCTGTTCAAGTCAAGCCTTTTATTTTTCCTCCCCCCCCCCCCCCCCCCCCCCCCTCCCCATTTTAGAAGATTTCGAAAAAACTGTTTAAGTTAGAGACTTCGCTGTAATTTTCCTGTAAAATAAAGATATCTTTATATATAAAAAAATCAGGTTCCTCACTTTGCAAACTTCGGAGATAAGGAGGGGAACGGTCATTTTTTGGATGTTTTTCATCATACATCCAAAACGGTGCATTTAAAAAAAAAACTGTTTCGTGTAGTACAAATTAAGCCCTTTGATATGATACCCCACTCGACCTGTTGGTCCCAGTTTATTTTTTTTATTTTTTTTGGATCCTTTTGGGTAGGAAACAATTTTTTTGTTTTTTTTTACTGGCAGTCTTATACAGTTCCTGCATTTTATTGGTCTTACTTATGAACATCTTTCAAAAGATAAACGATGCTTAAACTATTGCCATCTTTATCCGTTGCATAATGACAAACAGTGACAGGGCTAACTTTGAGCATTAATTAACTTTAAGCAGCGTTCATAAGTAAAGGGGTATATCTATACCAAATTTCAAGTTGATAGCTTATATAGTTCCTGAAATAATCAGGTGTGACAGACGGACAGACGGACAAAGGGTTCGTTTCACCGTCTCAGCAACGTCACTCTAATAAAATGCTGTCTGTAAGCGAACCATTTGAGAACGCTGGACAGGTTAATTAATTTTATTTCAAAATGTAACCCGAATAAAAACTTTAGAGAAAAAAACTTGAACTGGGCATTTTGATAACTCGGGAATAATTTAGTGTCTATTTCTATGAGACTACTAGCTGACCCGCCCGCAACTTCGTTTGCGTGTAAACACTATTTAAAGTATACGTGTTTTCATGTCAAATGTTTCCCGAACATGGTTATACGTAGCCCTAACTATCTACGGAATAAATAATTATTGCACAAAATTAACTGTACATAGGCGAACTTAATGCTAAGAAGCATTCTATACCAGCTAACCTTTGCGTTAAGTGAATTTAAACTTATATAGTCTGAACTACGATGTCAACTAAACTAAGCAAATGGGAGTTCATGTTGTTCATATTGATATTAATACTTTGTAGTGCTTTTGATTTAAATACCCTTCTACTTATAAAGCTTCTTAAATTGAACTAATGCTCTAAAGTTAGCCCTGTCACTGTTTGTCATTATGCAATGGTAAGAGATGGCTATAGTTTAAGCATTGTTTAACTTTTGCAAGATTTTTAAAAGTAAGGCCATTATTCCTTTATATTTGACATTGAGTTTTCAAACATGTATCAAAATAAAAAGAAAAAAATCAAAAGTGCTACAGAGTATTAATATCAAATTCGATGCAAATCTCCAAAATAACTTTCTACCCCTTTTTAAGCCCGTTAAGCGATGAGTTTCAATAAAGTACGACATACATCTTCCATCAATTATGTCAAAGAATTTTCATGCAAAATTTAAAGTAGATTGGACCAAGGAATCACGTTGTCCCATGAAAACTTAGACTCTGTTTTTCGCCCCCTTAGGGGTAGAATTTTGGAAAATCCTTTCTTATGCCTACGTCGTATAAAAAACACACCCTCCAAGTTTCAGGTCTCCAAGATCAGCGGTTTAGGCTGTGCGTTGATCCGTCAGTCATTCAGGACAAAGGATTTTATAAGTCAAGGATTTGGACAGTACAACGTCTACAAAGAATGTCGTGTCAGCAAAGTAACAAAAAATAAGTAAGCACATTTACTTGATAAAACGAATGCTTCAAACTTAGCCGTTAATCATGCTTAGAATTTGACTGGGACAGGAACTGAGCTAAGCATGACTTGCCTACCTGTCTAGAAATAAGGACTTGGTATTAAATTTTATTATACCTACTAATTAAAATAAACACTAAAACTCAGTAGTTCTAATCGAACGTACCACTGTATATAACAAAACATACATATTCTCTTCTCTTCTTACAGTTTTAGAAATAGTAGAGTTCTTTGTGAAGGGCTCATTCGGGGAAGTACTACCACCGTGGCTATTTCTGCCTGCCATGAAGCAGCATTGTTGTGTTTCGGTTAAATTACTGGCACATGAGACTTAACATCTTCATGCCTCAAGTTGATAAGCGCATGGTGTTGCATCGTATGGCACAGACTAAAAATGTATGACCTACACAACAATACCTTGTTATAAGTAATGGTAACTATATAACACCAGGTGGACCATGTGCTAGTTCCTTATACAGCTATCATAAAAAAATCTTCACGACTTTTTTTCCATTGTGGATATCTGCAAATATTGCTCAGAACGCAAATCATTTGAGGACCACATATGGAATAATCAGAGGCAAGTTCAAACAGTACATTTGGTACATGCTCACTTTTCACAAGTAGTTAGTTTTCCACGTGAGAGATGGCAAGTTCATCGCTGCGTTATTAACAACAGAATGATATTTTCTATTCCAAAAATCGGGAAGTGTGGAAAAAGGGAAGGGAGGCCTTTACCCTGCAGGGCATCAACAACAACAACAACAACAACAACAGCCTATTCAGTCCACTGCTGGACACAGGCCTCCCCTATAAGAAGGGGGATATGCCCATAATCCCCACGCTGGGCATGCGGGTTGGGGATCGCAGGGTACAGCTTCTCGCACCGCCGACGCTGCTGCCCGTCGGCGGCCAGGGGATTTAGCTGTGCCGGTGTTAGGCTGCGCTATGCCGCAATCAGCCGGCCGCCAGAGCCCCGTTTGTTAGCAGGGTGTACCACGTGCAGGTGAGGTTGGCTTGGGTTCCGGAGATGGGGGTTGGAACCCCTTACACCCCAAACAGTTGTGCAAATTGGGCATGAAGATGTTGTGCAAACAATTGTGTTTGCAGGGCATCAAACAAGCTCATTAGATTAGATTAGATTAGAGTTTCACGGGTCATTGTAATATAACAAACTAGTCGATAATTGTAGCAAACGGAGTCACTGACATCCATTTACCTTCCGACGACAACCAGCTGCGGTATATTACCACGAACGTGGACACAGATTTGCATAATAATACAGAACGAATCTCCAACAATATGGAGATACTTTATATGTGCGCCAAAGAAAAATATAGCTAATTACAATAGTGAACCTAGCATTTTGAAGATTAGTTAATTAGTGTATGTAACTCATTTATGTATTTACCTACCCTATGCTTACAAAGCACCGTGCTGGAAACAACAACAAGACGGCTTCGTACGCAGCCTAAGTAGGTAGGTACGTTACCTACCAAACCGAGTGATAATATACTTTCTTTGTGCTTTTATAATAAACTGCCTACCAACATGTAAGTAGGAACGTTAGTATAACTTACTAGTATTGTTCATGGGTCAAATATATTATTTTCTTTTAATTCTTTCTTTCTCAAATAGTGTACATAAACTGTCCGTCTCCGGTAAAAGATCTAGAGAGAAACCTAAGACAAATTGGATAGATGTGCTGCGTAGAGACATGGTGGCGTGCAATGTTTCCGATGCAGACGTCGAAGATAGCGCGAAGTGGAAGAAAAGTTATAGGAAGGCTGACCCCATCATCATGTGGGATTTATAGTCAGGAACAGAGAGAGAGTGTGTGTACCTAATACCTATGCATGCATGCACGATGTTAGTATCCATGGTTGCCTAAGCATTAATTGGGTCAAGTTGCATGCAGTCACTGCATTATGGTGAATACGGGAAGGCCGGTGACCTTTGGCCCAGACGTTACCGGCTCGATACAACAAAAATAAAACAGTCGGGTCATTCATACTTTGGTAACACATATCTACTATGCACATAATCTATCACATATACCTACCTGTGTGGTTAGTTTTTGAATCATTAAACATGGGTTAGTATATTATGTACTACAGAATGTTAAGGAGTAGAGTAAGTATATACAACAGAATGAGAGTAAAATATCTTAACTTTGGATAGAGTAGGACACCTTAGCTTCGTAACTATCGATACATATCCCCCCCCTAAAGCAATGTATCGATAGATACAGGGGGCAAATCTCATCAAATCGCACGTGGGGGAGGGGGGCAGTCCCGGTCAATATCACGTATTTTTTTTCCTCAAGAAAAATAATGTAAGCCCCGTCAATTTCACGCAGGCCAAGCCGCGGGGCAATGCTAGTTTATAACATTAGTGTGATACGATATATTTATTATGTAATTTGATGTCATAATTTTAATTTAGCACTTTATTTATAAAAACTTGCATATTTTTGAACGTTTTTGCGCTGCGACGAAGAACTACATAGTATAAAATTTCACTTGTCTAAGTGCTTATTTTGCAATTGTAAATAAATAAATATAATGTCTCCGACTCTTGACACCTGCATAACTTTTAGCTTTTGAGGCAAACTTGATAGGAATCGGTCATTTTCTTGCCTCGGTATACAGTGTAGGTACCTACTATATAATTTTCTTTTGTGTTCACTGTAATTACTACTACGTTCTAGAAATCATGACATATATACTAGTCTTAAAAAGAACTAAGCTGTTTTTTTTTTAATCCAATGCAATCAACTTATTCTCATCAAACCACATTTTGAAAAATCTCACGTGAGATTTGGGGGGAGGGGGGAGGGATCGAGCAAAATCTCATGACATCTCACCAAGGGGGGAGGGGGTCGAAAAAGCGTCAAAATCACCTCACGTAATTAATGGACGCCCCCTAACTACTTTCCCGCAAGGCGACCACGGATACCGCATTTACGGTTACGCAAATGAGACGCGTGGTACTCCTTACAAATCCATACAAATTTGCATAAACGCAAACGCGACCGAGCTGGTAAAAAAACACGCACTAGGCACCCTGTTTCCTAGGGCAACAAACAAGATATTTAACAAAATCTTCATTAACGCAAACGAAGCCGCAAACAAAAGCTAATAGATAATAAAATCATATAGAGACTTTAATTAGCAATTTTCTAATTTATTAAATATACCTACAACAAACAACGATCATTAATTAAATACGCGTCACGAACCTCAAAAACGGCTTTGTCTTTGTGTAGCAGCGTCTTCTGATTTTAAAGCTCGTATTTACGTAGCTACATATTTATCGTAGGTATACTTAGTTATTATTATTAGACATCACTTACCTTTATGTTACGACTTAAATTAATTGTGACTCAGGCGACAAAGGTATTTTATTTTAAGTGAATTCACTTTGATGGAATGCCACTCCCATGTTATAATGTTGCAAAAGGTTTTGATTTTTTTTCTTATTTTTGAACCTATAAAAAGGTTATAACGAATCATACCTATGAAATTCATCTCAAGCCCGGAAAATCACTTAACATGTTGACTGCGGGCCTCCTGTAAAAATGTCTTTAATTAGTAGGAGCCATGATTCAGGAACACTTTTATTCGTAATTTGTATACGGGTTGTTTCTTAGGCGTTAACAAATGATATGAATAAGCCGTGATTCCCTTAAGCTGTATCGATACCAAACCCCTAGTTAATAAAGAAACGCTTATCCTACAATTATTCAAATTCTTTGTAGCGATAAACACAAGCTGAAGTGTTGAAACTTTCCTGAGAGGAATTTTATCCAAATGAACACGAGGTAACGCTGGTTCTATTTCGAATTGACAAAAGGTACTTACATTCCTAAATTAAGTTAGTTTATTTTTATTTTATTTTATTTTATTGATTCTACAAAATCCACAGCCCTTAAATATAACAAACAAATCTTATAAATTCTATCGTACAATAAAGGATTTAGTAAACACTATTTTGAAATACCAATCAAAAGACCCAAATAATAGAAAAATCAAACGTAAAAGTATGGAAAACAAAGAATTAGTGAAAATAAATAAGCTTTAGCTGCATTTGTAACTCACAAAATTGGAAATATAGTTTTTAATCTGTGGTTTAATTAATGTACATAATCACACAGCATGATGTAGCCCCAGTCATGTGCACATGACTGATATATACTACTTATTTTTTCTTTTTTTTGTAAATACGTGTTTATACATAGAAAACACCCAGACCCGAAACAAATGATTGCAAATCGTACAATTTTTTTTCTGGCGGCGGGAATCAAACCTTTCGCGTCTCAGCCAGACGGACCTTCGCAAACCGCGCTACAGAGGTCATCGTTTAAACATCATTACGACTTTTTACCTACTCTGCATATTTTCAAATACCGCTAAGTAAGCTTGGGTTCCAAAGGTAGATATTGTAACCCCTTACACTCCTTAAGAACCCAAGTCAACCTCACCTGCCTGTGGTGCACCCTACTAAAACAAACGGGGCTCTGGCGGCCGGCTAATTGCAACATAGCCTAACAGCAGCTAAGCTAAATCCACTGGTCGCCGACGGGCAGCTGAACCCTGCGATCCCCAACCCGCATGCCCAACGTGGGTATTATGGGCATATCCCCCTTCATATGGAGACCTATGTCCAGCAGTGGACTGATTGAACGAGTGTTTTTGTTGTTTTTGTTGTACCTTAGTCCGCAAATATATTCTGAATACCATGAAGGGGTAATCCACTTTTCGGTATTCCCAAGCTAGTTTTTTTGCTGACTTTCAAATATCAGATTGTCTTGTTGACCTTCGTTAAGGATCTTGTCTCGTTCCACATATTGTAACAATGTTTAGATTTTTTTCTATGGTAGGTCCTACTTATCTCTATTTTGTCATCCCATTGTGTTGTAGTCTTATCTGACGAGAGGCGAGACTCGCCTATGCCTTGTTATGTTTATCACAATGACACAAAGGGTGTTATATTTCAATGGTACTCTGTTGGATAACTTGAGATAACTAAGGTATCAGTATTACAAGTATTGTGGTTATTTCTCTAAGTATTTCATGTTTTTGAGAGCTTACATTCGTCCTCTTTAATTCTATTTTAGTAATAAAGTTGAAAATAATATCCAAACAAAAGTCATAAAATTACTAAATTATAAATTGTGGTGTGCATAATTTGACGCATTTGTTCGTATATTTGGAATGTTTTGTACTGTAAATTATTTTCTTAAAGAGCCCAGACGACAGGTTCAATGTACCTACCAACTACTACTTGTAAGCTAAATTAGACCTAAGCTATACCGCTGAAATGCAGGACATTATATAAATAAATTAGTCTTTTTTTTTTTGTTTATTTGTAATTATTTTAGCTAACCGATTGAGGTAATCAATTTTGTTAAATTTACTAAAGATTCCTGCAATACAGGCTGTGCCTAGTGTAGGAATCATAAGCATCATGTCTAGGGTATAAAAGCCTCTGCATAATTTGGGATTTTAAGATTAGTATTAATACTGGTAGTTTGTTAACCTTTTATGCAGTAATAAATATATTTTGTATTTGTATTTATTTGCTTATTTATTTACAAGTTTTGTGCCTTCTTAATACAATGATTGTCTTTATTTATGTCTTCAAATAAGGACTCCTGTGTAGGACATTAGCCATCAATAAATGAATATAAAATAAAAAATAAATAACGTAACGTAATCACACAGCATCATGTAGCCCCAAACTAAGCAGAGCTTGTATTATGGCAACCACATGATCGATATACTACACATATATATATTTTTTTGTAAATACATACATATCATACATAGAAACACTATACAATATGAACTAATATGACACGGATTCTAATTAGAATACAATAAAATTCTCTTAATGTTTCTGTAGGTGGTACTAACTTCCTTTGTATAAGTTATTTTAGCGTCCTTTGCATTTTTTCTTTAACTTTTGTTTGTGTTTTTGTTCGCGTGGTACCAGCATAAAAAGTAGCCGGTATCGTAGAAATAATCCAGATCAAACTATTTCCAAGTTATGTTTTAGTGTGTTTTTATCTTTCTAGTATGTGTGTCTGTCACAGTAAATTAAAGTTTACCCTAACATACACACTCCTCCCACTACTACAAACTTTGATCTTCGTTAAGAACAAAACCTACTGGGAGCACACGGTACCTCAAAACTTCTGCAATATTAAGTTCACACGGCATACCTACTCAATCCCAAATACTTTTAGGTACAAAAGCAATCGAAACCAATCCACGTTTTCTTCATCCATTTGCAAAATGTTCTATAGGAAAAGTTTTCTCTGAGCTAATTCGCCGAATGAGCCCGGCCTTTTATTAAAAAAACTAATCACTCGTAGAAGCTGATTTCTCTTAATTAGCTTATAACTTTTGGTGATATACGATATTACTTGGCATCTTTGGTAAAAATATTTTTTCTACGTCACCAATGTTTTTCAAAACATAATCCGTACGCAATACGGCTTCATGACATGAATGTTATCCTATTTATGTTAGGGTGCATCTGAAATTACTACACTTATAAAAAAACCGAACAAGTGGGAGTAAAACTTGCGAACCGAGGGTTCCGTTCATACTTGTAGGTTTGTAAATACATAGTTCATTCATCACGGGAATCCCGTACATTTTTTCCAAATGTGATTTAAATTTTCTTCCGAATTCAGTCCCCAAATTATAAATTATATTGTGGTTAGTAGCTGATCATACCAAAATTGGATATCGTAGTTATTTTATTACAAAAATATTTGTAATGTAAGTCTCTATCAATTTAGGGGAATTCTGTTTCACTTGTGCTCAGTATAAGACATTGTTTCTTGCCAAATTTCAGATTCTGGGTCAAAAAGTGCGTTTTGATTCCCTTACAAATGTCAAAATATGCTGCTTAAGTGGCCGTATTTTTGATTGCGATGGCTTAGCAGTTTGATTTTTTTACAGGTCTAAGAGATTGCAGACCTGCATAATTTGATATTAAATTCAACTTGATACCTCGACGCATTTCTCAGAAAAAGGCATAGACAGAGAGACACACGGATAACGTAGTAATCCTGTAAGGGTTCCTTTTTCGTTTTGATGTACGGAGCCCACGAACCTGAACATGAGAAACTTACTGGGCCTTTTATAATATAACAAGTCAAAAATAAAATAATTAATTGACTCAGGCGTGACTTTGCGGAAATCCATTAAAAGATATTCTACAAGGCAAAATACCCTCGAGAGCAATGAATCCGGGTCACTCAAAGAATCCAAAAAATCTCGGAAAGTAAGAATGCTAGGTTAATGCAATAAATTGTATTTAATAGACAATTTAATACTCCTTAAATGAAAGTATTAAAACTTCTTAGTTATTGTAAAGTTATATCATAAAAAAATCAAATTTGAAAAGGGAACACTGTCGAAGATGGAACTACGAAATTACAGGATTTGTTTTTGCTTTTGTTTGTAATCTGTCATTTATGTTGGTACATAAACCAGGTTGATAGTGCTCAATATTCATTATTCAAGCTGAAATCATGTCGCTTACACTTGAAGAATGCACCAGAATACTTACATTGGTGGAAACCGGCCGGAGTCAGCGCGATACAGCCAGGACTGTCGGTGTGTCGCTGTCAACAGTACAAAGAGTTCTCCGACGTTACGAAGAAACTGGTTCTAACCTACGCAGACCAGGAACGGGCAGAACTAGGTGTACCACAGCACGAGAAGACCGATACTTGGTGAACACCATGCTTCGAAATCGCTTTCTCACAGGAACTGAACTCACAAATCAGTTTCGACGCCTCGGAGGAAGTAACCCAAGTGCATGGACAGTAAGACGTCGGCTTGCTGAATCTAACTTAAAACCCCTTAGACCTGCAAACGGCCCTAAACTGGAGCGTGGCCATCGTATTTCAAGACTAAGATATGCCCAGAACCACGTAAATTGGAGTATTGAATATTGGTCGAAAGTTATGTTCTCGGACGAATCAAAATTTATGCTCTACAAGCACGATGGAAGACACAGAGTGTATAGAAGACCAGGGGAAAGATTCAAGCAAGCATGCATCGAAGAAAAAGTAGCCTACGGTGGTGGGTCTATACTTGTGTGGGCCGGAATTTCCTCTGAAAGTCGCACAGAGCTGGTGATCATAGAAAACGGCTCTTTAACTAGCGTAAGATATGTGGAAGAAATCCTCAACGAACACGTTGGTCCATTTATGGTCAATTTGGGTGAGGATGCTATATTTATGCATGACAATGCCCGACCTCATACAGGTAGGATTGTGAATGACTACCTTCAAGAGATGAACATTACTTGTATGGAGTGGCCAGCGCGCAGCCCGGATATCAACCCGATCGAGCATGCTTGGGACGAGCTAGGGAGATGCGTAAAACAACGAAACCCTCCCCCAATCACGCTTCCTGAGCTCAAAATTGCTCTCACAGAGGAATGGGAGAATATTCCCCAAAATCGTATAAGGAACTTGGTGTACAGCATGCCAAACCGCGTAAACGCAGTAATGGAAGCACGAGGAGGTAATACGAAGTATTGAAATTCAAGAAAATCGTCATAAAGTTCAAAAATTTCATGTTTCCTATTTTTGTTTTAAGGAGAGATCAGCAGTTTTTTTTCTTTATGTAATTTTGTGTAAATAAAATGTATGGTGACTCATATTTTTTTAACTTTCATTTAAGGAGTCTATTAAATACAATTTATTGCATTAACCTAGCATTCTTACTTTCCGAGATTTTTTGGATTCTTTGAGTGACCCGGATTCATTGCTCTCGAGTGTATTTAGTAACTTATAAGTTAGCGGAATTTGTACTAAATATTTTTCCTTGTAGAATATCATAAAATCAAATTCTAGAGCTTATAACAGAAGACATTAATGTTCAACACTGCTAGTGACCATAGGTATGTTTATCACTGCTAGTGACCAATACATGTAGGTATGTTTATTACTTTTTGAACCATTGATATATATTGTTACTATTTTGAACCCATAACTAAATATTAAAACCTTATTTTCAAGTTGATCCTCATTTATTTAGTTTTACGATAAACATTTTTTTCCTTACAACGAAGTTTAAGTTGAAAATTTAATCAGAATCCCCATAAAATGACTATTTTTAGGATAATTTCCGACCCTTCCTATTTCGCCGCTTAAAAGTTGAAACGTTTCTGCTCAAGGGCCTTTGTTCGGTAATGTTATTTGTTTCATAACTTCTGTAAACTTCACATTATTTTAGAAACTGGAGTTGAACTAATCGTACGTAAAGTACGTATTATTTCATGGGCAATGAACAACATTCAAAGCAATTGAAATCAATAAACACACATCTTAAGTTTGTTTGTAGTTATAATAGAAAAAAAAAATCGAGAAAACGATTGAGCCGTTATTGATAAATACTTGTTTATTTTAATCTTTCTATCAGAGTAGACTTAAGAACTTATGAAAGCATATAATGTTCATTATTTTATTTTATTTTTAAAGTTTTGGGAAAACTTACCGCTAAGTGGGAGCACAATAGTATAATAATATAATACATGCAGCCAAACATACGTTGCTACATGTACGCTGATGGCCAATTACAAGTTTCCACAAATAATTAACATAAATAGGTATGAAAAAAGTATACATAGCATATACCATACGTAATGTGCAGTTGCATGTGGCTGACCACAGAGTCATAGCACTGTATCATACATACAGCAATAAAACCCTGCAATGCATCGTAATTAAGTTGATGACGTTCCTATTTCAATACATAAATAATTGTCTTTTTTACATGTAATGAATGCACGATCACAAAGACGAGTTAAAAATTTACGTATCGCAGACGTAACATTTTGGCCAATGAGAAAGCGTAGATTGCTGAAATTTTTCGTTACGCTTACGATACATACATACATACATACAGTCACGCCTTTTTCCCAGAGGGGTAGGCAGAGACCACGGATCTCCACTTGCTACGATCCTGACATACCTCTTTTGCTTCATTCACTCTCATCACATTCTTCATACATGCTCGTCGGCTTAGGGTACTCCTGACTTGGCCTTTTTCAGCACGTCTCCGATTTGATCGCAGAACGTACAACGAGGTCTTCCCCTTCCAAATGTCCCATTCACCCTCGCCTTATATACAATACGATACGTCAGGTTGAAATATGCGTGATTGCCCTACAGAAGCACGTGCATTTGGGCAAATGTATTTTCAACACTCAAAGCGTATATTTATACGGGGTGAGGCAATATTTTACCTCAATGCGGACAGCTACCATTATTTTGTAGTCAGAAGGTTTGCTTTTTAGGAAACTATAGGTTTATTTGAAAAAAAATAGCATTTTCGTATTATTTTTTTAAGTTACAGTAAGCTAAAAAGTACAGTTGAAAATATCTTGACAAATTTCATTTTCCAGGCTGACCACAGATACATTTTTTCAAAAATCTGACAATTGAATTATTTTTTCTTCAAAAGAAACCTAGGCTTAGTTTCCTCAGAACAAAACCTACTAACTACAAAAGAAAAGGTTGCTGCTCTTAATGAGGTAAAATTTTGCACCACTCTGTATATTAACGACTGAAAATAACACGATTATAACTGACTTTCAAAGCAGAGAATTAGTGATATGCGATGACCCAGAGTCACCTATCCAAAATAACTGAGCGGAGGGCTGCTCTACTAATAACACCGAAATAAACTACGCTACGTGTGTAGTGTTTATAGGTATATTAGTTATCTGTCTGCTGAAATGGAAGAAGTTCAATACATTTCACCGTACAAATTAATATAAATTCACGAGTAACTTAATAAGTTACTGTAGTTAGAACGTTAAATTAATTAATATTTGTTCTAGCTTTCACTTTTCAATTTAACGCATATTAGGTTTCAGTGAATAATATTTGAATGAATTCAATAAACAGAAACCTAAGTTTTGTTACAATAAATAATTAAATACTGGACACCATCACACAGCATCATGTAGCCTAAACTAACTAGAGCTTGTATCATGGAAACCACATGACTGATAGTTAGTACTTACTTATGAAATTACTTACTTATACTTTAATTTACTTACTTATATTATTTTTATTTGTCAATACGTACATATTATACATAGAAGAATCCCCGACCCGAGACCGATATTTACAGAACATACAACCCGCAACCTTTTGCGTCTCAGGCGGCCCAGACCGCTGAAGTCGTCAAGAACATTGAACATTGTTTACGAATTTATCATAACTTTTTTACAATTTTATCATGAATCAAATGATACATAGTCGTACACGCACGTACATAAAAGATACAGCAGCTAGTAAATTAGGATGAGTGAGCGTGACGCACTATCACAGATTCAATGTGACGGCAAGTTCCCGTTCAATAAGAACGCATTGAATGAGTACATCTAATCCACGTTAGTTTCATAAGTAAGGTCTAGCGCATACATGGGTACAACTTCTACATCGACTTAACTGTTTAGTCGAGTTGTGTACTTCTCGTGAATTCTACACAATTAAATTATTTAGTCGATGAAGGTGCGCATACAATTGATTAGTCGATCGTCGATCAATGGAATCATATCATTACTGGGTCCTCATACACGAACGCTAATGTAAAGCTGCGTACGGACAGCGCGTACATTGGTACGCGCAGTCGGTTACGCGTGTCTTGGAATGCCATGGACACAGGAACGCACTGTCCATACGCAGCTTGACGCGCGACCAAAAACTGACTGATGGCGGCTCGCGTGCGTCCTAGCTTGGACGGTATGCGTACCCCAAGAGTGTACGCGTAGCAGCAAGTATGAACATGGCGTTCCAGGAAACGCGTAAATTACTACGCGTACCAATGTACACGCTATACGTACCCAGATTAAGACTGACAGTAGCAGATCGCCTATTTAGTCGAGATTATGCGCACATTAATACACTGCAATACAAATTAAGCGTTTGATCGATAGTTGTCCAACTTTATAATCAAAAGCAAATCGATAGGGCTTTTTAATTTTTTTGTCGAACAACTATTGTGTTGACAGTTTGCGCAAGTTCTATGATCACAGTACATTCCTATAAATATAAGAAACACAACAAAATAGTTGTACAACTAAAAATTGTATGCATGCGGTAGCCCTAAAGAGGTAACTACATGATAAAAATATTATCTACATGATAATATGTGATAGATGATAGACGAGTCATTTCGTTAGTCCATTTTACTCTTGTCTTTATTAAATTTTTCAAGGAGCAAGAGAATAAAATAAAGGCAATGACATGATCTTGCATCTACGCTATTTTAATTAAAAGTGGGGCAGGAACAATCTGGCAATTAATCTAGGTTTAGAACTTCCCCGCATGCACGCTTGCTGTTGGAACTAGATAAAATCTGTAACATTCATAAATTAAAATTAGTTGCCTTTGTCTACGTACGAAGAAATTAATAAGTATGTATTTAATTCATACACAAATAATTCGCCATAGCTTTGATCTATAAATATCATCATCATCACAGTGAAGGGCGGAGTTGAAGAGGTTCTGCAGTTGCTGCACAACCTGACTCCCTCTTCACCGGGGGCTTTTCCAGTTTTTATGCCTCAGGGCTCGATCTCGTTATGGCTGATTTCCGGCAGGTCTTCGATGTAGTGGCCGGTGAGGGTGGCTCTGAAATCGTGGTTGTCACGTTGGGGGCAAGGAGCATGTGCCGTATACAGTCGGCCATAGAAGTCCTCGATCTCTGATAATATCTCCAGCTTTGACAATGCGGTCCGGCCATCATGTGTTGTTAACTTCGTCAGGTGGCTCCTGCCAAGCTGCTGAGTGAATACTTTGGACCCTCGGTTTCGTGATCAGATCTGGTATTGAGCCTGTTGGTCACGGAGACGTCCCTGAATATGTGCTTTTTATCCGTCATGATGAAGTCGATCTCATTTTTGATTAGAGCGTCGGGGCTTTGCCACGTCCACTTCCTGTGGGACTTCTTCTTAAAGAACGAGTTTATCAAGAAGAGCCCCTCCTTCTCTTAGAAGTTGACGAGCATTTGCCACCTGTGATTCCCACTTCTATGACCATGTGGGCCCACTTGGGATTCGTTGCCAACTCGGACTCCCACTTTGCCGTTAAAGTCCCCTATAACAACTAATCTAACTATAAATATATTAATATCAAATACAAAGACAGCAAAGATTTCGTCGTCATCGGTAAAAACATTGAATCAAATTAATTCCTCATGCCCATGCTGATCAATCGAGAATCAAAAATAAGCTTAGAACTAATGCCGATCAATCATGAAGCAAAAATAGAAGGCTATTATGGCTACAAAGAACAATATGAACATTTACCACGTTTTCAAAACGATAAGGTTCAACGACCTAATCTAATGTTATGAAAAAAAAAACAGAAATCGCAACCCTAGACGCCCTACCTAGAATGTGCCAAGAACAAAAAAATCGATGGCATGTGCATGGTAATAGTGCTTGCCGCGTGGAATACTAAATGACTGAATGCAATAGAGAATGTAGGCTGATTTTAGCCCCCGTTTGGCAAAAAGTCTTGTTTCACAAAGTTTTTACAATTTCATTAAAAATATCCACGCTATCATAGCGTGTCTGCCCCCAATCCTCCATATTGTACGGACACGGGCATCGCGACCGCACCCTAAGTTTTCTCATTAACGTGTTGTTTACGAAAGGACTTCTTACTCGTAAGAATGCTCACCCAAGCAATTACTGGCTTTCAGGTTATACAGTAGGTATAAATAGAACGATTTTATCAGAAAAAGTTCTGAATTCCGAGCTTTTTATTTGCTGGGCAGATTATTTCGTCCGAGACGGTTACTTGTATTCTTTTGGCGGTTTAAGCGTATTGTAGTTTGTTCGTTGAAATAGATTATGTCACTTCTTTGTACATTTTGGAAAAAAAAATAGAAATTGAAAAGTATTTATTGCAACAAGGTATTAGAATCGTCAAATAAGTCTTACATTATCTTACATTATTCAGGAAGCATTTATTTATTCCGAGAACTTAAATCTAGACGTAATTATTGTCGCTTTCCTCACTCACTCATGCACCGTGCATGAGGAAAGCGACATACATTTATGATGAAAAACATGCAAAAAATAACCGTTCCCCCGGTCTTGTAAATAAGTTAATATGATTTCTGACAAAATGTATTACTCTATGATGACTCATGGTAACTATCTAGTAGTAAATATTATCGGATTATTAGGGAAACAACTTATTGAACATTACTGCGTTTAAATTTATTGAACCTTTTATTTTAACCATATTTTTATGAATAGATACTAACCATAATTTTAAACGTATTACAGTTTATGCTACGTTTAAACGACGATAGACCAGATCTTTACATTCTAGTCTACCGAGTCAAGTAGTATACAAAAAGTGACTTGTAAAACTTCTTGATAACTTTGAATTTACAATTGCGTTTTTCACCTCCCAAATTACATAAATTTTGGCGCCCATACCAAATGGCCTATAAAAATACAGTATTAGTACTGACCTACATAATTCAAACGTACACGATCCATTTTATCACCACTAAGCCCATTTCTCAGAACAATACCGCGCATCCAGGTGATAAATCTTTTCAGAGAAAGTATTTTTAAATTTTAAAGTTGGCTAATAAATTGGCCGTTGGCTATAACAAATGACTTGTTGAAGTGAAGTGGCGTGCGCGCTGTATTGTGTGTGATGTCGTGTGCTCTCAGCTAGATTGCGTGACTCTAAAGTATCTTGCTGCCGGAAAATGATGGCAGTTTAAAACTCTGTATGTAGGTACTCCCTATTTTACCTGAAAGCAGCTGAGATTTATTCAGATTTTAATTTATTGTAATACCTATAACCAGCCAGTAGCTATAGCTAGGACCTTGGGCCTGGGGGCTGATTCTCAGAAAGATATAACTGCCAAAACGCTATGGAAATTTAAATTAAATAAAAGTGAATTTGGCTTGGAAAAAAAATTGTTTGCTGATCGTCTTTTCTGATAGTTGCTACCACAGGTTGCTACTCCGAAGGCATAACAGAGCATGAGAAAAACTCGACGACTGGACTTTTACACCGTAAAACAATGCCCAACAAAAAATATCCGTGATATTGAGTACCTTAATGTGTAAATATTATCCCAGACGCCATTGAATAAAAAAACAATAATAACTCTTTTTTTTTTAATATGGGTCAGCTCTTGACCTTGCATAAGCAAGGATGAGGTCGACGATGGGGCGAGCTTTCCCAGAAGATGCCTATTAACTCTCTTTTTGAAGCCGTTAGGGTCGTAAATCAATGGAAAACCAGACGCTGGCAGCTGATTCCATATTTTAGCATTTATAATGCGCACTGCTTCATCATTTATATGATGTCTGGGTCTGGTCGCTGGAACCTCGAACACTCGAAAAAATCACATGGTAAATTGTGTTTTCGAGTTTCAACATGACGTAACAACCACTTAGTTCTATAAGTGTGGTCTAGTTCAAACACTAGTGGTTTTACGAGTCTTAACGAGATATGACGTCATCTCCACCAGAGGCGAGATTAGGCTTTATTCGAACGTTTCCAAGCATAATTCCCCTGACCCCACTTTAGATGCTGTCTCAAGGGAGTAGTATACCTACGAATGATTGTACTCAAACCTTGAAAAAATATATAAGCAAATTACAGCACATATTCTGCTATAGAAACTGAACCCGGAGATGGTATGAATTAGGGTTCCGTACCTAAAGGGTGAAAATGGACCTTATTACTAAGACTCCACTAAATATTTAACTGGGCTCCCATACAACGGCACAGAACCCTTCGTGCAGGTCTCAGACTCGCACTTGGCCGGTTTTTTTTATTCAACTAATATCTGCTTATAGGGGGAAACGGTAATGTTCAGCAGTGGACTTCTATAGGTTGTTGATCTGCTTATGGCATAATGAACTAGATGAGTTTTTTTTATGAAGCACAGGCTTAAAGACTGCGGTGCCTGAAAACAATTATGATAGAGGCTTTTTTCCATCAATGGTAACAAATGCTTATACACCATTCTGTTTGATATCATCATCATCCACAGCCCTATTGCACCCCTTGCTGAGTCTATACTCAGCAGGGGCCTATGCCTCCCTTTGCTCCTGCGACTTGCCACTGGCGGCCCACGATGCTGACCTAACGACCGACACTTCTCTTCCCCCAATCTGTTCCACCATTCTGTGGCCACCATTCTGTTTTTAAACTACAATTTAATCATTAAAATGCTCATCTAGTACGATCATTTTATTGTACCTACTATATTACTGAACGATTTAACTCATAATATCAATTTTAAATTATTTATCTCATACACCTACTAGTAGGTCTATCTTAAACCTAAATTATGCTATCAAAAGCTTCATTTCAAGCGTTCCAGTGGATATAATTGAATACAAGTAACAATAGATGAACATACCTTTGTTTCATGCCCTTTGAATAAACAGACATAAGTTCCCAATAGCGTCCATCACCACATCACATAGCTACAGTAATTGGCTTAACCAACCGCTCAGTGGTTTGTGATTCAGGCAGCAACACAAATCGATATACCAAACTCAAAATAGAAGTAAAGAAAAATCATAAACTTTGAAAAAAGTTGCTAATAGGCTAGATGCCCAAAAAATTTTAGTAATTAGTCCGTCATTTAAATTATCAAAAATATTGGACACGTATTTTTTATTTTGTCAATTAAACTAAAAAATGACATAGATATAGCGTGTTGATGTTCAGCGTGACGTCACGGGTAAGTACACTTTTTACATACAAGTGACGTCACGACCCCCACACCCGAACGCTCTTTGACGCTCTATAACATTGTTAATTTTTATTGATTCAATAAATAAAAAAAAACATGTCCAATATTTTTTGTTAATCAAACTGACGGACTAATTCATTTTATTATTTGTTTACCCAGTCATCATCTCTATTATATCAAGTTTGTCATGTGATATATGAGAGATTCTTCTCTCCTAAAAATTTTTTTAAAACAAATTTCAATTTCCTATATTATTCCGATAGAGAACTTTTCGGAATAATCTAATGCTTTTTACTTATTTAGTTACTAAATTAGATAGAATTAACGCATTGGATTATTACTATTATTATTACCTTGTACATTTCATTTTATAAGTATATTTACCTACTTATGATATATATTATTATTTCTATTGTGAATCAAAAATGCATAATGAATTCAATTATTTCTGTATCGCATTAAATTATTTTATTTTTAATCTTATGATATGGTCTATTTCGGAAGGCCTTTGATCATAATGATAATAATAGGTAACTATAAGGCAATAATAACAACCATTGATTTTCTGCCCCTGCGTAGCACACTGTAGATGATGCTACGTCGTAGCACTGGCTTTTCCACCTGACTCATACTTTGTTGAATTATCTAGATTCACAAACACAAAGCTATGGAACGTATATTTTTATATATTTACTAGCTGACCCGCCCGCAACTTTGTTTGCGTATATATCTACTTGTATATCACAATCTGATGAATCGTATCGGAACGCATAGAGGACAAACATACAAACATTGATTAAACATTGATCAAACATTGATATATATATATATATATATATATATATATATATATATATATATATATATATATATATATAGGAGAGCCGTGGTGGCCTAGTGGGATGTGCCCCGACTTAAGGTCTGGAGGTCGTGGGTTCGAATCCCAGCCGAGCAACAATGGAATTTTCGTTTCGAAAAATTTATATGCGTATGCGAGCTCAAAACGGTGAAGGAAATCATCGTGAGGAAACCGGCATGCCCTCGAACTATAAAGCTCGAAAGGTTAGTGTTCCAATAAAAAAGCGGCGATGGGCTTGCAACCTGTCACGTGGAATGCTAGCTGCTTGCAAAAAGTGAGCATGTATCGAACGTAATGTTTGGACTTGCCTCTGACTACCCCCTTTAGGGTATCCTCAATAGATTTGCGTACTGAGCAATATCTGAAGATATCCATAATGGGGAAAAAAATTGGGAATATGTACATATATATTTACTGATGCTGGAGTTGTTGTTGATCCATGACGTTGATCCATTTGACGGCCTCTGTGGCGCAGTGGGCGAAGGTCCGCCTGAGACGCAGAAGGTTGCGGGTTCGATTCCCGCTGCGGGACAAATGTTTGCATGTTCTGTGGATATTTGTCTCGGGTCTGGGTGTTTCTATGTATGATATGTATGTATTTACAAAAAAAAAAATATGTGTAATATATCAATCATGTGGTTCCCATAATACAAGCTCTGCTTAGTTTGGGGCTACATGATGCTGTGTGATTACGTCCAGCATTATTTATTTTATTTATTTATTTATGAGACGCTTTGATTCCGAAACGAACTAATTTACTTGAAATTGGGCTATTCGTCGCCGGAGACATATTGACAGGCCCCAATAGTTTGCGACCCAAATTAACGTTCAAATCCTGGCATTAATCCGAACCCTTTGACAAGTTCATGTCCAACCCTACGCAAAAAGTAGCGGTATCTAATAATACGTTTTAATACAACTGAACAAGGTTTTTGTTTCTAAAAATGTAATTTTATATTATATGTACCTACCTATTTCATTTTATTTCCATTCTTATACATTGTGGTAACCACACCATGGTATATTGTGGATGACTCAAGTGCAACAGTGCCTTTTATAGGGTTCATACCCGAAGAGTGCCCAACCGGACCCAATTATTAAACCTCTCACTGTCCTGTCTGTCGGACACCTCAGCTTTCAATTAAAAAAAAAACAAAATAAGTTTATTCAATAAGCTCATACAGTACACTTTGAAACGTCATTTTTTTTTATTGAAATTCATACCGATTTGTAACGCGACCAAACAGAGAAGAATTAGCAGAAAACTCTGCTTGGCTTATATTTTTTTAAAGTCTTGTTTTTTACAAAGTTTATTATTAACTATTACATTGTTATTGAGGAAGTTGGAGACAGTTTCATCCCAATCTTTTTTATCATCTAAATAATCAAAAAATTTAATAAGCTTTATTAATAATTGCTAGTAACAACACGATTTTGTTTAATTCACTTCGATTGCTGTCCATTATTTTTGGCGCGCAAGAATAGGTACGAGTGACTCTCACGAACTGTCCTGTGTATACGCAATGGTAATACTGGCATGCAAAGGCACAACTTGCATGCCAGTATTACTTACAAATGTATGCGCAGTGTGCCAGTTACTCGTACATGCCTGTAACTCGTATACCAGCTACTTTCCCGATTACCCCCCCCCCCGGGATACCCCCGGCTTAATAAATTGTGTTGTAATTTTCACAGTGTTTATTACTATTGCTTCTATAACAACAAATATTATAAAGTATTTAATAAGTACTTAGTGTTATATCTTATACATTTCGTTAAGGTGACGATACATGTCTAGAAAATAACAATACAAAGTTTCAGCAAGAATATCATGTTGAACCCAACACGTTTTCCTACCAAAAAAATTCTACCTTAATTGATCACATTGGTACAAGTTTTTTGGTAAGAAAACGTGATAGAATAAAAATTATATTATTGCTGAACCTTTGAATTGTTATTTTCTAGAATGTGAACGTTTGCTATTTTGCAAAACTATAGTCAGTGATTTTATATCTTCAAAAAATTTTGAAAAGTGCGAGCGAGAGGGAGATTTGACATGTATAGTCGCCTTAAGGATTCCGTACCTCGTACCGCCCGAGTCTCACTTGTCCGATTTTTACTTCTCTCTTATGTCCTGGTTATCAGAAACTACGGTAACACCAAGACTCGGACAGATATCTGCAGATTAGGCAAACATTTGTCACCCAGTGGGAGTAGAACCCGCAACCTCATGCTACTCAGCGGAACCTTATTAATGCTAGAGTTAGAATAAATATTTTTAAAACAATCTTATATAATATGTTTTATAGAACTCTATTTAGCTGGTTTAATAGAGCTCAATTCAGTACATCTCCCAAATGAAAATCCATTTTAATTAATAAATTAATCCAATCGTCGACACAAAATTAAGTTCGGATTGATACTTATCTCATAATCGTAGCCTGAAGCCAGCTTTATCTGCGGGTAAATTGAACGACATATAAAATTAGCAACCCGATGTTATCATAACAAAACAATTTATGGTAATTTTATATTCCAACATATGAGAATGTACCTTGTGTAATAAAATATTTTCTGCCTGATGCGTTTGTAATGCCTACCCTCTCCGAGGCTGAACTTTATAAATAGGGTTTCACGAAAGTTTTTCGAGATAGAAAAAGTATTGTTTCGACGCGTATTGACAATCTTCAATAATAATGTGAAACTCTATAGACTAATTTGTCCAATTTTCTCCAAAGTTGTTATAGGCTTAAATAAGTTAACACTTCGAAACTTCCAAATTGAATTTCTCAGAAACTGAAATAACGAATAAAGGTTGCTTACAATTATGTTTCTGCCTGTCGTTGTCTTCAATTATTGGAACATACCTGCCTGTGGCAGTATTGTATTGGGTAACTGACAGCAAAACCTATTGTTTAGGTTTAATTATAGTGCATCAAATAATTGAACCAGATTTTACATAATCTCGGGGGCGTAAGGGGTTTCAACCAACTTCTTCGAAATGAGCCAACCACACTAACTTGTTCGTCGTGCACCCTGCTAACTAACTAACGGGGCTCTGGCTTTCGGCTGATTGCGGCATAACGCAGCATGTCACCGGCACAGCTACATTCCCTAGTCACACCGACGCCGGCGGGCAGCAGTGTTGGGGCAGCATGAGTGTGTCACGCTTTCCAAAAATAGTTGTAAGATTTTGTGGTTTCTAGTTATCATACATAAATTATACTTCCTAATTTACTAGATAGGTACTTTGATTTTAAAGTACGATAACAGCGTGCTGCTGTAAAATCGTTTTTATCTGATAGCTTTCGTACAAAATACTTGTAAATTCAAATAATAAGTTAGCATTTTTCAGCTATTTATTTATAATTCCCGATCAAACTTTACAATCAATATCTATCTGGCACGGTGACGAAAAACCACTGGTATACGTATTTTGTATAATCCAAAATTGTTCAAAGGCGTCAATTTTATTCAAGTCATTCAAGCGTATAGAATTCCAACCGGCTGACTGAATTCTACAGTACCAAGCTGCCTTCGATAACTTGGCAAAAATGTTAAGTTATGTGGGAAATCCCTAGGTACCTACATGTAAGGGTGAATGGATTATTGATCGAAGGTTGCGTGACCTACACTAGTTAAGGACTTGCATGATAACAATGATAAAGCAATCGAAAATGGTATACTTATAGGTTCCATTTCAACTTCCTGACTCTACGAAGGAAACCAAATATGAAAGCACGTTCATTTAAAACTACATCTTCGTGGTCGCAAACCGTATCTACAATTTATATGCTTAAATTAACTTGTTGAAAATCTGGCTCAAATTTTTACCAAACAAAAATCCCGCAACCGCTTACCTTAAACTTGTTACGGCTTAAAATATTTTTTTCGCTTCATAACCTTCCTTTGTTGCTAAAGGTGCCGTAATGTAATTTAGTGCAATTTCCACAAACCTGTTTTCTTAAGGGTTAATATAAATGCTAATAGCTCGTGTCTCACCTCTACCTTACCTTCCAAGTTCCTTTGGCAGTCTCCGACACAGATTTATTTACGCATTCTAATCGCTGAAGAATAATCTAAAAGTAAACGAGTTTTTCCACAAATTAGTTGAATGAAAGATTTCTTTTGTCAATTTTATAGTCCAAATATGTACTAATTGCCAAGAAGATAAGCTACTCTTTCACAACTGGTGATGAAACCTAGTTTAGTTGTCAACGCGTCTGAAGGAACCTATCTTTCTGTAACCCAATTGATCTAAGGCTCCCAGGTTTTTCACTATAAAACTCGTAAATATAATTATGTATTGACTAAAGCTTGACTTTGCGGAAATGCATCAAGAATCGCATCACATCACATCACACCAATATTATAAACGCGAAAGTTTGTGTGTGTGTGAGTATGCTTGTGGCTCGACTCCTTAACTTTTTTATCCTCATATGTTGGAATATAAAGTAAAAAATATATAAAGTAAGCAATTTTTCTAATCTTTTTTGTTCATTATTGGGTACACTGTGTATAATGTGTATTCTCATAATATTTAAAAGATAAATTATTTAGTACAAATTCCGCCAACTCTCTCTCTGTCTGACGAGTTTCATAATAAATCGGTTCATAAATGACAGTTATGAGCTAATAAACATAAAAAAAAATATACAACCGAATTGAGAACCTCCTCCTTTTTTTGAAGTCGGTAAAAACTCAACAGAAATTCGACAATGTTTCGCCTTCCCCATAAGGCATCATCAGGCAACGATAGACTCGCTGTCTGCCTTCGGCACTCCGCAAAATTTCGCAGACGTGTTGCTTCGCCAAGCGCCAAGCAGAGAGAAGTCTTTCTGCTTGGCGCTCGTTGGCGGAATTTGTACTAAATATTGTATCTTTTAAATATCTTGTAATGGATTTCACGCCCATTATTCTCATATACGTATATAACCTATCTACTATTTTTGAAAATGTATTGTGCATGAAGCCTACTACCTAATTACCTACTTCATCTAAAAGCAATAATGACAGAACATTTTTATTCGCTGCTATCATTTGATTTGCGGCAATCTCTCTCACAACTGTTCCGTAATTTCCCTTGATTTCCTACCAATCTTTGCACCTCCTTACATACGTAAAATGAAGCCTCTCCGAATTCAATTTTTATGTTGAATCGAAATAAAATATTAATGTTCAGCACTCATACAATTACAGTTATTTATCATCAACGGACAGGACAGGACTAATCTAGCGAATAAACCTGACATTGTGCTGATAGACCGGTCGGAACACCGGGCGATATTTGATATAATTTATTCTAGCCGACGCGTGCAACATCGTTTGCAGGTATTTTCTTTCATGTTTTCTCCCTCTCTCAATTTAAAGAATGACAAATAAAGTTATAGTTTCATTCATCTTTGGAATCCTTATTTTGGCATAGCGCAGTGGAACATCGGCACAGCTGTATTGCCTGACCGCCGACGGACACCAGCTTTATCAGTGCAGGAAGTTATGTCCTGTATGCTTGGCATGGGGATTATGAGCCTTTTTATCTAAGACGTATCAAGTAGACTGTTAAAGGTAGGTGTAGTTGTTGCTGTACATTAGGTCTACTAATCTCATCGAGATATCACTACCACTATAAAGTCACAGTCTTCAAGTGAAAACAGAAAAAAATCGTTCAAGCGTATTTGACATAAATAAACTTCAAAATGCCAAATTTAGACCTTATGTCGCTTGAAAAGTGTTCAAAATCGGCGCAATTGACAGCGTGCGCAGAATTTTGGTGCAGACACTTTTTTCGACGTTTGTGGCTCTAGACTAGAGTTTCCTACTTTAGAGCCACAAACGTGGAAAAAAGTGTATAATATCTCAATGACTAAACCACTCTTTGGTACATTATAAGATAATAAATTTCCCATGTATTAATATAGACAGAATCTGGCAGAATCAATAGCACATATTTTTGTTTAGTAAATAATATAGTAATCAAAATTGACAAAAGTGACATGCAAAAATTATGCAGCTGCGCAACCTGTCATGTCATAAGAAAGAGTTTTGAAAGTTTGACAAGTAGTTCCACCATATTATGAATAAACTGATTTAACATTCATCTAAATCCGTTCAGTATTTTTCGTGCCAAGTGGTAACAAACATACAGACAGACAAAGTCATCCTATCAATTTTTTTTTTTCAGTTTTAGCTTTTTTACTGAATACACTTTTGCTTAAAAAAATGTACAGATTTTTTTGGCTCTACTCTTGTATTATTATGTATAGATGAGAGACATGGTAAGTGAGGAGTAAGGGGGTTCTAATCTTCATCTCCCGAACCCAACCTTACCTGACCGTGGTGCACCCTACTGAATAACAAACGAGGCTCTGGCGGCCGGCTGTTTGCGGCATAGCGCAACTGTCCCCTAGCCGCCGATGTCGTGCAGCAACGTTGGCGGTGCGAGAAACTGTGCCCTGCGATCTCCAATCATCATGCCCAGCGTGGGGAATATGGGCATATCCACCTTCTTATTAAGGGAGGCTCGTCAAGCAATGGACTGATAAAGGCTGGTATTGTGTGACATAGTAGGTATGGAGATGTGTTTAAAACCGTACTTATAAAAGTAGCCAAACCCAACTAAAACTAACTGATTAAATTTTTACATACTTGGCCATGGTAAACACTATTACTAAATTACACTATTATCAATTACTAGGTGGAGTGACGATTCGCATAGGGCTGCTGGTAGAAGATGACTCGAGCTCAGAACAGGGCGCAATGGCGCTCATTAGGGGAGGCCTATGTCCAGCAGTGGACTGCTATAGGCTGATAATGATGACGATGATGAATACTATTACAATTTGTCTTATCTGTATAAAAATATTAGACATCTAAACTTAACACGAAAGTACACTTAGGTACACTCTAACCATGAACACGAAAAAACTTTTCGTAAAAATAGTTATTTTCGGGTATTTATTATGAGGACTTCACTGAAAAATTAACCCTATACTAAATATATAAAGGTTATAAGTCACTCTGATTTTATAACCCTTATGGGTTAAGTATGCTAATGTATACTTAACTACTGCAAAGAACTCATTTCATTCATTTCATTTATCAACTCAGTCATTAAAAAATACCTAGACAGCATTTTCAGTTTAATTTTAATTTATGACACGTACCTACCTATACTTTGACTGGTTCATGAGCTCACTCTATTCATAAAATATTTACCTATGGAATTGATCTTTATTTCAATAAAAACAATTAAGTAGGTACTTACATATTAAGAGAACTTAACGCTCATAAACATTTTCGTTATTCAATTTCTGTACGATGTTTTGTGTTTAAAATACTTTAGCATTAAGTATTACCATTTCAATAGCGTATTTTCGCCTTACATGAACAGAACCAATGAAACGACACAAATCATCTAACACATCTTTATTCCAAGGATCTAATGCGACACATAACAGCGGCCATTTTGTGTTTCAGTGGCATCACGTCTCTCCCTTTATCACTCGTGTGACCAAGACAAATCACTTCACGCCGGCCTTATGAAAATCGTTTAGCGGTTTTTATATTACGGACGTAATAATAGCGAGCTATGAAATATTATTCGGCATCACTTATTAAATTATGACGCAACTTTATCTCCGGCCAGTTGGTATATATTGCACATTATTTTAAATTTAACACGTTATCTGCGGAACTAGCAAATGACGTTGTGCAAAAGTCCTGCAGGAGCATAGTTGTGTTTTCAGCACTCCAAATGTTATACACTAGCTCAACAATGAAAACAACAACAACAACACCAGCCAATAGCAGTCCACTGCTGGATATAGGCTTCCCCTAATAATAAGGAAGATATGCCCATTATGGGAATCGAACAAGGCACAACTTTAGCTGTGCCAGTATTTAGCTGCACTATACCGTAATCAGCCAGCCACCAGAGCCTCGTTTGTTACTTAGTAAGATTCACGATAGGCCGGTGAAGTTGGCCTATGGAAATGGAACCCCTAACACCCCACGTAACATGCTCGATGACTGTGAAAGTCTGCAAGAGCTTTCAGCACTCAAAGTGATAAGAAGTTGTGAGTATGTGTTTGAAGGTAGTCTTCTTCAAAGTTTTTAATAGTTATAGGTACTTGAAACGAAGAATGCAGTTTTAGTTATTACGGAGCGTTAAAACAACTTAAAAATGAAAAACATTCTTAAGCCAAATAAAATACATGTCGTACTCCTTAAAATATTTGTGAACTTTGAATCCTTGTGGACGTTACCATTCATTTCCACACCAAAAATGTGCTTTGGTTCTAAGCAAACCTTTTTTATCCATTGGTCTGACCTATTTCATTAGATACGGCTTTTATTAAATTTTTAACAAAGGTAGGTAAGTAAGACATTTTTATGAAATTCCCGTAAAATTGGAATAAAGTTTCGGGTTAATAATTTTTTTGACCTTTGACTACATAGCTACTGATTTACGAGTATATTAGAAACTGATGGTTAACAGAAAAAAGGCTCTGTAATTTGGCTTTTTTTTTTGGCTTGTTTCTGAAATAAATATATATACTTACCTACTTAAACATTATAAGGCCTTACTTACAATCGCGTCTTTGTAAGTAAGGTATTCGTTTTTTCAATAGTTTAGGTAAATACCAGAAATAATTTCCAGGGTATTACAAAGCGAGTGAAAGCATCTATCATGTTCACAGGTGCTACCAGCTTTTGATAGTCCACTATTCAGGGATATTACATAGGTATTGATGGAAGGTACAATGAAATCAGGCCGTGCAATCAGTGTTACGACTCTATTGTGATAAATTTAGGAACATGTAGTATATCAATCATGTGGTTCCCATAATACAAGCTCTGCTTAGTTTGGGGCTACATGATGCTGTGTGATAACGTCCAGGATTATTTATTATTTATTATTATTATTTATTATTTTATTTGTATTCGTTGCATTGAAAGCGTTTACATCATAGCATAGAAATACAAATAAGCTAGTTTTTGTATTGTACCTACCTTTGTTCCCATTTGAGCACCACGTTAAAATATTGATTGGTGCTAAAATGGGAATACCTGTGGTGCTCAAAAAATTGGTGCTCTAAAAATTGGTGCTCAAAAGGGAATACTCCCATCTTATGACTTTATCAACAACTGGCAGCTGTAGACTTCCAAAGTTTGTGCCACCGCTGTCTTGTGCTAGTTGCATTCACGAACCTCTATTATAAATTATAATACCGCCATTCTTATAAACGGACTTCAATTTATCCGTTGCTTAACCTTAGCCCTGTCACTGTTTGTCAATAAATAAAGGTGAGAAATGGCAATACTTTAAGCATTATTTATCTTTCGACAGATTTTTATAAGTAAGGCCAATCATTTGTAAATTTGCCTTGGTTGTTCTTGTTAATTTCTGGTTCTTTATTAATTGATAAATGTTTGGATTCACAAGAAATTTCTTCATTGTTTTGATTTAATAAATAACATTTTGATAAGCTACTTTTGTTGCTGACTGACCTCTGCTTACAATATTTTACCATTCAAAATATTAATTTACACTTATTCGTAACATGAACAAACAGAGAGCAATTGGTAAAAAACTCTGATTGGCTTATATTACTCATCATCAGCCTATAGCAG